>OZ010604.1:11322033-11389533 GCA_963932145.1 Acanthosepion lycidas | reverse complement strand
ATATATGTATATTGTGTGTGTGTATGTATATGTATGTATTTTTTTCATAAAAAATCTTGGAAATTCAAGGACAGTAATGAAAAACAATCTGTGGCTGGCCATGATCGTCTACGTCCTGAGAGGACATGACATGGCATAAAACCCGGTACGAGGAACAAAAATGATTGATGGTGATTGTGTGGCAAGAGAAATTACGGTTTATGTCTTTCCTAAGTTTATAATCGTCTTACTTTCACTTTCACTTTTAGCTGTTGATAAAGACATGTGCCCATTTCTTATCTCACCACCATCTATAGGTGAAATAACAGGGTAGACTGGTTTCTTGCCTTGAATGAAAGCCAGTCTAAAAAAGAAAGCAGAACTTTGAATTAAAAAAAAAAAAAAAACACGGAGAAGGCAACTGGAAACCATCCTGCTGTATTTTCCATGGAAATGGAAATTCGTAGATAATGTATAAAGGAATGTGTGGAGAGCCATAATTTCCTTATGTTCTGATGGTAATAGCATTGAAGAAGAAATTTAAGGAACAACACAATATTAAATAATGTATAAATATACATGACTTAAAGTTAAGGACATTGCTTAAAGTTCATTGATTCGTACAGAACAAAGCTTAATTGAAATTCCTGTTTTATTAACAGAAGAAAACATAGGAAGGGCAAGACTCGGTTAGATCCCGAATTGAAAGAAACAGTTATTAATGAGAATGCGTGTGTAAGTGAGATGACAAAATGACATGCGTAGGAAATAGCAGTAGTAGTAGTCGTAGTAGATGTTCACTACTTTTATGTGAAAGAAGACTATTAACCTCCATGTCATTATGAGGATATAGCCCAATAGTTAGAACGTTGCCTTTCTGACCATGAGTCTCGGGTTCCGATTGTTTATTTGTCTGGAAGGTGATTTTTTTTATCGGCTCGAGGAGGCGATTTCAGTGTGCGGCACATTTGGAAAGTGTCTATAAACCATACGGTGAATGAAATTTGACAGAACTGTTCGAGGACCATCGTTGGTTGTGCTAGCAACCAAAATTACAAGTCATCGTGACTGAGGGCTTGAGCATACTGACCTCATTCAAATTGTTTATCACTCTCTCCTAGAAACCGTAACCACGGTCTACTCATCATAATTGCAGTATAAACTACACGTGGGCTCCGTGGGTGAGGAATAAATACAAATATCCCTGAACAGGGATTGATTAATCGTCCTTAGCAGGCAGATGTTCTCTGAAACGAGTAAACGGCATACTAAACAAATCATTCATATGGTTCTATTTTTCATGTACATGTTTAAGTTACTGGAGCGTATATATGTGGGCAACACTGACAAATCTTTTAACCTCCTTGCTTTAATTTTCTTTAGGGTTTTAATCTTTGTATGCGCTTTGGTTCGTCTTTGTTATTTTGATTTTTCATAACGTTCCGGCTGTATATTCTCCGACCTTCATCGTGTGTCTATTGTTTGCTGGAACATCTGGAGAGCATGGTTCAATGACTGTTGAAGCGAGGAGAAATATCAATTTAGTCCTTAAAGAAGAAATTGTTAACGAAGGTAGTTTCATAAATTTTGTTCCAAAGATGAGAATAGTAAAAATACTTAGGAAGCAAAATTTTATGGACCAATACCAACATATACATATATATATATATATATATATATATATATATATATATATATATATATATATATATCCTTTAAAATAAAGTCCATCATTCTTGACAATCTTTTGCTAGTGATCAGCCAACATCCGAATCTGTCCCAGATACCAGTCCACTAGCATTGAAAAAAAAACAAACTATAAACAAGCTTCCTTGACTTCATCAAAAGTGTTGAATCTCTGGTCGCGGAGGAAGTGTGCCATTGAGCGGAATAAGCTAGAGTCACTCCGGACAGCATCGGGACTGAATGGTGGATGTGGAAGAATCTCAACATCGTCCATCTGTTTTGACTTCTCTTTAGTCAACTTGGCAGTATGTGGCCTCGCATTGTCTTGTTGAAACAAAACCCGACCTCGAATGACCAAAATAGTAGACTCCTTTAGTTTATCATACACGCGGTCTAGCTGCCTGGCAATACAGCTTAGCGTTGATGACACGTTCGTGTGGAACAAGCTTGAAATGCAGTCCTCATCGGAAGTTCCACCAGACAGAGATCAAAATTTGTTTTTTTCTTTCCGCTTCCTAAGTGAGAACTTTCTGGTCAAACTAATAAAATAAGCCCTTTGAAAGTTCCATAAATGATGTAAAATTGAAAAGGGTAATCCTAGGACAAAACATCAAACTGAGGTTTAAGATTGAGTTTCCGGCTAATTCTAAAGGATATATGCTTTCCAGCAACCTAAACCTGCGCATGACAAAATAGAACCAAAGGAATGATTTGTTTAGTATGGCCGGCTACTTGTTTCAGTGTACACCTGACTTCTACGGTGGTTAGCCAATCCCTGTTCAGACTATGGCTATTTGGAAAATTGAAAGAATTAGACGAATTGACAGAAAATCAGGAAATACATTGTTTTGAGGAAAGCTCTTCATTACTGGAAAAAAATAACAGTTCATTTTCGAAACGTCATTTGTTAAAAATGACGTTTCGAAAATGAACTGGTCTTTTACGATAATCGTAAATTTGGCTCAAAACCATGCTCCTTTTCTTTAAAATGCATTCTTATATTTTCTCCCCAAAATTCCATATTTCTTATACATTTGTGATATATGTATTTATAAATGCTGCGTTTCCAAACTACTGACCGTAGGCTACATAGATGTCGACGCAAGATTTTTTCCGACCGGCAGAAAATTGATATATTTATAAATAAATAACGAGCTTTTCTAGTCTTCCGCAATTTTGTTACAGTATTTGCTAATATTTGTCATTTTTTATTATAGAGCCTTGCAAATAATTGTATCATGCATATGCAGCCAAAATTATTTTGCTATAGTGTTGAAAATAATTTTACTACAATATGAATTGTAAATGGTTTTACAATAGAAAAACATTGATAACCATGAAAAAAAAATAATTGTCAGTAGTCAGAAAGCATTATTGATTGAAAATCTACCAATGTTACTTATAACACTTTTGAAATAACATTTTTAATTCAAAGGAATAGCTTTCGGAATTCTTCACACATTCAGAGACTCTCCAAACTTCACCCCATAGACATAGTGTTTTACTGGAACATACCTATTCTATTGTTAATAGACTCTCCCACATATAATAAGTAGTAGTAGTAGCAGTCGCGAGGGAGCTCAGAGAATTGGTGAGTCAGTCGATGTCGGACATTAAAGTATCAACCATCACAACTAGATTGCTGCGTCATTAACTATTATAACAAGTTCCTAACGTTTTGTACGTCGAACCTATTTTAGGACCGACTTAGTACGAATACAAGCCTCCACTGTGAAACTACTCTATAACACATAGGTTTCGCCCGAAAATTTTATCCACCCCACATCAACTTGAAATATTTATAAATAACCCACTTTTTTCGTCTTTAAGTAAATGATTGTTTCGTCAAAGCGTTTGTCAATGGTTAACATTTTTATTAATTTTATATTTCTTTCAGTGTAAGCGCGCTATTGTTTGTGATATGTCCCGGAAAGGGATATATTTGTTCGAAGTAGCAAAGTGGTTGTTGACTACTGTAACCAGGTAGGACAATCTAGCAGGTAATCGTAAAGGACGGGTACTCGTCGTAGTGGTAGGCAATAGGCATAGGCAATAGACATAGGCAATAGGCGTCTTGTACCTCCACATCAGTCTGTATTTATGGCTGACACCAGCCAATCATATTACTGTGAGGGGTAACCCAAGTGTATGCATATTCATTACATCAGTTTGCCTCTGAATTTGTTTCTAAACTAAAGTCCCATTTTATTAAATTAAGCACCTAAAATATTAGTTACCTAATTTTTCATCAATGTACTCCAAGCAATACGATAATGCCACTAAGACGCAAGGAAATAAAAGAGAAGGAAGAGACTTTAGAAGGAACCGGAAACTCGATTTTAAACAAGAAACAAGGGATAAACTTCTGCTTCTGTTAAAAAATAGAGGAGCGATGTGAACCGAACGATATAATTGTAGTTCTTTAAAAAAAAAAAAAAAAACAAACTTTATTGCCCACTATTTTCTATTTAATACATACAACGTGTGAAAGCATGTGTGATACCCTGCCCTCGTCAGCCGGCAACTAAGGGAAGTAACACAGTTTCGGTGGCTAAGGTAATACTGCCATCCCTGGCGCCACCAGCAGAGTATTGTTTTTATGTAGACGTTGTGTTAAAAGCGCTTGCTTTTGATCGTTAAATAAAACACAAGGCGCTCGTATCGACCACTGTCAATAACGTAGAGTGGAAGATAAACAGATATATTTCACGTCAGAAGTAACATTGTGTTACGAGCATGGTTTTAATTAAATTTGTTTGGGATTTTGACCAGGTCCAACTCGATGGTTGTTAAGCTGTAGTCTGGAGATGATGTGAAACACTCTTCAGGCACCGGCCAGTGATGTCTCCCTTCAAAAGGAAGGAAATGATTGCCAGTCCAAGGAATCCACTCCACCCGACCTCAACAGGCAGCACATGGCATGACCAACTCTTTTCCAAGCAGCAGTCGGATCGCAGCGATTCGAAGCGGTTTTACTTTCGCTCGTGTTCCTAGTCTCTGTTCTCCTCCCACGGAACCCTTAATTCTACTAGGAGGAGGCACTTTATATATATATATATATATATATATATATATATATATATATATATATATATTTAAAAGAAAAACAGACCACTTTAAGGTACCATTATAATAATTTATTTCACCAGAGTCCTTTTAAAGGACGCCGGATCATCAGATAGCACTTCCAAAAATGAAATGAAACGAAAAATTAAAATTGATGGGTAGTGTAAGTTTTTGTAATTTAACAGAGAGTGTAAAAGGAGTAGTTAAATAGACATGGTAGAGTATAGGGAGGGATTAATTTCATATCTCTCTCAAGTATACTTTATATTGTGGGAGGAGGAGTGACCAGACCTTAACCTATTTAGATGGTTAACATAACGGAAGTGATATATTGATATGGGAGGGGAGAAGGGAGAAAAGAAAAAAGAAAAAGAAAGAAGAAGGAGAGGGAAGTAAAGAGAAAAAGGCTGTAATTGGGTTTTAGCAATTTATGTAAAGAATAGATTTTAATGCTTGATAGTAATTTAGATGTCTAAAAAACACGAATAAATTAATTTGATGTTTGCTATCAATTTAAATATTTAATTTTATATATATATATATATATATATATATATATATATATATATATATATATATATATATATATATATATATAATGGAATATGCATACATTGTGTTAATGGAATATGCGTACACCTGTGTTTCCCCTCACTGGAATATGATTGGCTGGTGTCCGTCATAAATACAGACGGACGTGTAGGTACAACAGAGTTTAAGTTTGTGACGACGCCCATTGGACTACGCCATTGGCTATCCTATTGGTCTACACCTATTACCTGCGACTACGACCAGTACCAGTCGATTACTGCTACCGTGTACTACTTGGTTAAAGTAGCCTAAACCACTTAGCTACTTCGATCAAATATATCCCTTTCCGGGACATCAATATATCTACATTTTGAGTTTAATCTAGAATTAAAATTTCAAGTTAAATTATTTACACTTTACACGAAGTGCCTAAAACATTTTTTTAAACTTTTCATCCCAAGCAAAGTGGGAGTGTCACTAGCATGCAAGGTGTTACAGAGGGTGGGAGCAAGAGTAAAGAGGCGTGAAAGAGGAAAGGGTGAAGAGAAGGACAGGTAATAGATCAAGGCATCTGGAGATGTTGATTGACTTTACATTTGAATAGTTGGAGATTATAGCTATCAGGGAAGCAAGTAAGAGGAAGGGAGTTCCACAGATGGGAAGTGCGAGACATTAAACTATTGGAGTAGAAGAGATGGCTACATTTAACCGTTTCGACAGTGAAAGGGTGGGACATTTGTTCATGACACTATACTGACGGACCTAAACTAGTCCTAATATTCGTTACTATAGTTACAACGTTTCAATTTTCTTCACGCGTCTCTCGTTTTTGTTTTAAATTTCGAACTGAGTATTTTATTTAACGCACATAACATCAACTTCGGGAAGACAAGGTGCATGGTTGTTAGCAAAAGGGATCAGCCCAAAATGCAAATTACAAATTGGAGATATCAAAAATCCAAAAAGTACAAAAAATTTAAATATCTGGGAAGGGTTTTAACAAAGGACGGAAAGGGCAACAGTGAAATCCGAAGGCGCGCCGGGACAGCCAAAGATGCCTTCCAAAAGCTAAGCAGAGTATTCAGAAACAGAAAAGCTGCGTTAGAAACAAAGAAAAGAGTACTGAACTATTATGTATTTATCTGTTCACCTATATGGCAGTGAATGTTGGGCAATCTCAAAGATGAAGAACAGATTTGAAGCAACAGAAATGCAGTTCTACAGAAGGTTGCTGAGGATACCATCGATTGAACATGTGAGCAACGACATTGTTTTAGAGAAAATGCAAAAACGGAAACATACTTAACACCAGGAAGAGGCAGTAGAAATTTCTGGGGTACGTAATGAAGAAGGAAGGCTTGGAAAATATGATACTCACAGGATAAAGTAATTGTAAGAGAGACAGAGGAAAAACGCATAACCTACTTAGTGAGCTTGAGTAAGTGGATGTCAAACAAGGTTTAGGAGAAATAACAAGAAGACAAAATTTATTAAGAGCTACAAAGGACAGGAAATTGTGGAGAGCCATGATCGCTATGCCCTGAAGATATAAAGAATTGGATATTTTCGTATCAGGGAATTTTATCTCTAATTAATTCGTCCTTATGATATTGCCTGTTTTTTTTTGTTTTTTATTTATTGTCATTTTTCAGTGTAAGCGAATCATTGTTTCTTTGTAGTTGTTATAATTCCTATTCTCTTTTCTTCTAGATCATATTCTGATTACAAAAGAAAACATTCAAATGACAACCATCCACTTATATTGTACACATTCATTTATAACATTGGTTTTGGTGCGGGGCTGAACATGTATAAAATGTTAGATGTAGCACCTCATATAAAAAAATCAAGACCTGCTGGTATAAACTTAGGTACGTCCACTTAGTTTTGATACCTTCGTTTAAAATAAATTTTATAAATGAAAAAACATTCTTGAAGCTTTCTTTTTAGCTTTAATTGAAAGCTAAATGTTTAAATTTACTATTTTCGGTACGCAAAATACTCATTTCAAACAGAATTTATATTGACTGGAATCTCAACTGTTTGTTTGCTTTCAGTAAAGTCATTAAAATCACCATTTCTGACACATTTGTAAACAAAAGTTAATTCTAGGTTTTAAAAATCTTCCAAAAATGAAATATACTTTTCTGAAATTTTACTTGAGGACCGTTAACTGATTTAAAGTATAATTAATCAGATTTGAAAAACTATTATTTAATTTAAGTTTAAAATAACAGAGAAATGGATTTTTTAAACAAACAGTAGTGGTGATTACGTGTTTATCACCGTCGCTTGCCACTCGTAGATCGCTTAAGTGATGATAAAATGTGTCAACATCTTTACTGTTGTTCTACTGAAACTTTATCTATTAAAACATAATTTAAGCAAATTTTATATAATTTTTAAGTACTCAGTAATCTTAAAAATGTTGGAAAATATTCTCCGTAGACTAATTTTAGGAATGTTGAATTTAAATTTACTATAGACATCGATCTTATTTTGTGATTGTGTCGTATACACTTTCAAACAAGGCTACGTTACGTAATATTTTATATACATAAATTTTTTTTTTAAATATTTTAAAAATCTTGCTGAAAATATTTTGTATTAGGCCTATCAGTTTTTGATTAGTGAATATAGTTCTCACTTAATAACAATATTACTTAACCTGCTGAAAGTAATGCAGAATTTTAAAAGATTTAAATATTATAAATTATTATAATTAGAATAAAAAAAACTGAAAACAATTCTTGTAAAAATTCATTATTCATCGAAAAATTTTTTTTCTTAATAAATCTTATTTATAAAAGCAATTAAAAGCTTTTCTGATTAAATAATGTCATAGTTTTATTGCATTTTTATTTTACGATTCGGAGCAGATTTTCTGGAAATGAGTAGTAGTTTCAAAAAGAAATTGTTTACATTTTCCAAGGGTCCTGCTTTTAACTAATAAAATAAATTTTGAGATTGAAATTTAATTTTTCAAAATTTCATGAAAATAATTAAGTGACGAGAGGGGGTAATATATGTCAAAAATATTTTTATCAAGATTTTCTAAAAAAAAAAAATAAATTTCATTCATTTGTGAATAAGTTCTGAAAGTTTTATTAAAATCCGACAATTATTTGATTTTGGCAAGAATTTCCAACTCAATGTGAAAAAGGCGGTAGAACACTAATCGTAAATATTACGTCGGCTGCTGACGAAAAAAAATATTGTTAACCAAAATTTCTAACGTGCTAGAAAGGATTAAAGAATTTAATAAAATAATAAAAAAATACTTTGATCTTTCCTCTTAATAATACCATAAACATTTTGACGATAAAACTTTGTTTTTATTAAGTTTGGGAGCTTTTTCCATCATGCTATGCTGTTTATTTCATCGACAAAATGGAGGTACCTATATAAACTAATGCATTTTTTTAATCAGTCCTCCCTTCGCAATAAATCAAGGGGCTACTGAGTCTGAAATTATATGAGGAAAATATAAATATTATTAAGGCCTATAAAAGAACAGTCAGAAGATAACGACTAACATTGCATTTCAATTTTTGAACATCAAAATTAACAAGAAAGCAAGAAGTCGAAAGAGAGTTCCACAAGTGAGAAGTGTGAGAGAAAAAACTGTCAGTTTAGAACTTACAGTTACATATTCTACTACTGACTGCTCGTATAAATTAATTCTGTTTTATCATTTCACCCCAACCAGACAACAAATCCCCTACGATGCAAGGGAGATTACTGAGTGTGAAACAACACGAGAAAAAGAAAAAAAAAATATTAAGGAGAGTGAACAATAAATGAACAGGATTTAAGTAATCAGAAGATGACGCTTGACGTTGCATTTAATTTTGTGAAGACAAGAAAGCCAAAAGTCAGAAGAGAATTCCAAAAGTGAGAAGAAACCATTAACATAGAACTTACGGTTACATCGACCAATGAAACCGAGACAGCAAAGACGAAATTTCATCAGAACAATTACCATGAAAATATTTATAGAAAAGGCACAAGGAAGCTACGTTATGTCGGTAGGAAAATGACTGAAGCTAAGATGCCAGGCTTGGACCGATAACATTTCATATTCTTACTTGGATTTTATCAAGAATCTCTAAATACATAGCAGAAGCACCAGACCAGATGTGACAGCAACATTCAATATTCAATATGTATATGTATTCATAGTATGATGTGTTGTAAAAGATTCTCTCTTGTGGAAAATATGTTCGATTTTATTTGCGTATGTGGACTCGTATAGCATTACTTTGTGTGGCCATGTATGCACTTACTTATAGGTATGCGACAATGCGATTACTTTCGTGTACGCATGCGTATTTGTGTCGACGCCCATAAAAGGGAGAGTTTTCCCCCCCCCCTTAATAACTAATAGACTGACTGAATGAAAACAGAATTATTGATGTTATCAGCCAACGTCGATATAATGGCAGGAGCCTCGGTGCATTTCCAATCCCATCCTAATTACAGTCTTAAGTGACACAGGAAAAAGAGATCTTCTCATGCTTCAGAACGTCCATATATTTTCGTATCGCGCCCACTCCTGCCAATATGGAGCTGGAAAGTTTATCCGTGGAATCGTTATGAAAACCTCATGGCTTTTTATTCAATCGTTGTCAGCACAATCATTCAGCCATGAGACATTTTTCTATCGACCGTTAGTTTCCGCCATCTTGGCAACCATCAGAGAATTTGTTTATTAGCACAAATGACAAATAAAAAGGTGTACTTCTTAATGTAATGCAACTTCTTTATGCCGCAATCACTTTCTATTATACAAGCCATTCGACAAATGTTTATGTCTGTGTGCATTCATTTCGAATATGCAAATTGTATGAAACGCTCTTGCATTATAACGCGATACTGAGGGTCTCAAAAAGATCATATTGTTAGCACCGAATTATTCTTTTTAGCAATATAACTTGATAGTTAACGCTAAGAAAGATTCATATTAATATAACTGAATCACTTTTTAGCAAAACACTAACAAGAAAAATTGTCTTAACAAATAAAACCATCTCTTTTGAGTTAGCCATTTTGTTGTTAACGCGATACCAAAGTAAAAAACTTTCATAGTTTTCAATAAATGCTTGGGATGCCCACTTTATACTGATCTTCTGTCACATCCTATCACCATGGACGGAGGACGAGTAAATAATCAGTTTATTAACCAACCAGGCAACAAACTAAATTCGGTCTCTAAGTGGTGTCTCTGTTTACGGACAGAACACAAAAAAATAAATGAGTGATGCCTGGTCCCGGGTATTCTAACCCTGCGGCAGTATTTCCCTTTGTACCAAAAGAGGATGAGGAAATAGGGTGGAATATCAACAGCAGCGCGATGTTGGATGCGTGAAACGGGCAATTAAATCGACATCCTGTCACCCGGTGAGTAAATAACCAGTTTTCAATACATTACATGTCGTCTTCTGCACATTGGGCGTTGCCGGCGTTTCTTTTTTTTCTTTCTCTGTACAAAATGGTCTCAGTTTTTAAGAAAATTGCCCAATATTCAAATTTCTGTTGCATAGATGTGTGCTTTATTGAATCCTGTAACTCAAAAGAAAATGTAATTCTTTCATATTGATAAAGACAAGAAAATCGACCGTCGAGTAACTGTTAGCAAGCTATCTTGCAAGCCATTAATACTGTAATGAGTTCAGTCCTCAGTGAATGTTCCATAGATGTAGCCTAATTCCAGACTGAACTTAGTAAACACGCATGCGCAAATGGAAACACAATTACATTATCTCATAAACGTATATACACATCCATGGACACATTATGTTATACGAGATTCTAACATGATTACGATCCCGAAACCCATTAGGGTAGGTATCTCTAAAAATGTTTTTATCGTCAAAATGTTTATGTTTTTATTAAGAGGAAAGACCAAAGTATTTTTTCATCGTTTTATTAATTTTTTTAATCATTTTCAGCACGAAAATTTAGTTGAAAATCTAGTTTGCTTTCGCCAGCCGATGTGCCAAAAAGTGGTATGTGAAATTTAGAGTTTTTTTTTGCGGTAAAAAACACATATTATTTTGGAAATTCTCTTTAGAAAATGTTAGTGAAATACTTTTTTTCTTTCTTTCTTTTTTTTTTTTTTTTTTTTACATCTGTTACCCCCAACTGCTTAATCTATTTAATTTGGAGAAATTAAAATTTCAGGGTTTTCGTATTTCTATTAGTTAAAAGCATGACTCCTTGGGGAATTTAAATCATCAATTTGTTTTGCCAAATGGAAATGCCATTTACTGAAAATCTGTTTTGAATCGTAAAATAAAAAATGCAACAAGATTATTTAATAGGAAAAGCTTTTAATTGCTTTTTAATTGCTTTTAATTAAAATTGCTTTTAATTGCTTAAAGATGTATTAAGGAGACAATTGTTTTAATGAAAACAATTTCGATGAATAAAGAATATTTTTCATTTTTTAAAATTTTAATTAGAAACATTCATCAAATTTTAAATCGTTTAAAATTCTATATTAATTTTAGAGGTTTTGATTATATTATTATTAAGTGAAAACTATTTACTAATAATAAATAGAAAAGCTTAATACAAATTATCAAACACCAATATTTTAAGAGTTTATTAGTGTTTTTTGTAAGTACGGGAGCCCATATATGACATTATCAAAAAAATAAGAGCGCTGACTATAGTAAATTTAAAACCAACATTTATAAAATTCAGTAATAAACATTAGATTACGGAGAATATTTTCCCAAATTTTTAAGATTATCGAGTACTTAAAAATGAAATAAAAAAGCGCTCATGTTATTTTCTTCAATTATGTAGAATAACATTATAAATGTCATCATCACCTTGTCAAACACGTAAACACTGCTACTGTCAGTTGAAAAAATAGCTACTGGGAGTAAAAAAATCAATTATTGCGATATTTAAAACTTAAAATAAATAATATTTGTTTGAAATCAGATTAATTATGTTTTAAATCAGTTAATATTCCTCAAATAATATTTTATTTTTGAAAGATTTTTTAAAAATAAAAGACGACGAAAAAAGGTCGCTCGTCAGCTGTTTCATCAAAAAAATTCTTTCAGTTCAATGTAAATTAGTTTTAAACTAGATTTTGAAATACGGCAAAGCATTTTGCTTATTGGAAATATTAAATTTAAGATTAAAATTAAAACTAAAATAAAAGCTTCAAGAAAGATTTTTAATTTCTAAAAATTCATTTAAAATCTCAAGTATCGTTTTCTTGTTTCTACATTAGGATTATAAGTATTGCAGTCGTAACAACAGTCGTTGTGTTTGGGACAAGAGAGCCTGGCGAAGTCCTTCCCTCTTCAGTCTGGTTTAGAATAATGATTTATTTTGCGAATCTTGTCCTTCTAACTCAGATAAAGAGCCCTGTATACCTTATTCAAGAGCAATTTAATTCTGAGTTTTCTGGATGTCACTCAAGTCTGTCAAAGAAGATGAATTTGTGCCTTTTCCAAGAACCGATATTACGCCCATCCATAACTCATACAGACGCTAATGAGTTCAGTCCTCATTAGGTGCTCCAGTACTGAGCCCTTGTACCAGAGTAAGTCTAATTAATATGTAGAATCAGATTCCTACATTTTTTTTAATGTTAAATTTTGTGCAAGTTAAACACATAGAGGCTCCCAACCAAATATAACAACTGGTGCATTTTGATTGGTTGTAAAATATGAATTAGGTGTCGTCAACTACGACCGAAGGTACAGACCCAAATTTTGACCTCTAGTTGACACCATAAAATGTAAACATGTTCACGAGCCTCCCCACGTGACCAAGAGAACTAATAAAAACGAAACTTCGACACAACTTGGTCAGTGGGCACTTAAAATATTGAACCAATTCACTTGACTTCATTGGAAATCAACACAGCAAAAGAGACGAACTTTATCTTCAATACAACAACAAACCTTGTCAACCATTTCCAGGCTTAACACTCACTCCCACAAAATATTCTATTCCACAAGAAGAATCTCTGGTTAATGAGCGATAACTCTATTACAATCAGTGAGTCAATAACAATACTTTTTTCTATTTATTACAAAAACAAAAACAACTGTTTAATTTTCCTATAACACAATTATAGCTAACTACACCTTCTCATTATCACACATACAGTACAGTAACTCAAATTCTCTCAGTAACACACACCAAAGAACTCTATTGTGTTTATCAACTTTTGCACTATATATTATGTATTTGTTGTGTTTATAAAAATATTTATTGTTGAACAAATTCACAATTTCTACTACTTGATTATTTCTCTTGTTGTTGTCTTTGTTACATTAAAAATTGTAGATGGTCAGTTTTTATTTCTATTTATAACCAATACAAATTGGTTGACCCACTATAAATATATATAAACAAATGGGGAGAGAACAAATTTGTCGTTTCTTGCCAATTTTGATCAAAAATATATCTTTGTAAATTCGATTAAAGGAAAAATTAGTAATAATCCTATGTTAATCAGCATACGTGAATTATACCTGGTTGAGTCAAAAGTTTTTTCGGATTTTCACTAATGATTTTTGGCAACGTGTATCTCCCCGTTATATTATTAATTGAATACAATTTGTTGTCTAATTGTTGCTGAATTGTTTATTCTCTATTTTCATATATAAACTTTAATTGTTTATTCTTGCAGCTTTCATAATCAATGGCAAAAAAGAATCGAGTGTAAGAGCAGCAGCAGCAGCAAAAGAAATTAATGCTGTGGAAGGCCAATAAACTGTTATTAACATGTAACGAAAAACTGGTTCAAACGTTTCAATTACAACGAATCATTCATATAAAAATTAAATTAGTAAAGTTATTGATATAAAATGGCGAAATCCCTTCGCTAACAAAATTTTAAAGATGCATTAAATTACTAATCATTAAAATTTTGTTAGCGAACAGATTTTGCCATTTTATATCATTAACTTTACTAATTTACTTTTTGTATGAATGATTCATTGTAATATAAATTAAACTGCATCACATATTTTATATATATATATATATATATATATATATATATATATATATGCATATAAATATATATATATAGTTGTGTGGATATGAGTTTGTGACCGCGTGAAACCGGCGGTCGCTAAATCATATTATCCATACAACTAAATATTTTGCCTCTATTACTGATATTGAGCGATTTGCAATAAGCACCACACATATATAAAAAATATATATATAATTTATATATATACGTATATATATATATATATATATATATATATATATATATATATATATATATACACACACAGACACATATTATGTATATAGTATATATATGTATATATATATATATATATATGTGTATATATATATATATATATATATATACATATATATATAATATGTATATATATGTATATATACATATTATATATATAATATAATAATTATTATATATATAATATTATATTATTATAATTATTATAATCTAGGCTTTACTTGTGTATTGAGCACTGTTTTTTTTTAAATAAAACAAAAATACAGTTTTCCTATTTTTCTATATATTTGCACACACACACACACACACACATCTATCTATCTCTCTCTCTCTCACTCTCTCTCTCTCTCTCTCTCTCTCTCTCTCTCTATATATATATATATATATATATATATATATATATATATATATATATATACTAGGTGACTCTTACTGTCAAGAACGGAATGTTACATTTAAGTAATGTTGTTACGCGTAACAAAGAATTCTACTTTTTAAATCATTTGAGGCAAAACTGCCCAAAGAAAGCTAACAGGACACGAAAGGAATAAAAAAACGCTGTATTAGCAGAGCCTGATTTCCGGTATTTTATGATGGAATAGTCTGTTGTTTTGATAACACGCTTTATGTCTCTTGATACAATAAAACTGAATATTTCCTTAGCATTAAGAAAGATCAGACCAATAAATATATAAAGTCACATATGTATCATATCAGAGAAGAAAATATATGCGTATGTCTCTCTCTTTCTCTGCCTCCCTCCCTCTCTCTCCCTCCATCACTCTCTCCCTCTCACTCTGTGGAATATATAAAAATTATGCCATACAATGGCTTCCTATAGTCAGGTTAAACTTTTAATCTGACCAAAATCTGATCAAAATAATTATACAAATTCAATATTTGTGCTTTTATTCATCTATCGCACTTAAAGACATTGTCGGTGAAAAAACAAAACAAAACAAAACCCCCAAAAAAAACACTGAATCCGAGTCATCGTCACAAGGCATTACGATTTAATCTACTCCCATAATCTCTTGGACATATCATATATGATAATCCGAACAGATAATTCGATAAGGTTCCAAAGTCATCGACTTGAGTTTTAAAAAATATTACATCGGTCTCTGGTTAGACGAAGAAAACTAGATTACAACATCGCGTGTTGTTTTTTTTTGTTTATTTTTTGTTTATTTTTTATTTTATTTATTTTTTGTTTATTTTATTTTTTGTTTATTTTTTGTTTTTTTGTTAATTTTATTTTTTGTTTTTGTTTATTTTTTGTTTATTTTTTATTATTATTTTTAAAATATATTGTCCATAATTTTAATCGGACAATTGAACCCATTGTGTTGTTGATGCTGTTACTAGTCCAACATTTTACTCTTTTCGAATAACTTTTCTGTCTCATTCCCAATTAGTATGCTACGCGCTTGGCCGGTCGTGTGACCTTTAACGGCCGATCAACAGAGACACGTGATAACGGTAAACAATTTTTCCATAGATTTTTCTAAGAGAAGAAACATTACTGGCTCATGAGTAGACAGAGCTTTTTGCAACATGATATACTAAACTTATAAGAGTACAGATAGCTTTTTCTAATATCTAGTAGTTTTCTTTTTCAGAGTCGGGTAGAAGGCATATATTTCTATACTTTGTTAACATGAGCGCATTCTGTAACATAAAAACATAATTTACTCCCTTTAGATTTCTCTCTAGCCATGTTTATTTTCTTATTAAAATGTTTTAGCAATTATCTGCTTTCAACGGTCATTTAACAAGACAATACATTTTACATTCATCTTCAGATGCAGGGTTCATAAGAAATTATAGGCGTTAACTTTTGCTAGACTTCATCAGTTCAATTCTAGATTCATTTTTGCCAGTTCCTCAGTTTTCTTTGCTATACCTCACGTTTCGAAAGTTCGCCAATCCGTCTTATACGAAAAACTTACATTAATATCAGTCTTAATTAAACGAATGAAATCTAAAAATGATTTTAACTTTTACGAAAAAGGCACAACGCGAAAAAAACATACAGAATTTGTTTTGCTGTATGATAGGAAAACGTGCGTGTCAGGAAAGCTCCACCCCCCGCCCTCAAAAAAAATACTGTATGATAGGGAAATGCCCGTGTCTAATCAGGAAAGCCTAAAAACACCTGTATGATAGGAAAAAGCACGAGTATAAGAAGTAAAACCTAAAAACATCTGTATGTTAGGAAAAAGTGCGAGTCTAATCAGGAAAGCCCGAAAACACCCGTATGATAGGAAAAACGCGCGAGTCTAATCAGGAAAGACTAAAAACACCTGTATGATAAGAAAACGCGCGAGTCTAAGCAGGAAAGACTAAAAACACCTGTATGATAAGAAAACGTGCAAGTCTAAGCAGGAAAGCCTAAAAACACTTGTATGATACGAAAACGCGCGAATCTAAGCAGGAAACCATAAAAACAGCTGTATGATAAGAAAACGGGCGAGTCTAAGCAGGAAACCCAAAAAACAGCTGTACGATAGGAAAACGCGAGAGTCTAATCAGGAAAGCCTAAAAACACCGGTATGATAAGAAAACGCGCGAGTCTAAGCAGGAAAGCCTAAAAGCACGTGTATGATAGGAAAACGCACGAGTCTAATCAGGAAACCCTAAAAACACCTGTATGTTAAGAAAACGCGTGAGTCTAAGCAGGAAAGACTAAAACACCCGTATGATACGAAAACGCGCGAATCTAAGCAGGAAAGCCTAAAAACACCAGCATGATTAGAAAAAGCACGAGTATAAGAAGTAAACCCTAAAAACACATCTATGTTAGGAAAAAGTGCGAGTCTCAGCAGGAAAGCCTAAAAACACCTGTATGATAGAAAAACGCGCGAGTCTAAGCAGGAAAGCCTAAAAGCACCTGTAGGATAGGAAAAAGCGCGAGTCTAATCATGAAAGCCTAAAAACAAGTATATGATAGGAAAACGCGCGAGTCTAAGCAGGAAATCCTAAAAACAGCTGTAGTATAGGAAAACGCGCTAGTCTAAGCAGGCAAGCCTAAAAACACCTGTATGATAGAAAAACGCGGGAGTCAAATCATGAAAGCCTAAAAACTCCTGTATGATAGAAAAACGCGCAAGGTTATGCAGGAAAAACTAAAAACACCTGTATGATAGGAAAACGCATGAGTCTAAGCAATTAACCCTAAAAACACCTGTATAATAGAAAAACGCACGAGTGTAAGCAGGAAAGCCTAAATACACCTGTAGAATAGGAAAACGCGCGATTCTCATCAGTAAAGCCTAAAAACACATGTATCTTAGGAAAAGGTGCTAGTCTAATCAGGAAAGCCTAAAAACACCTGTATCTTAGGAAAACGCGCGAGTCTGATCAGGAAGGCCTGAAAACACCAGTATGCTAGGAAAAAGTGGGAGTCTAATCAGGAAAGCCGAAAAACAGCTGTATGATAGGAAAACGCGCGAGTCTAAGCAGGAAAGCCTGAAAACATCTGTATGATAGGAAAACGCGCGAGTCTAAGCAGGAAATCCTAAAAACATCTGTATATAGATAAAACGCTTGAGTCTAAGCCAGAAAGCCTAAAAACACCTGTATGATAAGAAAACGCGCTAGTCTAAGCAGGAAAGCCTGAAAACATCTGTATGAGAGGAAAACGCAAGAGTCAAATCGTGAAAGCCTAAAAACATCTGTATGATAGGAAAACGCGCGAGTCTAAGCAGGAAAGCCTAAAAAATTCTGTATGATAGATAAAACGCGTGAGTCTAAGCAGGAAACGCTAAAAACACCTGTATGATAGAAAAACGCGTGAGTCTAAGCAATTAAGCCTAAAAACACCTGTATGATAGAAAAACGCGCGAGTGTAAGCAGGAAAGCCTAACAACAGCTGTGTGAAAGGAAAACGCGCGAGTCTAAGCAGGAAATCCGTTAGGAAAACGCGTTAGGAAAACGCGTGAGTCTAAGCAGGAAATCCTAAAAACACCTGTGTATAGATAAAACGCGTGAGTCTAAGCAGGAAAGCATAAAACACCTCTATGATAGGAACCCGCACTAGTCTAATAAGTAAAGCCTAAAAACACGTGTGTATTAGGAAAACGCGGGAATCAAATCATGAAAGCCTAAAAACACCTGTATGATAGGAAAACGCGCGAGTCTAAGCAGGAAAGCCTAAAAAAATCTGTATGATAGCTAAAACGCGTAATCTAAGCAGGAAACCCTAAAAACACTTGTATGGTAGAAAAATGCACAAGGCTAAGCAGGAAACATTAAAACACATGTATGATAGGAAAACGCATGAGCCCAAGCAATTAAGCCTAAAAACACCTGTATAATAGAAAAACGCGCGAGTGTAAGCAGGAAAGCCTAAATACACCTGTAGGAGAGGAAAACGCGTGAGTCTCATCAGTAAAGCCTAAAAACACATGTATCTTAGGAAAACCCACTAGTCTAATCAGGAAGCCTGAAAACACCAGTATGTAAGTAAAACGCTCGAGTCTAATCAGGAAAGCCTAAAAACAGATGTATGATAGGAAAACGTACGAGTCTAAGCAGGAAAGCCTGAAAACATCTGTACGATAGGAAAACGCACGAGTCTAATCAGGTAAGCCAAAAAAACTCTGTATGATAGGAAAACGCGCGCGTCTTATCAGGACAGCCTACAAACACCTGTATGAGAGGAAAAAGCGCGAGTCTAGGCAGGAAATCCTAAAAACACCTGTATATAGATAAAACGCTTGCGTCTAAGCCGGAAAGCCTAAAAACACCTGTATGTTAGGAAACGCAGGAGTCAAATCATGAAAGCCTAAAAACACCTGTATGATAGGAAAACGCACGAGTATAAGAAGTAAAGCCTAAAAACATCTGTATGTTAGGAAAAAGTGGGAGTCTAATCAGGAAAGCCCGAAAACACCCGTATGATAGGAAAAACGCGCGAGTCTAATCAGGAAAGACTAAAAACACCTGTATGATAAGAAAACGCGGGAGTCAAATCATGAAAGCCTAAAAACACCTGTATGATAAGAAAATGCGTGAGTCTAAGCAGGAAAGCCTAAAAACACTTGTATGATACGAAAACGCGCGAATCTAAGCAGGAAACCCTAAAAACAGCTGTATGATAAGAAAACGCGCGAGTCTAAGCAGGAAACCCCAAAAACAGCTGTATGATAGGAAAACGCGCGAGTCTAATCAGGAAAGCCTAAAAACACCGGTATGATAAGAAAACCTGCGAGTCTAAGCAGGAAAGCCTAAAAGCACGTGTATGATAGGAAAACGCACGAGTCTAATCAGGAAACCCTAAAAACACCTGTATGTTAAGAAAACGCGTGAGTCTCAGCAGGAAAGACTAAAACACCTGTATGATACGAAAACGCGCGAGTCTAAGCAGGAAAGCCTAAATCCACCTGTAGGATAGGAAAAAGCGCGAGTCTAATCATGAAAGCCTAAAAACAACTATATGATTGGAAAACGCGCGAGTCTAAGCAGGAAATCCTAAAAACTGCTGTAGTTTAGGAAAACGCGCTAGTCTAAGTAGGTAAGCCTAAAAACACCTGTATGATAGAAAAACGCACGAGTCTAAGAAGTAAAGCCTAAAAACACCTGTATGTTAGGAAAACGCAGGAGTCAAATCATGAAAGCCTAAAAACTCCTGTATGATAGGAAAACGCGCAAGGTTATGCAGGAAAAACTAAAAACACCTGTATGATAGGAAAACGCATGAGTCTAAGCAATTAACCCTAAAAACACCTGTATAACAGAAAAACGCACGAGTGTAAGCAGGAAAGCCTAAATACACCTGTAGAATAGGAAAACGCGCGAGTCTCATCAGTAAAGCCTAAAAACACATGTATCTTTGTAAAAGGTGCTAGTCTAATCAGGAAAGCCTAAAAACACCTGTATGTTAGGAAAAGGCGCGAGACAAAGCAGGTAAGACTAAAAACACCTGTATCTTAGGAAAACGCGCGAGTCTAATCAGGAAAGACTGAAAACACCAGTATGCTAGGAAAACCTCGCGAGTCTAAGCAGGAAAGCCGAAAATCAGCTGTATGATAGGAAAACGAAAGTGTCTAATCAGGTAAGCCTAAAAACACCCGTATGTGAGGAAAAAGCGCGAGTCTAAGCAGGAAATCCCCAAAACATCTGTATATAGATAAAACGCTTGAGTCTAAGCCGGAAAGCCTAAAAACACCTGTATGATAAGAAAACGCGCTAGTCTAAGCAGGAAAGCCTGAAAACATCTGTATGAGAGGAAAACGCAAGAGTCAAATCGTGAAAGCCTAAAAACACCTGTATGATAGGAAAACGCGCGAGTCTAAGCAGGAAAGCCTAAAAAAATCTGTATGATAGATAAAACGCGTGAGTCTAAGCAGGAAACGCTAAAAACATTTGTATGGTAGAAAAACGCGAGAGGCTAAGCAGGAAAAACTAAAAACACCTGTATGATAGAAAAACGAATGAGTCTAAGCAATTAAGCCTAAAAACACCTGTATAATAGAAGAACGCGCGAGTGTAAGCAGGAAAGCCTAACAACAGCTGTGTGAAAGGAAAACGCGCGAGTCTAAGCAGGAAATCCGTTAGGAAAACGCGTTAGGAAAACGCGTGAGTCTAAGCTGGAAATCCTAAAAACACCTGTGTATAGATAAAACGCGTGAGTCTAAGCAGGAAAGCATAAAACACCTGTATGATAGGAACCAGCACTAGTCTAATAAGTAAAGCCTAAAAACACGTTTGTGTTAGGAAAACGCAGGAATCAAATCATGAAAGCCTAAAAACACCTGTATGATAGGAAAACGCGCGAGTCTAATCAGGGAAGGCTAAAAAAATCTGCATGTTAGATAAAACGCGTAATCTAAGCAGGAAACCCTAAAAACACTTGTATGGTAGAAAAATGCGCAAGGCTAAGCAGGAAACATTAAAACACATGTATGATAGGAAAACGCGCGAGTCTAAGGAGGAAAGCATAAAAACACCTGTATGTGAGAAACACGAGCGAGTCTAATCAGGAAAGCCTAAAAACAACTGTAGTATAGGAAAACGCGTTACTCTAAGCAGGTAAGCCTAAAAACAGCTGTATGATAGGAAAACTCTCGAGTCTAAGCAGGAAAGCCTAAAAACACTTGTAAGGTAGAAAAATGCGCAAGGCTAAGCAGGAAACATTAAAACACATGTATGATAGGAAAACGCGCTAGTCTAATCAGGAAAGCCTAAAAACACATGTATGTTAGGAAAACGGGCAAGTCTAATCAGGTAAGCCTAAAAACAGCTGTATGATAGGAAAACTCTCGAGTCTAAGCAGAAAAGCCTAAAAAAATCTGTATGATAGAAAAAACGCGTGAGTCTAAGCAGGAAATCCTAAATACACCTGTAGGATAGGAAAACGCACGAGTCTAATCAGTAAAGCCTAAAATCAGCTGTATGATAGAAAAAAGCGCAAGTCTAATCAGGAAAGCCTAAAAACCCTTTATGTTAGGAAAACGGGCGAGTTTAATCAGAAAGCCTAAAAACAGCTGTATGATAGGAAAACGCGCGAGTCTAAGCAGGAAAGCCTAAAAACACCTGTATGTGAGAAAAACGCGCGAGTCTAAGCAGGAAATCCTAAAAACACCTCTATGACAGATAAAAGGCGTGAGTCAAAGCAGGAAAGCCTAAAATCACATGTATGATAGGATTACGCGCGAGTCTAAGTAGGAAACCCTAAAAACACATATATGTTAGGAAATCGCGTTTGTCTAATCAGGAAGCCTAAAGACAGCTGTATGCGAGGAAAACGCGCGAGTCTAAGGAGAAAATCCTAAAAACACCTCTAAGAAAGATAAAAAGCGTGAGTCTAAGCAGGAAAGCCTAAAATCACCTGTATGGTAGGAAAACGCGCGAGTCTAAGCAGGAAACCCTAAAAACAAATGTATGAGAGGAAATCGCGCTTGTCTAATGAGGAAAGCCTAAAACACTTGCATGATATGAAAATGCATGAGTCTAATCAGGGAAGCCTAAAAACAGCTGTATGTTAAGAAAACGCGGGAGTCAAATCATGAAAGCCTAAAAACAGCTGTATGATAGAAAAATGCGTGAGTCTAAGCAGGAAAGCCTAAAAACACCTGTATGATAGGAAAACACGCTAGTCTAAGCAGGAAAGCCTAAAAACACCTGTATGATAGAAAAACGCACGAGTCTACTGAGGAAAGCCTTAAAACAGCAGTATAATAAGAAAATGCGCGAGTCTAAGCAGGAAAGCCTAAAACAGCTGTATGATAGGAAAACGAGCGAGTCTAAGCTAGAAAGCCTAAAAACACCTGTATGTTGGGAAAACGCGCGAGTCTAAGAAGGAAAGCCTAAAAAGAGCTGTATGATAGGAAAACGCGCGAGTCAAATCATGAAAGCCTAAAAACACATATATGATAGGGAAATGCGCGAGTATAAACAGGAAAGCCTAAATACACCTGTAGAATAGGAAAGAGCGCGAGTCTAAGCAGAAAACCCTAAAACACTTGTATGTTAGAAAAACACGCGAGTCTAAGCAGCAAAGCCTAAAAACACCTGTATGTTAGGAAAACTCGGTGGTCAAATCTCGAAAGGCTAAAAACAGCTGTATGATAGGAAAACGCGTTAGTCTAATCAGGGAAGCCTAAAAACACCAGTATGTTCGGAAAACGCAGGATGCAAATCATGAAAGTATAAAAATAGCTGTATGATAGGAAAACGCGCAAGTCGAAGCAGGAAACCCTAAACACACCTGCAGGATAAGAAAACATGCGCGTCTAAACAGGAAAGCCTAAAAACATCTGTATGATAGGAAAGGGCGCGAATCTAAGCAGGGAATCCTAAAAACAGCTGTATGATAGGTAAACGGGCGAGTCTAAGCAGGAAAGCCTAAAAACATCTGTATAATAGGAAAACGCACGAGTCTAAGAAGTAAAGCTTAAAAACACCTGTATATTAGTAAAACGCGCGAGTCTAATCAGGAAAGCCTGAAAACACCTGTATGATAGGAAAATGTTGGTGTCAAATCATGAAAGCATAAAAACAGCTGTATGATAGAAAAAAGCGCGAGTCTAAGCATGAAATCCTAAAAAGACCAGTGTATAGATAAAACGCGTGAGTCTAAGCAGGAAAGACTAAAAACAACTGTCTGATAGGAAAACTCACGAGCCTAAGAAGTAAAGCCTAAAAGCACCTGTATGTTAGGAAAACACGCTAGTCTAAGCAGGAAAGCCTAAAAACACCTGTATGATAGAAAAACGCACGAGTCTACTGAGGAAAGCCTTAAAACAGCAGTATAATAAGAAAATGCGCGAGTCTAAGCAGGAAAGCCTAAAACAGCTGTATGATAGGAAAACGAGCGAGTCTAAGCTAGAAAGCCTAAAAACACCTGTATGTTGGGAAAACGCGCGAGTCTAAGAAGGAAAGCCTAAAAAGAGCTGTATGATAGGAAAACGCGCGAGTCAAATCATGAAAGCCTAAAAACACATATATGATAGGGAAATGCGCGAGTATAAACAGGAAAGCCTAAATACACCTGTAGAATAGGAAAGAGCGCGAGTCTAAGCAGAAAACCCTAAAACACTTGTATGTTAGAAAAACACGCGAGTCTAAGCAGCAAAGCCTAAAAACACCTGTATGTTAGGAAAACTCGGTGGTCAAATCTCGAAAGGCTAAAAACAGCTGTATGATAGGAAAACGCGTTAGTCTAATCAGGGAAGCCTAAAAACACCAGTATGTTCGGAAAACGCAGGATGCAAATCATGAAAGTATAAAAATAGCTGTATGATAGGAAAACGCGCAAGTCGAAGCAGGAAACCCTAAACACACCTGCAGGATAAGAAAACATGCGCGTCTAAACAGGAAAGCCTAAAAACATCTGTATGATAGGAAAGGGCGCGAATCTAAGCAGGGAATCCTAAAAACAGCTGTATGATAGGTAAACGGGCGAGTCTAAGCAGGAAAGCCTAAAAACATCTGTATAATAGGAAAACGCACGAGTCTAAGAAGTAAAGCTTAAAAACACCTGTATATTAGTAAAACGCGCGAGTCTAATCAGGAAAGCCTGAAAACACCTGTATGATAGGAAAATGTTGGTGTCAAATCATGAAAGCATAAAAACAGCTGTATGATAGAAAAAAGCGCGAGTCTAAGCGTGAAATCCTAAAAAGACCAGTGTATAGATAAAACGCGTGAGTCTAAGCAGGAAAGACTAAAAACAACTGTCTGATAGGAAAACTCACGAGCCTAAGAAGTAAAGCCTAAAAGCACCTGTATGTTAGGAAAATGCGTAAGTTAAATCATGAAAGCCTAAAAACACCTGTATGTTAGGAAAACGCGCCAGTCTAATCAGGAATGCCTGAAAAAACCTGTATGTTAGGAAACGCGTGAGTCTATTCAGGAAAGCCTAAAAACACCTGTATAATAGGAAAATGCGTGAATCTAAGCAGGAAACCCTAAAAACAGCTGTATAATAGGAAAACCCGCTAGTCTAAGCAGGAGATTCTCAAAACACCTGTATGTTAGAGAAAACGCGTGAGTATAAGCAGGAATGCCTAAAAACAGCTGTATGATAGGAAAACGCGCGAGTCTAAGCAGGAATATCCTATAAACACCTGTGTATAGATAAAACGCGTGAGTCTAAGCAGGGAAGCCTAAAAACACCTGTATGATAGGAAAACGCGGGAGTCAAATCATGAAAGTTTAAAAACAGCTGTATGATAGGAAAACGCGCGGGTCTAAGCAGGAAACCCTAAAAACACCTGTATGATTGAAAAACGCGCGAGTCTAAGAAGTAAAACTTAAAAACACCTGTATATTAGTAAAACGCGCGGGTCTAATCAGGAAAGCCTGAAAATACCTGTATGATAGGAAAACGCGGCAGTCAAATCATGAAAGCCTAAAAACAGCTGTATGATAGAAAAACGGGCCAGTCTAATCAAGAAAGCCTAAAAACAACTGTATGTTAGGAAAACGCGGGAGTCAAATCATGAAAGTTTAAAAACAGCTGTATGATAGGAAAACGCGCGAGTCTAAGCAGGAAAGCCTAAAAACACCTGTATGATTGAAAAACGCGCGAGTCTAAGAAGTAAAGCTTAAAAACACCTGTATATTAGTAAAACGCGCGAGTCTAATCAGGAAAGCCTGAAAACACCTGTATGATAGGAAAACGCGGGAGTCAAATCATTAAAGCCTAAAAACGGCTGTATGATAGAAAAACACGCGAGTCTAAGCAGGAAAGCCTAAAAACAGGTATATGATAGGAAAACGCGTGAGTATAATCAGGAATATCCTAAAAACAGCTGTATGATAGGAAAACCCGCTAGTCTAAGCAGGAGATTCTAAAAACACCTGTATGATAGAGAAAACGCGTGAGTCTAAGCAGGAAAGCCTCAAAACAGCTGTATGATAGGAAAACGCGCTAGTCTAAGCTAGAAATCTTAAAAACACCTGTATGGTAGATAAAACGCGTCAGTCTAAACAGGAAATCCGAAAAACAGCTGTATGATAGGAAAACACGCGAATCTAAACAGGAAATTTTAAAAACACCTGTATATAGATAAAGCACGTGAATCTAAGCAGGAAAGCCTAAAAACACCTGTTTGATAAGAAAACTTAGGAGTCTAAGAAGTAAATCCTAAAAACAGCTGTATGATAGTAAACCGCGGGAGACAAATCATGAAAGCCTTAAAACAGCTGCATTATAGGAAAACGCGCGAGTCTACTCAGGAAAGTCTCAAACCACCTGTATGATAGGAAAACACGCGAGTCTAAGCTGGAAAGCCGAAAAACACCTGTATGATAGGAAAACGTGTTAGTCTACGCAAGAAGCCTAAAAACACCTGTATGATAGGAAAACGCGCGAGTCTAAGCAGTCAATCATACTGCCGTATTTCAACACTTCAATATTATCCATAGCAGGCTACGAACCACAATATCCGACATATACTATTTTGATGTCGAGAAACACTCCACAAATTTTCCCATATAAATTTTCATTCGCTTTATGCCATTTTGTATTACGAAAATTTTCATAGGATCTCTCACCTCTTCCGATAGGTAAACCTGCGCTTAAATCTCATAAAGAAAAAAAGATAGTGTGCTTACCTTAATGCTATTAGTGATTGCCACGTAGCTGAATGATTACTACGCCAATGTTTCAACCATGAAGCCCAGGTTCGAATCTTACCATGTCAAGGAGGTGATTTATTGGGAACTGTCTGAAAACCATACAACGCGTTGATGAAGATTAAAATGGAGAAAAGGAAACTATTCAGAAGCCGTCGATAGTTGTGCTGCCTCAAAATCACAAGTCATCATGACCGAGGTTTCGAAGGTACTGGCCTTGTTCAACTACTGATCACACCTGATTACGCACTCTTAAAAACTAAATCAGGTTCACCCAGCATAGAATAAATTGCTTTGGCTGGTAGGCGGTGCGTGTTGAAGAAACACAAATGTATCTGAGCAGGCGTCTACAACAGGGATTAGTTGGACACATCAGCAGACGTGCATACTTGGCAACGAGTAACCAGCTGTTATAGATGTCCCACTGAAAATGTCTTTTAGCGTACCTTACTCTGAGAAAGTCATAAAGAGTTTCTTCCTGTTCTACCTCTAGATTAAGCAACAGAGTTGACTAAGAAAAAAATTCACAATAAAAGAAATGGAGAATGCTGTAAAACAATATTGGCAATGCACAGTTTAATTACAAGAAAATAATTTAATTTAAAGAAAAGGAAGCTGTGGAGAGCTATGATCATCAAGATACATTGTAGAGAAATCCTGCTTTATTTTTTAATTTGTTTTTAACTTTATGTTCTCTGGGTTTTCTTTGTTTTTTAAATTTTTAATTAAAAAATAATTCTTTCATTCTTGTTATCTTCTCTTTATTTTCTGTAACAACAACAACAACATCAACAACAACAACAACATCAACAACATCAACAACAACAATAATAATAATAATAATAATAATAATAATAATTACTATTATTATAATTATTATCAAAATACAGAGACCTTGAAATCGAAATCTCAAAAATGTCGCACGAGGAGACATCAATAATTTCAGTTGTAGCTGAAGCCCTAGGATTGATTGAAAAAAGGTTCCGATAGACTCATTGAAAGGATTCCTGGGAACCCAAGCCTTAAAGAAATACAAAAAAAAATGTATGATCGAACTCACAATACAGTCATAACTGTTTTAGCAAGACACACTTGATAACCGTTACACCAGGCTGAGGTGCCCAACGAAGATCTTTATATGTAAGATACGCGTGATCGTTGTTTTGTTTTCTCTCAAAAAATGCTCAGTGGAAAATGTCATGATGCCATCTCTGACATTAGCTCTCCGGTTGGGACCCGTAAATAAATGAATATACACCAGAAATCAAAGGAAATATAAAAATAATAAATGTTTACTTATCTTCATTCTATACTGAGTTTCTCAGAATTACATCCACTATTCGTGAGACTTGTTTGTGAAATTGGATTCGTTTTCAGAATTCCTACTTACCTTAAATGACGTTATTTTATGTCATAAACACATTTGAATTTCTTTTTGTTTAAAAGGCATTATAAGTTTACGCAATAAAATAACGTCTTTAAATGAAAATATGATTTCTGAAAATAAATCCAATTTTGCAATTATGTCTCCTGAAGAGTGGGTGTAATTCTGCAGAACTCTGAGTAGAGAGAAGATAAATGAACATTTAATTTTATTTCTTACTCTTAATGTTTTGTCTCTTGACATTGAGTAGTAAATTACAAAGATTGCTGGCCTTAAAAACGTTAACTTTTAGAAATACCCTGTTCGATCATTTGAAGGCAAAATACAATCTTTGCTATATATATATATATATATATATATATATATATATATATATATATATATATATATGTTTATGTATATATATATTTGTATATATGTTTATGTATATATACATTTGTATATATATATATATATATATATATATATATATATATATATATATATATTCTTTTTAGCAAATTTGATGTTTTTTTATTTTTTAAACGTTATTGTTTTTGGCTTTCTTTTCATTTCCATCAACTTGTAATTTTCCTTCGCCTCTCTTTCCATGGTATGTACAGTAAGGTCACTGGATTGAAAATGTCGGCTTTGACCTCATCACAGTGACACCTCTAATCCTGATGCAAATCTACGCGAGGAAAAACAGAACCCAGCATTTGATATAAATAATTGGTAGTCTTCGACTGAAAAATGAAGTAACGGAATAGAATTAACCAATAAAAAACACACACACAAAAAAAAAAAAAAAAAGCCCCAAATCATTTCCAATAAGAAACAACTCATGAACTGTTTTTTCGTTAAAAAAAAGATGGTAGATTTCAATGCATGATTCAGATCCCTTCAAATGAATCATCTCTCATGTTGGTTTTGATTTTGTAACCTCGTTTTCATTCTGTCAATAACCTTTCTCTTTTGAGTTTGGTTTTCATTGCTTTCAGTTTATTTCTTCTTGGTCTGCTGTTTTTCTGCACACTTTTGCATATGATACGCGTTTCTCTTATGAGATTAGCTCATCTTGGATGCTAAAGAACTTCTCTTAATTCCCACTAGGTGGCAGGATAAAAGGAAAGTATAGCAGCATAAAAGGAAAGGGCACAAACTCTATCTCACTTTTCCTCTCTATCTTTCTCTCTGTAACTATAGGATGATGAAATGACAAAATATTTTTTGTTTCCCTCAAAGGCAGGGAAGTGCGCCTCAAGTTAACAGAAGTGTAATTTATTAATTTTTTTTTTATTCTTATAACAATTATAATTGTTATAAGAATAAAAAATAAATAAATTACTCTGATAAAACTTTATGATTTCGTAAAGTTAGTGACTAATTTGCATTTGTAAGACCAGAGCTTTGAAACTTGGCCAGAACATATACATTCTTTTTTAAGTAATAAAAATATAAAAATCCTTCAACACCTATACGGAAATATCTAATGTTTTTTTTAAATAAATAGTAACTGAACTATTTCCTAGTTTATTCACTAATTTGCAAAATCACAAATATATATAACATTATTTTCAATATTCTATAATATTGGAAAATGCAATTTTGAGAAAAAATGATTTTCGCGAGCTAGTGTGAAATTATTTTCTAAGTAATGAAAACCTTGTATTCTAAACGTTCACACCTCTATAAGAAATTAGATTTTGAATCCCCTTATGGGTATAAAAATATAGAAAAATAGAAGCATACTCCTTCTCGAGGCTCAAAGCAATTTCGGAGGCCCGTTTGATCTACACGTGCGTGCGCGTGTGTGTGTGTGTGCGCGCGCACACACACACACACACACATATGAGAAACGACAGTCAGCAGCCACCGACTAAGACCTTATCCATGCACACAGTAGAAGGGAATAACCAGCAAATGCCGACTAAGCCTTTGCCTACGAACTTACAAACACATTAGACTGACCGTCATAAAGTATGTCAATACACCGCACTTTGAACACTTAATTACTTGATAAAACAAATTTTACTGCAAGGAAAATTCAACATTTTATTGCTGTTGTATATTTCTGAAAATAATATATATAAATGTGATATGTCCCGGAAAGGGATATATTTGATCGAAGTAGCTAAGTGGTTTTGGTTACTGTAACCAAGTAGAATATGGTAGCAGTAATCGACTGGTACTAGTTGTAGTCGCAGGTAATAGGTGTAGACCAATAGGATAGCCAATGGCGTAGTCCAATGGGCGTCGTCACAGACTTAAACTCTGTTGTACCTACACGTCCGTCTGTATTTATGACGGATACCAGCCAATCATATTCCAGTGAGGGGAAACACAGGTGAATGCATATTCCATTATATCAAAATGTTATGCTTTTACTTTTCATTCAGAGAATAAGTTTTTAAATGAAACATAATTTCATTTTTAAAAAAAGTGTGTTGTTTAATGTTTGGAATCCAGACACACAAATAGAAACAAAACCTGGGTAGACGGTTCCCAATAATCTGATCACGTGAGCGACATTTTCCTATCTCTTGCAACATAGTGAAATACGTCCACTGCATGTGAGTGCTTTATCACCACAGTAAGATACCAAAAAGTTCCCTTATTTCATGTATAATATGCAAAAAAAAAACATAAATAATTCTGTAAATATGTTTTATTAATATATTTTATGATTATTCGTTGTGTATCCATAATATTTTCTTTCTATTCATCTTCTATTATAATGTTCAATCGGTCTATCAAATTGATGCTAGTATTATGCGGTTACCTTACACCTTCTGTCGTTATTGTAATTCAAACGCGTCTGTAAAATATTGTTTCCGGAAGAGATAAGATTAGGAGTCGTAAAAATGATAATGTATCTCTCGTCCCGCTGAATGTTCGACATTTATAATGCCAACAAGCTTTTCTTTTGTAAATTCCTCGTTTCTTTCTTCATCATCACCCTCTCCAAGCTTACTAATAATCTATTTTCTTTTAATATCTTCAATTTTTCCTACCCCAATATAAAAGGACGACATTAAATTGTAGTGAGACCCGATAAAAATAAAATATATAAACAAAATTAAAAGAATTCAAATTAAAATAAGACATTTGCGCTTTCCTTTTAAACCCTTATCTTTCTTTCTTTCTTTCTCTCTGTCTCTATCTCTCTCTGAACGTCTCTTTCTATACCTTCTCAACTTACGAGAAAACAATCCTCAAATAAAAGAGGAAGAAGAAAAGACTGAACCCGGCCAAAAACATCGGAAGTTTGAAGAAGCCAAGCCTACTTATTTATCCAAAATACCCAAAATCAAGAAGGCTCCACGAATTGCTTCTGTTATAAAAAAAGAAAAAGAAAAAAGAAAATGAAAAAGAAAGGAACGCTGGAAAATAAATAATTCTGGCCAATCAAAAAACTGACACAAAGAGCCGAAACCAATGTTCGCGCCAAATTCTCGAACCTGGTCAAAAGACTATAAACCCAACATCTCTGGGCTAGAGGCAGATTGGACGAGGAGAGAACGAAACAAAAGAACGCTACCGCGTAAAAGCTAGCCAAATGTGAAGCGTGAAGTGGTTAAAAGATCATGTGCTAATGATATTACCGCCTTGCTTAGGCTCGAGAAAAACGCAGCAGGTTAACACTGACCTATTTGGAAACATTACTACTACCTCTATTTGGCCTGTCTTCAAAATGAGCACCAACGGACTTTTCTCCAGACGGCTACAAATATCCGTCTTATTTACGAACCTTTTGCTACGACGAATACGAAACACTCACTCATCACCCTAAAGAAAATAAATAAAAGTATATTATTTATTTTCAACCCCTGAGTGATTTCGTTTTATTCCCAAAGTTTCCGATAAAATTATTATCCTACCACTTATCCACACTGGTGACATTCTGAGGTGAACCCATTTGCCACAAAGTGAAATGTTTTTTTTACTAAGATTCAACTTACGTGATGTATCCATAAATTAGCAGAATTTTAGTTATTAAAAAATATAGTTTTACAAAGTCACTTTTCCTACTGTAACGAGAACGATGGCACTAAAAATCGACGCTTATGTTTGCAAATACGCAGAGAGAGAGAGGGGGAGAGAGAGGGAGAGAGAGGGAGAGAGAGAGGGGGTAGAGAGAGAAGGAGAGAGAGGGAGAGAGAGAGGGAGAGAGAGAAAGAGAGAGAGAGAGAGAGAATCAATCAGAACCATCATCATTCGCGCTTAACCCCGGAAGGAATCGTTGGGGCGCTTACTATCCACCATTCTCCTTCATATATCGCGGTCGTCTGCCAGAGCCGGGGTATCCGCGAATGGTTTCTTGATGTGCTCCTCGTGTGGCGTGTCTTAGACGTTTTAACGTGACGGAGACCATCCCTCTTCAGGTTAAACCACCGCTAGGTAGATCGCCTTGGTCGCTAGCACGTGGCCGTTGTAGTTCATCCGAGGAAGACTTTGGCCATGGCCGATGACCTGCATCGTGGCGCTGTGTTAACACCACTCTCTCACGTGAGTTTAGCACGCCACCTGAAACGGTTTACCTGAGCTTGGTAACTTGGAGCCATCATGTGAGAGATTTAGGAGATAATTCAGTTGCAACGTGCTAGACATCAAAGGTACTACCTCAATCCAGAGCCCCCTATGCCCATACCACATGACAAACTGGCTCAGAACAATGTCAAATTTTGATACCTAACATCAATACATTTACTAGACTTTGTTAACCTCCTCAGTAGACCTAGCATATAAATAGAACACCGCGGATGAGCCTTTGATCAGGAAGCATGATGTTTAAGCAACAAAACTAGAGTTTTAGAGTCTTAAACCTAATTAGAGTGGAGTATTAGACAAATCGTGGATATAAAGGTCAGTTAAGTGCATGTAGTTTACCTGGGGGTTATGGGTTCAATCCTTGATTCAGGTAATGGAATGCATATCCTCGGGTTCAGTAGAACGAATAAGAGCAGCATCTGAAGGATGAATTAAGTAACGATGAACTATTTACATTGCTCGGACTGTTGTTCTCATCTTTATTGTCATATTAACGACGTTTCGACTGTTGTTCGGCTTTCTTCAGATGATATATATATATATATATATATATATATATATATATATATATATATATATATATATATATACAGAGAGAGAGAGAGAGAGAGAGAGAAAGAGGCAACCATCTAGCTACACTGATGAGCTGTGATACAGCGAAACAGTCTGTCCGTGGGTATATATATCATATATATTATCAATATATATTATCAATATATATTATCAAAATATATATATATATATATATATATATATATATATATATATATATATATATATATATATATTCCAAAAGGATAGAATTAAAGTAGAGCTCAATGTCCAGGACAGAGTAAGAATATAATGTAAAAGGTTCAAACACTAATATTCCAGGGTTATTATAGTAATCACGATCCAATTCATCAGACCTACAAATTCAAAAAGAAATCGGAATATATATATATATATATATATATATATATATATATATCCCTTTAGTAACTTAACTCTTAACTGGATTACTTCAACCAACGCTTTTATCCACTGGGTTATGAGGGCAACAATATAAATAGCGTAAATAGTTGCAATATCTCATCTCAGAAATAGAGACAGATCCTGAAGAATGCCGGGGTGTACAACGACCGAAAGGTCGTGAATATGCCAATAAAGATGAGGACAACACCCCGAACAATGTAAAAAGTGTAAATAATTACAATACTTCATCTTAGAAATATAGACAGAGCCTGAAGACGGCCGGAGCATACAACGGCCGAAAGGTCGTAAATATCTCAATAAAGATGAGGACAACACTTCGGACAATATAAAAAGTGTAAATAGTTACAATGCATCATCTCGGAAATATAGACAGAGCCTAAAGAAGGCTGGAGCGTACAACGGCTGAAACGTCTTGAATATGGCAATAAAGATGAGGACAGCAGTCCGGACAATGTAAATAGTGTAAATAGTTACAATGCATCATCTCAGAAATATAGACAGAGCCTGAAGAAGGCTGGAGCGTACAACGACCGAAACGCTGTGAATATGGCAATAAAGATGAGGACAACAGTCCGAACAATGTAAATAGCGTAGTTACGATTATATATATATATATATATATATATATATATATATAGAAAGAGAGAGAGAGAGAGAGAGAGAGAGAGAGAGAAAGAGAGTGAATGAGAGAGAGAGAGTGAGAGAAAGAGGCAACCGTCTAACCACACTGATGAACTGTGATACAGCGAAACAGTCTGTCATCTCAGAAATATAGGCAGATAATAATTAACTAATACAAAATTATTCTTGAGAGTAGACATCGGAATGTGAATAGACTATTCCCGTAGATTGAATAAAGGGTTCGTTCGGCAATTCTGAGAACTTTACCGAATACAACTGCAGAAGCTCGAAAGGTATGACGACCGAAATAGTATTACAGCAACCATTATAAAAATAGTAGTTCGAATAAATCCTTATATAATAATTTTAGTCATTATAATTGATTTAAACGATTCATAAGTTCATTCACATATTAAAAATACTGAATAACATTTGTTTTCATTGAAAGGATATCGGTGCTTGGCCGTGGAGAGGTAATTCACAAGATAATCGCGTAGGCCATTATTAGTTTAATGTTCTGTGTTAGAAAAATAAATTCCCGAGATGACGTAACTGTTAGGGGATATTATGGGATGCTATAGAGGATTTAACCCTTTGAAACTGAATTAGGCATTTTGATATATAAATTTGTCTATTAATGTGTCTACATATTTAGATTTTTTACGTACTTTTAAACATTCTGATGCAATATGTGAATGGAGTAAAAACATGCACACCAATGCCTGGTAGCTATTATCGTCCAGCATAGTTATTGCCGCTTGGCTGTTCCAACCAATGTTTAATTTCCGTTGTAATAATTCAACGTAAACACATGACATTAATTGCATGAAATATAGATTATCTTTCCTTAGTCGATAAGATCCCTGGTAGGGAGAGACGAATCCATTTATCTGTTAGTAACGGGTAACACTCACATTTAGGTGCCAAATGGATTTAAACCGCCCAAAGAAGAGACCACCGAGGTGAAAAGACGCGTTTTAGCCTGCTTCAAGGGACAGGTGATGCTGACCACGAGTAAAACCGCTTAGACATGTTAGTGCCTCGACAAGCGGACATTGGAAGAAGAGATATGATCAACTTCAGATAAGTGTTTCTATCCATTTTAAACAAATTCATGTATTGGGCTTCTTTCCCGCTGAACGGACATTAACTGCTGTCAATTCTCTCTTTGTATAAATGTACTATTTATATAAAAGTATGTCTTTAGATTTTCCCCATTTGTCTTCTTTTCTTCCTCTTTTTACGACTCATATGGGGAGTCATTAATTTTCCCATACAAGTAACTGAAAAGAAACATTGTAAAAGCAAAAGTTAAGAACATTCTTTTAGATTAAAATAAACTTTGTAAATATCTATTTCCCGATACTTCACCGTCTGGTAATTATTAAAACAAATTAGTCTCGTAGGCTAACATTATTAAAATGAGTTCGATCCTTGCTGGGTGCTAGTCTCCCAGACTCCTATAAATTTGATCTCTATTTGAAGCTCAACAATTGTGGCCTTAAGCCAGATTATGATAAACTGATTATTCAAATAATGTCCGTGTTTCGTTAATATATGAATTTTGCTTCCAGTTTTTATTGCCAACAATCAATAACATTTTCTGCATCTCTGTTGATGTTGTTTATTCTCAAAGGTTTACTCGCTCGTTCTACTGTCATTAAATGTGAAACTTTACAATATAAGCTCAAACTAGTCACACTTTTATTGACGACTCGTCGACGTGATGTGAAGACAAAAAACGAAAAACTGCACTTTAGTATCCATCGTTTTAAAAATGTCTTAGTATCATAATCCAAAAAAATGTTTGTCTATGACAAAAGTGACGCAAAAATTTGCAGTCAGATTTGGAAAGACAAAACTCCTTCACTCCTTCCAGCTTGATCTAAGAAAATAAATTTACTATATTTATGCTACTGTATTTCTTTTAAGTATACATATATTTCTTTTAAGTATCCCTATATTTATTTTCATATGCGTATCAGTTATCAGCATTAAAAATGGAATCAGCAAACAGAGTTCAATTTCCGGCCTCGTCTACTGTGTTTACTTTTTCAATACGGACTCTGTAAAAGGCATAGACGCATCACTTTTTCACCCTACAAACTATGGGTTAAAGTCCGTCTAGGAAAAGATCATTTTTTTTAACCCCAAGCAAGGCAATAAAGCCACTAAGACCCAGCGTGTTATTGAGTGTGAAAGAATAAAAGAAAATTACAGAGAGAGAATAAGTACACAAAAGATGACGATTATCATTGTATTCAAATTTTTGAAGATCAAAGTTGATTTCAAAGCAAGAGGTCGGAAGAGAGTCTCACAAGTGAGAAGTGCAAGAGGAGAAACTGTTAGCATAAAACTTAGGGTTACATCTAGATATTTCAACTGTAAGATGATGAGACCTATCTGCCAACCTGGCACTGCGCTTAAATTTCATGAAGTTACTAAAGAGGAAAGACAATCAGAACAATAACCATGAAAATATATGTATAGATGAGACACAGGGAAACTATTATTATTCCAACCTGTTGTTTACTATGTCTATGGTCGCGTACTCCATATACGATCAAAGCAACAGCTTCAGTCAACCAGCCTCTTACGTTGACAAAAGCTCCAACAGGGAATTTGATTTACGGTATTGTTTATCTTAAAAAATTACACTAGGAAACAAATTTCAATTCTTTCTCTATTGAACTATATTTGACATTTAGATATTGAATCATATTTGACTGTTAGATATTGAATCATATTTGAGATTTAGATATTGAATCATTTGACAGATATTGAATCATATTTGACTGTTAGATATTGAATCATATTTGACATTTAGATATTGAATCATTTGACAGATATTAAATCATATTTAACAGATATTGAATCATAATTGACATTTAGATATTGAATCATATTTGACTGTTAGATATTGAATCATAATTGACATTTAGATATTGAATCATATTTGACTGTTAGATATTGAATCATATTTGACTTTTAGATATTGAATCATTTGACAGATATTAAATCATATTTGACAGATATTGAATCATAATTGATATTTAGATATTGAATCATATTTGACTGTTAGATATTGAATCATATTTGACATTTATATATTGAATCATTTGACAGATATTAAATTATATTTGACAGATATTGAATCATAATTGACATTTAGATATTGAATCATATTTGACTGTTAGATATTGAATCATATTTGACATTTAGATATTGAATCATTTGACAGATATTAAATCATATTTGACTGATATTGAATCATATTTGACTGTTAGATATTGAATCATATTTGACAGTTATTGAATCATATTTGGCAGATATTAAATCATATTTGACTGTTAGATGTTGAATCATATTTGACAGATATTGAATCATATTTGTCAGATATTAAATCATATTTGACTGTTAGATGTTGAATCATGTTTGACTGTTAGATATTGAATCATATTTTACATTTAGATATTGAATCATTTGACAAATATAAAATCATATTTGACAGATATTGAATCATAATTGACATTTAGATATTGAATCATATTTGACAGATATTAAATCATATTTGACTGTTAGATTTATGTAATTTGGGTGCGCTAAGCACGGATTTTTACTCGGATTTGTTCTATCAGGTCCGGATTTTGCTCAATACCCCTCCTCTTTCCTCGTATTCATAAAAGTTTTATTTCTCAATATTCGCTAAGTTACACATTATGACACTAGGTTTTATTTAGGTATTTGTACATATTGTTGTGGAATATTATGTATACTTTTATAGTTTTGATTTTGTAATTTTTAAACCATTTTACTATTAGTAAATTAAGCTAAAAATATAATCGAATTCTAGAATTTTCACGAGCATTCCTGCTTTCTGTGGAATATTCTAGAGGGACAACTAAAATATATAAAACCGACTCAATTCCGGAGCTAATCAGCCAAGTTTGAATTGCTTGTATTCATGAAATTTGAAAAATGATTTTAACATATGACTTCATTTTTTGTGCTAATTTGAAAAATCTGGAAAACAGTACATAGGCTTTTGACAAGAATGAGAGCCTGATAGAACCAAATAGAGTTGAAACTCGTATCCAGCGCACCAAATTTACCTAGAATCAAGCCTCAGATATCATTCAATAAAATACATGTTCCGCAGTTTTATCAATGGTTTCAGTTTGGCGCTTTGAACGCATGCAAGATTAGCAATTGCTTTGTTTATAGTCTGTAACGAATTGTGATTTCTCTCTTGACGAATAGCATTTTATTGTTGTTGTACAATCATACCCCGTATTATATAAGGTAAGAGTACTTTTATTACACTACACCTTTATTATTTTATTCTGATAATGTGAATTAGGTTGTTTCAGTAGAAAATATTTGTGTCAAGGCAGGGGTTAAAAAATAAAAAAATCTCTCATGCTGACAACTTATCATAAACTACTTCATATTTTATACCTGGGGTATATGACGACCCCCTGTTATTATTAAGGTTAAAAGGTCGCCTTGTACGACGACATAAACGGTATGTCTTCTGAGCACGAAGGAATTATGTAAGTACAAATAAGTAATAATAGAACGTTTTCATAAAACGTCGTTCGGATTAAAATAAGTTCCGGTTGCTGGATGTGTACCACTAGAATTGATTGATAAATAAAATATTTCTACAATATATTTTAACAGTTAATAAAATTTTTAACATGTGTGTTAAATTTTATATATATATATATATAATATATATATATAATATAATATAATATACATATATATATATATATATATATATATATATATATATATATATATATATATATATATATATATATATATATATATATAATTTAAAACGCATTTTAAAAATTTTATTAACTGTTAAAATGTTTCAAATTAACCACAATGTTTTTAAGTAGCAGGGTTATTATTGTAATGAAATTAAAAAAAAAATATTTTCAGTTGTTTTGAGAATGCTTGCAGAGAGCGAAGCGTTAACAATAATTTTGATAATTTTTAGTGAGTGTCTGAACAAAGCCAATAACTCCTGCCATGTGTGTGGTGATGCGACTTTTGCATCTCAAAAGTGAAATATAACACCTCTTGAGAGAAAAGTTTGCCAACTATATTTTGGATGCAATTTCGATATCAAGACAAGAATTTCGGGTCACGCACATGTTGTAATTACTGTGCAGGAAATCTCATTGAAGATCCACTTCTTAGACGCGCATCTTGATTTTCCCCTTAAACCTGTTGTGTTCTGTGTGATAAGTACGCTGAACAATTTCATCAAGACATTTCAACAATGGCGAAAAGGTATCAGGTCAGGTGGTGTTCATTAGTTCTGGCTGATCATTGTTGGACAAGATGACCCTTCTGCAGTTTAACAAAAGACAAACTAAGAAGCGACATGTAGTTGCTGTATAACTGCACATTTATATAATTCTGAAGAGATTTTTCCGATTTATTTTATTCAATAAACACATATTGCCGTCTTGATATGTCTGAGTATCGCTCTGGTCGCCGACATAGAACAGAACATCAAAACAGATTTTGTAAAGCACCAATATTTTTCTTGGGGTCATCCATTGGACTCATGTGAATCATATGACTGGCCAAATATCTTTTAATCTAGATTTTGATTGATTTCATATCGATTTTCAATAATTTAATTGTTTTTCTAATGTTTTCAAACAGTTATTTATATTTTCAAACTAGCGTTGAAAAAGTAGTTAAAACAGCTAGATTTTGCATGTAAATCGCTATGTTTCATACCTACTTTGGTTTAATTAACTCATACTAAGCAAGGATGATGAAAGTATTTAGCCCAGTAGTGCATGGCGACCATTTTTTTATAGAGCGATACTGACCATTTTTTATAGAGGGGTACCTACCATTTTTTATATAGGGATACCTAACATTTTTTATAGACGGGTACCTACCATTTTTTATAGAGATGTACCTAACATTTTTTTATAGAGGGATAACTACCATTTTTAAAGAGGGATATCTACTATTGTTATAGAGGTATACCTACCATTTTTTATAGAGGCGTACCTACCATTTATATAAAGGGATAGTTATAATTTTTAATAGACGGGTATCTAGTATTTTATAGAGGGGTACCTACCATTTTTTATAAATGCGTACCTACCATTTTTATAGACGGGTATCTACCATTTTTATAGAGAGGTACCTGCTATTTTTATGAAGGAGTACAATAACATTTTTTATAGAGGGATACCTACCATTTTTATAGAGGGGTACATACCATTTTTTATAGAGGGGTACCTAAAAATTTAAAATCCGATAGCCCTGAGATTAACATTAATCATTACGTTAGATTAGGCAAAAGAGTTAAAATTTTAAGGAAACCTTATGTAGTAATAAATTAATTTTGTTATCACTGAACATATAATAAAATCCTTCAGGAAGAGAAAATCCTTCTGGACCAAAGTGAGTTAGTAAATTAGTTTTGAAAATGGCTTGCAAAACTTTACTTTTAGACGATTCTTCGAAATTCAGAAGTTTGCGCCTAATCTTTGACATATATATATATATATATATATATATATATATATATATATATATATAAAGACATTTTTTATGTTTATACGTTCGTTTTATAGATACAAATATTTAAGTAAATGCTCTGTTTATAATAATCAGTATTAACGATAATTATCGGCCTGAATGAGGAGCGTTTCGACCTTGCTAACCGAAACACTCCTCTGTGGCTCAATCAGTAAAAGCACGCCAGGTTATATGACGGTTCCGTATAGGATCGATTCCTGTCGGAGAACGCATATTTTCTATGAAAATTTCTCGGACATTCAGGCAGGTAAATGTCGTTAATACTGTCTATTATAAACAGAGTATTTATTTAAATATTTGTATATATAAAAAGAACGTATAAACATAAAAAGTGTCTTAAAATAATTGTCGGACTTTGTCCATTTCATAATATATATATATATATAAGATGTATGAAAAGTTAAAACGGGGTTTTTATATTTAATAAGTATTCAGGGAATTTATATTTTTCTCTCATTTTTTTCAAATTTAGAGAATTCACAACGAACGAAAATTATGCAACATCATTTTAAAAATCAGGATTTAATTGTGTTGATGCAGAAGGCATAGCAACGTGAGAAATCCGCCGATTGAATCAATGATTCGCCGTCTAAGACGTTTTCAGCAAACACGCTCTGTACATGACTTGCCAAAGATCTAGAACATCACGTTCAGTTCGCGCAGAAGAAAATATTGAGCGCGTATTGAACTGCACAGAACAACAAAGAATGTCCCTTCGAAGAAGTTTGTTTTTTACAGTTGAATTTGTCTCGAGCATCATTTCATCGAAGAATGAGGAGAAATTTACATCAATGTCCCTACAAAATCTAGTTTGCACAAGAAAGAAAACTAACAGGTAATGGGGGGTGGGGCGGTTTAACTGAACTAGACGAATTTGTTGGCAAGAGATATGGAGAATTTATTGAAAAGAACCCATGAATTCGAGGCCCTAAATGCTTATCGCTTCCCATGCGTTATTTACCATAATTCCCGCGGTACGTATCGAAATCCTTGACAAAATCCAGAGACGAATGTGATAGGTCCTGATCTGGCACCTCGTCTACAATCGCTATCCCACTGACCTGCCGTCGCCTCCCTCTGTCTCTTCTACAAATATTTTCATGGCAACTGTTCCGACGAGCTACTTTCGCTGGTTCCCGGACTACATGAAGCGAGCTACCAGGCTGGCATTTAGGTCCCACCCTTTCACTGTCAAAACGGTTAAATGTAACCGTCTCTTCTTCTCAAAAAGCTTCTTCTCTTGCACTTCCCGTCTGTGGAGCTCCCTTCCCCTTACTTGCTTCCCCGATGACTATAATCTTCAAATATTTAAGTGTAATGTTAATTGACATGTGACACCCTCAGCTTGTTCCACGTTCTTCTCTGTATCCTTTCCTCAAACACTCTTCTTTAATCTTGTCCCCAATCGTCTGTAACCCCTTGCGTGCTAGTGGCACCCCCGCCTTACTTGTGGTGAATTGCCTTAAAAAAATTACCGTATATACTCGCGTATCATGCGACTATTAAAGACCTGATTCTTCATCCTTCAGCATCTCTTCCACAAGCAGGATGTGGCAAGCTTCTCACTGCTCCTGCCGATACTTCAACAGAAAGTGCTCGGAAGAACTATATTCAAATATTTAATTGCAATGTCACTCACTTGTTCCGCCGCAAGAACACGCTATGCCACTTCCATAGTATCAAATCAGCTACATTCCCTCCGTATCCCATCGGTGAGAAGTAAGTTCCACTCGAACAGCTTCTTCCCGCGAACCACTTCCATATGGAGCCGACTCCCAAGCGGATGTTTCCCCAATCCCTACAATCTTAACCTGTTCAAGTCTAGAGTTAACTATTATCTTCCCCTCCTATCCATATAAACAACCTTTTAACGTAACCCTCTACCTCGAGCGGCTACTGGGTCTTGTACAGAGTGAAAGTTACTGTAAAAAGTACTAGACTAGAGTCGAGATCTCATCAATTTACGGTTGAGCTGGCTAGATGTAACTCATAAATTCTATGCTAACAGTTTCTTTTCTCGCTTGTGGAACACCTTTCCAAGATCCATGCTTTCCAGCCAGTTTTAATCTTCAAATATTTAAATGCAATGTCATTTGTTTTCTACTGCCCTCCTGATTACTCTTTTCTATTCTTGCTCATTATTAATATTTCTGTACCTAATTCTTCCGCACTCTGGAACCCCTTGTGTCTTAGTGGCTTTACTGCCTTATATGGTGTGATACCGATTTAAAAAAAAGAAACATGATGTTCTTACAGCATCTGTCTATATTTCTGAGATGAGGTATTATGTACACTATTTACATTATTCAACTACAACAGTCTACCCCAGCGAGTGAAATAAAGGGTTCAGTCTGACATTCCAACCACCTGAAGAAGGCCGGAGCGTACAATGACCGAAACGTTGTGGTAAATATGGCAACAAAGATGAGGAAAATAGTCCGAATAATATAAATAGTGAAGTTCTTATTAGTATAGATTTTGTAAAAATAATTGCTTGAGAACTGAGTGATACGCATGAATGTCAAAATTCTAAAGAATCCTATTTTTTATAATTTTCAAGAGTTCCAGATTATTTGATAATTTTTACATTATTATTTTGCCTGAGACTGACAGGCCAAATGGTATCAAGAAGATTGTGTTGCGTCAGTTTCCAAACTGAAGATGTTCCTTTTTTTGTTCAAAGAAAAGCTTTCATAATATTTGATTTTTACCTGGGACCAAACACCAACTACTGGCGCCAGTGGGGAATACGCCACTACCTCAACTACGAGACGCACCCAAATGTTAGTTGCTTTAAAGGAAATAACGGTTTAATCGAATTTAACCGTATTCATTCAATCGTTATCCATTTTTCTTTTTACATCATATTAGAGATATTCCCTTCGGTGCTAACATTGACAGTCACGATATAAATTTATTCGATTAAAATTAAACCTAATCAAAATTTACCGGTCTTAACTAGTCAGAGGACTAACTTAGTTACTTATAGTGAGTAACGAAGGATAGGTTTTTAGTCTGTGAGAACCAGAGAAGTAGTTAGTCAACGGCCTGGTGAGAAGTTTAAAAAAGGAAGTTGGTTTTCCTAGAACCTCAGGGCTAGTAGACAATACAATTACAGGACTTAATTAACGTCTTTATCCCTGAATATGTTGTACTCGCCTATTAATCTTTAAGCTCTATCGTACTTTCATGTGTCTGCTATGATTCGTCAAATCAATAAATTCGTATTAATTCTCAGTTTTTTTTTATCGATGTTTCTTCCTTTTATTTTATTATTATTTTAATGAAACCAACGAAATGCCTTGCAAATATTTAATCGTCTTTTTTCTTATTATTTCTGCATATAATAATCTTATTCTTCCAGTAAGGTTTTAGTTAGTTTCTGATTAATGAAAATCTCTTCTTCCTGATTTCCAATGCATTTCTATTGTAAAATTAGTCGCAGTGCATTATTAGTCATTTTCTATCAGTAACGCTTTTTTAAAAATTCCAGACCACGGACAATTCTTTTAAAATCATTGGCAACGTATTTAAATTATATATATAATACCATTAATATGTCAGTAACGCTTGTCTTATGTCTTGTGCCAATAAATTTTCATTGATTTTGAATTGCATTTCAATAGTAAATTGTTTATTATGCATTTCTATAGTAAAAATCATTACCATAATACATATAATAGACGTTTTTGTCAATAACGATTACCTTAATTTTTAACCATTTCTATACTAAAAACATTCATCCTGCATTTCTATAACAAAATTATTCACGTATACTATATATATACGTGGATAATTTTGGATATAAATTAAAACTTTTACAAAAATGAATATTCAAATATTCATCGTCCAAGTCCTAATTGTTAATGCGGAGGAGAAGTCCGACCGAAGTTATCTGGCTTATTGGGTAAGACTAAGCATTCAGGAGGGTCATCACTTTCCTCAAGATCAGTTCACGGCACTTTCATCCGAGGGCCATGAACATTATTATTATAACAATTCGAATTATAAAAAAAAAAAAAAAATACCGGCTCTTTCCGAAGCTCCCGAGACACTGAAAAGATTTTCCTATCTTAACATTATAGAAACTATCTAACTTGTTGGCTATTGTGGCATGTGGGGGCTTCATTAGTTTGCTCGATTCAACAGCAGCATCAACGGAAATAATCAGCAGGGTACAACCGGAAGTCCCAAAGGTCATAAAAGTCTTGACCCAGTCCTATTCGGTCTCTTTTCTATCTTCCTTTTCATCGACCTCTACCTCACGGTCAGTTCTCTTTTCTATTTCGGCGGCCTCTACATTCAAGGCCTGCTGTTCTCCGCTTTTCCTTTACAGCGGTCGCAACCTTCAATCCCAGTTTGAAGGGTTAAACACAACCTCTACTGCAGAAGACAAGGCATGTCTTGGCAGCTTGACTCTCGTTCCTCCCGTGAGAATCGCCGGAGAAATATCCATCCGCGACACCTAAAGAAAAAAACAAAAAAAAAACGCAACCTTTGCTGCAGAAGACGAGGCCTGTCCTAGCAGTTTCACAGTCAGCTTTCTCTTTAATTTCTCTTTACAAAACAACTACCCAAGAACGTTGTTAACTGGAAAGCCCCACATTTTCCCGCAAAATACTGCTGTTTCCCACTCTCTTTCAACCAGAAATAAAAGCTGTTGAACTGTTATTTCAAATCTTGAGTATTGTTCATTCTACTCTCACTGCTGAGCGCAAACACACACGGAACCGGGGAATATTTCTAACAATGTATCTATTCATTTACTTTTTTCACTTCTTTTTCTTTATGGCCGCTGCTATTATCATGGTTATTTCTTATATAATTTAATTCACTCTTCACAAAAATTCTGCTGAATGACTCCTAATTTCTACTTAACGAGATAACGGAGACTATAGTTCCAATTTAAAGGATAGTTCAATTGTTGATTAATTGATTATCTCATTATCATTTATTTATTTTATTAGTAGTATTATTAGTAGTAGTAGTACTAGTATTTCGTTTGATGTCTGTTGTATACACATTTCTTCCCGGGTTCCAAACCAGAAATCTAAGGTCAGAAATCGTTTCATGACATTGTCCACTGATCATTTTTGTAAAAAAAAAAAAAAAAAAAAAAAGAAACCTAAAATCAAACACATTTTATATAGATAAAGCACTTCGTAATGTGCGAGTTGTACTTGTAAGTACAATTTTCTGTATTTCTGTAAGGCATTGGCTACCAGGAATCCCTTCATTGAGTCTATTGGAACTTTTTCCAATCAATCCGAAGACCCCAAGTACAACTGGGATTATTCATGTCCTCATGTACCGCATTTTTTTTTAGATTTTCATTTCAAGATCCTTGTATTTTGATAGTTTTTTTTTTTGACTATCTTCAAAGATCCATTGCACTCTGCAAGAACCTTCCATGTCAATAAGAACGGACATTGGATTCTTGTGGTCTCTAATCACGATATCTGGGCGATTAGATTTGATTGTTCTGTCCCTGTGTATCCCATTAAAATTGTTATAGGTCCAATCTCTGTAGCTGAGTCTGTGTGATGTTCATATTAGTTTCTTGCAGTTTCCTTTTATTATTATTATTATTATTTACAAATTCTTTTATTTACCGTGTCCCTTCTGGACATGGATGACCATGGGTCGCTGCTGTTCCATTCTTTGCAGCTCTAACCAAATATTTTTCTCTTCATCATTTTCTCAGTTCTGGATTTGCCATCAATTTTCAAGAAATCGTGATGCATTTTACTTGTTGTTACTCTCTGATCCTTTTGCCTTCATTATGTCACATGGGTGCTAAATCTCCTAAGCCGTCCTTCCGTGGGCGCTAACTTCTCTAAGGCGTTCCTCTTCGTTATGTTTCGTGGGTGCTAAATTCTCTAAGCCATCCTTCTTCGTTGTCCCGTTGGTGCTAAATTCTTCAAGCCGTCCTTATCCATTATGCCCTGTGAATGCTAAATTCTTCAAGCCGTCCTTCCTCATTTTGTGTTTCAGAAGTTTTACCTATTTCTTTTCTCCTTTTAGTTCCCATATTTATCAAATCGTTCTCATTACTCACATCTTATTGCCACATCTCTGTCGCTTTAATTTCTTTTTTTATATCTCCGAGGGAATCACGTGACAGATTATTATAGTTAATAGTTGATTAAAAAATGACAGCTTTATTTAAGTAATCTTGAGATTTTATGAAGATATAATGAACTTTGTTGTGGCGTGTAAGTATGAATTCCATTTTATAAATTATTAATTTTTTAAAATTTTTTACCGGGTCTCAGTTCGGAACCAAATCGTTAAACGTGTAAATAAAGATAGATGAGAATCCAACACAATGGTAAATACATAAAGTAGAAGACTTTTAAATTGTCTTACATATTTACTGTCATTAAAAGTAAATAAAAAAAGCTAACAAGAAAGCATTAGCCACTTCATCTCTACTTACTAATGAGATATTCCATTTTATGGTAACATGTGTTTCTTTATTGACGTTGAATGATGCTTCAAATGCAAAGGAATACCTCACAGTTAAGAAGAGAAGATCATGCAGCGTCATCAATAATTATAAATGTTTGATATTATAGAATGAGAAAATCTTATTTAACATGGAACACATAAAGCACCTTAATTTCAAGGATATACACGCACGTGTGATCCTTCACATGTCTTGAGTTTTCTGTATATGGAAGAAAAAATAAAATCGACACCAAATAAAAATGCTTGAATATTTTATTTCTTCAAAATAACTACAAAAGCTGAAACATTTAATCAAACAAATCGTATGAATGTCATTACATTATTCACATAATAGCCCTAGTCTATCAGTAATACTTGCCTTATTTTCTGGCCTCTGACAATACCTTTCTATGTAAAATCATTACCAATTTATTTGCATAATGTATATACGAGAAAGCACTGAAAATCTCTCGGCCAGACCATTTGGTCTGATTTTGAGAAGTGGGTTGGACCGACGAGTTTTCAGCACTCTTTCGTATAACAACTATTTTGATAGTATTTCTGGTTTTAATTTTTAACCACTAATACAGCTTACTTTTTGATTTTCAATGTACTGCGTATAGAAAAAAATTCAAAACCAGCTAAAACAAAATTTCGAATAACAATTACAAAATTCATTGTTTAATCATACTACCACACTACAAATATTTAATGTGTTAATATACGTTAGTTTCAATCCTGATAAGAAAGACCACAAAAACATCCCTCTCCCCAAATTTATAGACAAATCGTAAAGATGTATGTTGGGAATTTTTCCTAGCCAATAAGATAGAATACCTCTCAGTCTTAGCCGCCATATTTTTGTTCTTTCTTGTCTTCAAATCAAAATGCTGCGATCACTTGTCTGTATCCCCTTTTGTGCGTTAACACTATTCTTACTTTGTTAACTTTTTGCCTTATTAATTTTGCTTTGCCTATTTTTGTCTTGCATATATCGTTTGCTTTATTTGTTTACCTTTTCTTCTCTTTCTTTTGTTATTGTTTATTGGAAACTTTGTTAATTCTGTTGTAAATTTCTACCAATTACATTTAACCATGGCTAATTATTCTACAATAGTCATATCCTAAGTCCGGCCCGGGGGCCAATTACGACACACGGACAAATTTCATATGGTCCCCATTCTCTGTCATAGAATGTATCACTTACGGACCGCCTGTATTGTCAATCAGAGTGTGTAAAGTACACACGTAAGAAATGCAATTTTATGTTTTACCAAAAGATGGCAGCAGCACTCTGTGGCCGCCCTCTGGCGGTGTGACTCTGACTTTGGCCTTTTCCAGCAGATTTCTAAAATCACTGCCTTTGAACCAGGTCTGGTCCACATACTGCAGTCCAAATCTCAGTATCACCCTTCACATTAGTGAAGGCAAGTCATTTGTTTTGGTCATCTGAGATGAATAAATTCTAAAATCTTAGTGAATTAAATTTGTTTTGTCTTGGACAAAATCAGTTAGAAATATGCTTTCTACTTCTTAATAAGATGAATTTTGATGTTATGTTACTTTTTATATGTTTTTAACTGAAAAGTTGACAGACAACATTAATTACCAATAATATGTAATGTTTAAGATTAACCTGAGATATATTAAAGTTTCCTGGAAGTTCTTTTGTCTCAGACACATTTTTATTTCATCCTATATGGGCTTCAGATATGACAGGCTGAGTGATTTTGGTAAGACCTGTTTAAATTTATTTGTCATCCACATGAAGAAATGAAAATATGTCGGTTGCAATAAAAGATTCATAAGATCGTTCATTTGCATTTAATTTTAATCGTTCAAAAAATGCCATGCAGAATAGTTGGCCCTCACGCTTATTCACCTCATCAAATCTGGCCCTCTTTAAAAAAAAGTTTGGATATCCCTGCTCCATAATATAAAAATACGTCTCCAAGGAATGGTAGAAGATAAGTAAAGTGAAGTAAGTAGACAGCCATCTAATTTTTAAATGGAATTGGCACTAAAATACAGCTTTGAATATTACTAAATCTCGCCTATCGCCAGAATATGCTCTTGTCATTGTGTATATGTTATCATTAGAGTACATGAAGTACTAGTGATGATAGCAGTTTACATGTTGTACTTATATTTCCAGATCCTGACCACTGATAATCCCTTCCTTCTTTAGTTTCAATGCTCAACATACAGACACTTCCTGCAATAAATTTTAAGTAAAAAAAAAAATTCAAACTAAGTGTGGGCTATGACAAATTCTTTAGGGTGGGTAAAATGTGCCTTTTTTAGATACACATCGGAAGTTAATATTTTGTATACGTTTTCTTTTAGTAGAACATAGGAATATATAAATTATACGCTTTTTGAATAATTAATTTAATATTCGTTGGCCTTTTGCCAAAATTAGCTCTTAGGAAATAGTTGTTAATATTATATTAGTTGGTAGTTCAGTGTAATGGTTAACAAGTTCATTTTGCAGATCATTACTACTGAGTTTGATTCACTATATGTTTGTGGCTGTGTATCAAAAACTAAATTGTACTTTATAAATAATTATCTGATATTCATTGTATCTGTTCATGCGTGAAATATTTGAATTCATATATTTCTTAAATACGCTTTTAATATTTACAGGTTTTTTTTATACAAGGTCTGTTCGGAAATGATTTAATATTTTCTAAAAAAAAAAAAAAAAGAAAATTGCCTGCCTAGGGAAATGGAGCCTTAGTTCACTTAAAAGTTATTTCTCTGAGCTCTTGCACAATTATTTCAGTGTTATCTTCTACTTTACAAAGCAGAGTGCAAAATCCTCTTTTGTGATCACCATCAGCAGCCTTATTGCGATTCCTTTAATCTCGTTCAAGACGTTTCCACGGCCTTTTTAGCTTTGGTAAAAGCCAAAGGTTGCAAGAAACCAAATCTGGATTGTAGGCGGGGGCGCTGGCACAAGTAGGTAATATTTTTCTCAAATTCTTCACAAGACTTTACCGAGTTGCTCAGTTATTTTGGATGTGATGTTCACATAGTTTCGCTACTGACCGAGTAACCTCATGAGAGAGTATATGTGCATACACAGTAATGATTCTGTTATTGGTTGCTAATCTACATCAGGACATTGAAACTGGCTCTTGATATAGTAAGAATAGTTAAATACTTTTCGGACAGATCTAGTATATGTTAATGTTTGTGTAAATGGCAATTTTAACGTATTTGCTTTAATAAAACACCAATAATATCACTGAATGTAGAAACAGCAAGTAAATAATAATAATAATAATAAATAAATAAATAAAAATATGAATAATGTAACGTTAAATATTTGACCATTCATGACCAGGGATCATGATATGATGCATATGCCTCGTTCTTAGAGATTTGTCTCACAGGCAACACATTCCAATTGTAATGAGATGAAAAAACGCTTATTCCCTGATGTCTGCGGTAATATGTTGATCGATCTATACATTTTTTTGTATTTATTCTTGCACAATTGTCCGTGTATCGAATGAAAGGATGACATTCTACCCTTATGAGTGGATAAAGACAATAAGGTCCACTAAAAGAGTGGGCAGAAAGAGCAAGTTCCCAATGAACCATAAAAGAATAAATATATGAGATAACATTAAAATAGTCTGTATCTTTGTCGTCCGGATCCGTGTTGATTAATCTCAAAGAACAGAACTAGTTGTGACATATCTAATAATCTAATAACTCTGTGAAAAAAGATACCTCTTCCCAATACATATATCTTAGTGGAGGTTCTAGACGGCGCAGACATGAGACCTGTCGCCACTTTCAGCGGCATGATAGAAAATAGAACATTATATAATAAATAGGAGAGATATACAGGACCTAAATTAAGAGCACAATTTTACAGTAAAATTTAGTTTAAAAATCAGGTTTAAGCATTTTAAGAAACTAATTTTTTTTTTGCAACCCGCTGAGGCGTGTTGAAATACTCACAGTATTTAGTATTATTGAAGTTATCGCGAACATTTTTAGTCGAGATTTACAAACTCTACTTTTCGTTCAGTTTCGTAAACCAATTGATAAAATTTCAATAAACTGATTTGTTTAGAAACATACTTTGAGAAAAATATTTTAATTTTATAGGACTTCATGGGAAGCAACAATTTTTAAGAAAATTTCTTTTTTTCCTTTTTAACAGCTAAGAATAAATTCTCAGGATTTCTTACTCTTGAGCATGCAACATACAACTGGCCATGCATAAATAATTCTGGAGCCAAATTCCAAATTTTTTGAAACGTTTAGCTTTGTGATTTGTTTATCGTTCTTGCAAACGCAGGGAAATTTGGAAACTGAATTCATGGATATATAAAACTTAAAGAAAAGATATGCAAAAAACATTATTGCGTTTTTTATTAAATAAATATTTGTTATGTTAATCATTAAATTGTTTATGTTAAATAATAAAACTTTTAATTCTCAACCGCCCCCCCCCAAAAAAAAATGAATGAAAATTTATTGTACTAAGCTACGCAAATTCGTAAAACCAACTGTATGTTGTGTGTTCTTACCTGTTTGCATTTCTTCCCAAAACTTGGTTTCGATCGGTCGAGGAATGGCTATTTTAGAGGATGTGACGGACGGAGGGACGGACGGAGGAAAGTCACAGAATTTTATATATAGATCGTCGTTAATGGCCGGACAAATATATACGACAAACTGATGAAAAACTAGAAAATTTATTTTTTAAGTGGTAGCTTTTATGTTTATTTTCGGGAGATAACCGCGGATTCAAAATCAGAACATTATCATTGATAACTCTCTCCTCCCATTTGGTGGACCCTAGTAATTATATTCTTAATACTTGATACAATACAAAAAAATATCACATTGATAAAATCGGTCAATAATTATTTATAACTATTTATACTGGGACTCATGCATGTAGTTACAAGTAATCTATAATATTTTAAATTTTGAAATCATATTTATTTTTGGTATGTGAATGTTTTTAATCCGTTTCTAAATCATTGATTGTCTTTTAGTCATTCCGCCTCACCTGCTATCTTCTTCCGCCTCACCTGTTATCCTCTTCCGACTCACCTGATGATCTATAGGAGAAATATCAGGTGAATATGGAGGATGAGGCAAAATTTCATAATTTCTATACAGCTTTTAGACAGTTGATCGAGAGGCGTGCGACCGTGCGTTGTCGTTCAGCAAAATTGGGCCATCCCTATTCACAAGTCTAGGATGTTACTTTTCCAATTTTTCGTGTATACACTCGATTTCTCCACAATACAAGATTGCTTGTTTCCCCTTGAGGCAAGAATGAATAATGAATAACACCTTTGAAAGGCCACCATACAGTAACCATTAACTTTTTAGGATGCAGTGGAGGTTTTGGATATTGTTTTGGTGATTCACTTTCATCTAACCACTGGCCTACTCTCTTACTGTTGTTAAAGAGTATCCATTTCTCATCGCTTGAAATAATTCGATGTAAAAATGATTCTTTTTCCCAGTTTGTATTCATACAGTATGATTATTCGACATTGTTTCGTTGTAATCATTTTCATTGGCTTATGAGTAGCAATATATTGGAAGAGAAATTATTTGGAAAGATGAACACGTGAAGATTATTTTATATACTAAGGAGGTTACTTTGTTAGACGACCGGATCGACAACCAACCAAAACAAAATGCGTCGTTTTATGTGTCAACCTAATACTTCTTGTTATAAATCCAATGGTAATTGTTCAGTAGCGCTATGTACTAATTTACTCACTAACGGAGAAACAAGCAGATATCAACAAATATTTGTATATCTATTTGTCTATTGTTGCTTTTGTATTAGTTTTAGTAACCACAAAGTACATTTGTACAGTATTTTTTAAAAATATTGATTGAAAATCGTTTTAACTATGCGTATTTGAGATGGGAATTAATGATCGAAGACAATAAGTATTTGTCTTTCAATAACAGAAAAATAGATTGCCACAAAGAAAAATAACAAATCTATATACGTATAAAGCTTGAATTTAAAAAAAAATTAATCTTGTGATTATTTGCTGTGATTAGAAAATGCTTTTTGTAAAGACTATACCTCAAATAATCCATTGGTTTTCTTTGAAAAGCAGTTCATGATACAAAATTATGAGGTAACAATATGATCAGTTTTATTACTAATTGCACATTTTAATTTACACTATTCGCATTGTTCGGACTGTTGGCATCTTTGTTGACATATTCACGACGTTTCGGCCGTTGTACGCTCCGGCCTCCTTCAGGTGATTGGAATTTCGAACCGAAACCTTTATTTCGTCCATCAGGGTAGATTGTTCTAGTTCCACATGCCACACCTCTTCCGGATATCTCATTTTCACTTTCAGATATTTCCATTTAGTAACTCAACTCTCCAAGTTTTTGTCCACCTGTATTCGTCAGGAGTTCAAAGTACAATATGCTCCTAAATTGGTTGGGGTGTTATGTATCGTTTAAGCTGTATCTCGGGAACATACACACACACACATACACGCACATACATACATACTTACAAACATACATACATACATACATACATACATACATGCATGCATACAAGATTAGAGTTTTCGTATTATATAGATATTTTCTTGAGCTATGGCCAGGTATTCAGCTCACAAGTCACTGACCGGGAGCGTACAACGCCAGAAACGTCGTGAATATGGCAACAAAGATGAGGACAAAACTCCGAATAATGTAAATAGTGTAAATAGTTACAATACCTCATCTTAGAATTATAGAGAGATTATGAAGAAGGCCGAAGCGTACAACGCCAGAAACGTCGTGAATATGACAACAAAGACTAGGACAACAGTCTAAACAATGTAAATAGTGTAAATAGTTACAATACCTCATCTCAGAAATATAGACAGACATTTTAATTTGCATTTAAAGACGGTGAAATAAGGTTTATTGTTCCATTGGGCTTCATAGTGAAAACATTGCATGAAAACCTTGAGTAATAGCTTAAAACAGGTATAGTCTTTTCAATAATAATAATTATTATATAATTTGTTAATTATAAGTAAAAATTTTGAAAAGCACCAAAAAACGCCTTAATGCAAATATATCCTGATTTAAAGTATGAAAATAAATTATTAGGTTGGTGCAAAAATAATGACGTTTTTTGACGTATTTTTTAACGTCAAAAAACGTCATTATTTTTGCACCAACCTAATATTTTACTATATCAATAGTTATATGTTTGACATATTTACATTAAAAGAGGAATTTTTTTCCATAAAATATATTTTGAATAAACAGTAATTAATACTAAAAAGTTAAAAGAAGGTTTATTGTTCCACTGAACTTCATAGTTTGCGTGAAAGTCTTGGGAAAATAGCTAAAAACAAGTGTATTTTTTCACAATAATAAGTATATTTTCTATTATGCATACGTCTTTCATCGTAGCATTTCAAAATACTTAACGGCAGTAAACCAGCGTTCATCTCTTTATTTATTTGTCAAGTCAAATTACACTTAAAGCTTCTTTACCTTTCAAGTAATTGTTTATAACGAGTTCTAATGTAGTGAATTATATAAATATATGTTCTGTTTTAAATATTGTTGTGATGGATTATTAACGGTTATTGTTTTTCACAGACAGAGTAGTTAGAATATAATATGCAAATGTTTGTTCATATACGCGGATTGATATAAGAACGTGTCTCGAAATCAAATCCTGAATTTCTCATTAAAAACACTGTAAAAACAGAAACAACCCTAGCTCAACAAATCTTTGTCTAATGTTAATGTAATTTTACAAATTTTAAGCTGTATCTCGGGAACACATATACATACATACAAGATCAGAAATTTAGTAATATATAGATATTTCCACGAGCCACATATTAGATGTCAAAAACCGTATGTAAATTGGGCCACCGTTGATATATATCTAATAACTGAATGAGTGAAGTTTTCGGCATACATGTTAAATCAATGCTTACATTTATGCTTCAAATACTTATACTTAAGATAAAACGTCTCTTTGCGTCCTTCTGTTATTGACGTTTGGAGAGACCAGTCAATTACGTGTATTCTCAAGCAATAACATCTCTGTCTGGTATTATTAACCTAAGAATACCCGTTGTCAACTCGGCTCCAAGTCTACCGCAACCATCATTTCTGCTAAGCCGGCTCTGTCTCCGATGCTTTGTCTTAATTGGAATTCGGTGTGTGTTTGTCGTTTGCTTCTGGTCAACTTGTACCAATTTCCGGCTGCTTCATCAGATCACCGTAAATCTTCTACAAGACAAGAAAAAGAAAAAGACACTATATAAAAAACAAAACAAAATTAACTAAATAATTGAATTTAGATGGTTTGCCATAACAAATTACATGACGGAGATATACAAAATAGACAGTGAAATGTGTAAAGTTTTCAAATCGGTCCAGCTTCAAGCTAAAATGTAAAAAAAAAAAAAAAAAACTGTAGAAAACTGAATTTTTATAATATATATATATATATATATATATATATATATATATATATATATATATATAAAGTGCTCAAACACTAATATTCCATGGTTATAATTTATTACATTGGAATCGTAATCACGATTCGAGAATAAAACAGCATTTACCCCCCCCCCGGATTTTGAATCCGTCCTCCAGGAATACCCAACTGACTAACAGTTCTGGTTCTGCTATTGTTGAATATTTAATAAATAGAAGGAAATGTGTGGAAAATTTTAGTGGTGACCGATTTATAATTTTATCGAGGTCCCACTCCACATTTCACCTCAAGGACCTAGAGTCCTTGTATATCAGATCTCGTGAGCCTTCCCTTTGTAAACAGAGGGAATGCTTGCTGGATCTGAATATTATCGGACTCTAGTTTCTTGAAATTCATAATTTTTTTTCCCCCCATTCGATTACATTCGTTAATTAAAAATTAATTTACACGCTTTCTTAAATTCCCAGAATAAATAAACTTGATAAGTCCTGGGACGAAACCGGTTGTTTTTATTTTAGCTTTTGCTTTTAAAAATGCCTTATAAATATTGTCTTTTCCTATCTATTATTAAATTCTGTACCACGAAAAACTTATATATATATATATATATATATATATATATATATATATATATATATATATATATATATATATATATATATATGAAGAAACGGCAGTCCAGTGCTTCCTACATTCTGTTGAAGTTTCTTCTAGACTCGATGAATTACTTAATTATAATTATCTCAAATGCTCCGAATAATTTCTATCACTTGTATATCCTTGCTTGAACCAGCTTCTAATGCTCTGGGTGGAGCGGCTTGGGGATAGTAGTCGTGGCTCGTGGAGGCACAGTTCTATGGATTAGGGAAATTCGGATGAGATCCACCACGGAATATGTGATCGAGCGGCGCTATATCGAGTCTAATTCGCCACCTCTTCGTCCCCGAGGCCCGTTGGTAGAGTTGGTATGCCGTTTGTCTTATATCGTAACGGTCCGGGTTTCAATTCTCGCTAGTGGATGCGCACTGCTGATGAGTCCCAAATGTAGGACGAAACGGACATAGAGTGCATTATGCATACTGTTGAGGTTTATTCTAGACTCGATGAATTATGATATATATATATATATATATATATATATATATATATATATATATATATATATATATATATATATATATATATATATATATATATATATATATATATATATATATATATAATGTCTAGATTATTCAATCAAACATGCTTGAATGAAGACACTGCTGAAATATACATATTTTATATTACATGATCCAACAGTTTATCAGCATACCAACACTTGGCAATTTAAACGTAACCTTGTGAAGAAGCAGATTGAAATATTAGGTTGGTGCAAAAATAATGTCGGGATGGTGTCGTAAAAGACTCGCTTCTTCCGTCTTACGCACGCCAAACTTGCCGCCGAAAAAAGCAGGAAAGCGCGGCGTCAGTTGCACCTCCCGACCAGCGTTCGTCGTCGTTGCCGTTGACGAGACGAACGCGAGCACGAAAAAGAACGATACCTGGTTGATCCTGCCAGTAGTCATATGCTTGTCTCAAAGCTTTAATGTCTTAGTAAAAGACTACAAGAGATCCAGAACAGACTAAAATTGACAACTACTCCTGAACAGTTTAAAGAAATTCTTTATAGAATTGCGAAAATCGCTAATAAATCTGGAATTCTACATCGTCTGGGCATTAAAAAATCTTAATGCTCTATACAAAGGAATTTTTTATCTTCCAAATAATAAAGATAATTTAATCAAAATCTCTGACAGAGCACCAAAACGAATTACTCAACCTGCCATCATTTCAGACAATAAAAGAGATTGTATAATACAACTGAAATTGAAATCGTATATCAAAATATTACAAAAATTTAAAGAACAATAAGTCATAAAAACAAAAGCAGAAATTCGGGACCTACTCAAAGCTGAAGCAATAAAAGACAGACAAGACAAATGAAAAAAAAAAACTCGTCCAAGACTCCTAACAAAGCAGTTGATAAATGCTGCCACAGAACTATGTAACCATATCCATATAATTTCTAAAAAAAAAAAAAAAAAAAAGCAGATAAAACCAAATATCTTTGTTGTATTAAATAAATCTGATGATAATTTAAAATTACAGCAAATACTCGACGATCACACCAAATTTTAAAAATAAACAGAATTAAAATTAAACACCATTTACCGGTACTGTTTATTATAAAACAGAGAATTTACTTAAATATTTGTATTTGTAAATATTTGTATCTATAAAAAGAATGTATAAACATAAAAATGTCTTAAAATAATTGTCGGACTTTGTCCATTTCATAATGTGTGACGACATTTGTTTACATTTGATACGCCATGAGCAGATATGAATGTACGTGAGAGATTCATGGAAGATTGAAGTTTAAATACAGTAAATTCGACCTTGCTAACCGAGCGCGCCTCTGTGGCCAAATCGGTAAAGGTAAATGACGGTTCCGTATAGGATACAGGTTCGAAATATATATATATATATATATATATATATATATATATATATATATATGGCTTTGAAAATGAGGGAATGCATTCTTTTAAAGGAACCTTTTTCGTCCAACACTTCTTCAGAAAGATTCATTGGAACAACAATAATGGAATTGGCGAAATTTCATACGTTTTGATCATTTTTGTTCCCATGAAATTTTCTGAAGAAGTGTTTGACGAAAAAGATCTCTTTAAAAGAATGCGTCCGTTATTTTCAAAGCCATGTATAAATTCTGTGTTACAAAATTTTTTCTTCACACACACACACACACACACATATATATATATATATGAAGAAATATAGTTTTAAGTTGTGCTATATTTATGGGATTGATATAATGGAATATGCGTCCACCTGTGTTCCCCCTCACTGGAATATGATTGGCTGGTGTCCGTCATAAATACCGACGGACGTGTAGGAGAGTCAAGAGAACCTTAGTCTGAGAGCTAAGTCTATAACGATGCCCATTGGACTACGCCATTGATCTACACTTCTCACCTGCGACTACGACGCGTATCAGTCGATTTCTGCTACCGTATTCTACTTGGTTATAGTAGCCAAAACCACTTAGCTACTTCGTTCAAATATATCCCTTTCCGGGAAATATCAAGGATAAAGTGGTCAATATCAGAGATATGAAAGATGGGTGACCGGTTGAGAATACCAGGTGCTTTAAGTCTGGATGTGCGGCTGGTGTAATGTATAACGGCTCGGATTTAGAGATCGGAGAGCCGAGTTCCAATTCCAGTCGGGTTCATTATATTCACGCGCAAATACTCTTTGGAAAGGTATGAATCCACCGATTCTCCCTCCAGCTATGGGTTAATTAGTAAGATTTATATCAGTAAACCATTATTATCTCCAAAAAATTCTTACAATATTTTCTGGCTTTAAATAACATGCAAAAGGTTGATAGGCTGTAAAAAATAAATAAATAAATCGAGTAACGTTATCATTTGATCCTCAAATATGAGTAGTGTAGCTTTTTAGCAAGGGACTTACATTCTGTTGCGCAGAGGTGGCACCAGAAAATACTTATAGAAAGGGAAAATCTTGTTTGTTGTGCAAAAACATGAGTCAAGTTAATTCTATTACCAATTCAAACATTACGGTTTCGCCAGAAGGAGGCAATTGTACTGATTCCCATCTAATATACGCCGCCCAATGTACCAAACATGACTTGATTTAAATGGATTGGCCAACGGATAAAAGATAAAATTACCGCAAATATAACAATGTGAGTTTGCAGAACATTTTATTAATTACAAATCACTGTAATAAACATCTTAAGGTGCTCATTCTGGGAAAATATTCAGAATCCACCGAACATGCGACCCTTAAAACGCATGAGGATAGTTACGTATGCAAACTACTAACTTCCCTAACAAGAGAATTCTATAAGATTTATATTAACCTATTTGAGTAATTCCTCTCAGTAACTAATTAACTGACGGAAAATTTCTTGATGACAACGATCACCATCATATTACGTATATTTCCGTTGCATGTCATTCACGCTGGCTGAATTTCATTCGTTTTGACGCGTTGACTACCACTACAGCCGATTTTCTCAAGACAAATGAAGGTTGTACAGAGACTTAGTATTTTTAAATATTTTTATACGTGTATACAATTTTGAAACATAACTTGAAAAAGACAGACACATTGTCGAAATATTATTGGACATTGTAAAACATTACGTCACTGCGTCTTTTCTTTTTCTTAAATCGCGCTCTTCTCTAAGTGTTGAAAAATATTGGAAGAGTTATATCAATCAGTTTGGTCGTTATTATTATTTTATTTTATTTTTTAGTCATTTTATCCCAAGCGAGTCAATAAAGCCACAAAGACGTAAGGGATGACTGGGTGTAAGAGAATATGAGAAGGAAAAAAAAACACGATTAAAGAGAGAGTGCAATAAAGAGAACATGGATTAAAAAGACAGAAGATAGCGATTGACATTCAATTTAAATTTTAGAAGATAAAAGTTGACTGGGATGCAAAATGCCGGAATAGAATTCCACAACTGAGAAGTGCGAGAGTGTTAAATAATAGTCTAGCAGACTATTTTTCTTTTCTTTTTTTGCAGAAAGAATTGTATTTCTCCTCTGACTTCATTTTGATCTTTGAGGTCAGATACAGAAAAACAAAGGAAGTCGATTTGATTGGCTAAAACTAGCGTGTGAATGTTGGATATAGAAAGGGATTTCAGGGAGTTTTACACGCTATACAATGTAGATGTGTGTTGTGGCCTTGTTAGAGCCAGAAATAAAGACACAAAGATAGGAAATGCGTTAAACAAATATATTAACAGAAACAGCAAAACAAACATATACAAACGAGAGTTTTACAGCAAGAATGTTCGGTCTGACTGTCAGAGCTGATTGTTGGAAACCTACCTCTCTTAAAAGGCAGTACCTGCTCCTATTTATAGCTGGTATAGTCCATGCGTGCGTGTGTAAATTACCATAAAAGATGGTAAAAGATAAAAGACATAACAACGTGGTATTTTCGTGTCTCGGAAGTTGCTCCCCAGTGGAGGTGAGATAGCGACCCCAGTTAGAAGATGTACCCGTTAACATGATGAATATAATAATAGTTAAGTTTTCAAGTTCTTTTTGTTGATGTCTTTTTATCTCCAAACTAAAAACAACCAGCGATCAGTGGCCAGAAGATGAAAGAAAACAAGAGAAGATGTACAACAGTATATTAACTGAGAGCGTCGCCTAAGAGAACCCTAGAAGAGGGGGAGTATACAACAAGAGAAGAAACGGTTACCATGGCACTTACGGTTACATCTAGCCATTTCAATCGTAAAATGAAGTAACCTTGCCGTCAATCTAGTAGTTCACTTAAATTCGAAAAGTCTTGGTACCATAGTGGAAAACTCACCAGAATAATTGCTATGAAATGATTTATAGAAAAAGGTACACGGTAACTACGTTACGGTGGCGGGTAAGTGACTGAAGCCGAAATGCCAGGTCAGGACCAATAACATTGCAGATTCTTCGTTGGATTTTATCAAGAATCTCTAAATATACAGCAGGAGCACCAGATCAGATGTATTAGCAATATTCAAAGTATGAACGAATTATTATTATTATTATTATTATTATTATTATTATTATTATTATTCGAATACTCGTACTTTACACAAAGTTGTAAAAATGTTTTCTCACCACTATAAAATTTTTGCATGACCAACGTTTTAAGCAAGACATCTTTTTTCTAAAGTTCTTTTTGTCATTTTGCTAAAAATTTATAAGCTTAGGCTACATTTTTTATTTTATTTAAATAGAAACACATTGATATTTTTTTCATCTAACTTACCACTGAATTTTGACAGAGCATATATAAATTCTTTCTATACAGACACAATAAATTTAAAAATTCTTTACAGAAACATTGCTAATATATATCTATTTTAAAAATAAATAAAAGAGATTAAATATTTATTAATATGCTTTTAAAAATATGCAAATTAAATACTGCCGGGGGTGGGGTTCAGTACCGACTCCATCTTGACCGTGGTCACGGTGACTGGTCTTCACTTCACATTAAAATCATTATGGGTCATCTCCACCCCCACCAACGTTGGGGTAGGGTGTAAATATTGAGAATGTCGAGTTTAACGCGAATTCATAAATTATTTATTATTATTATTATTATTATTATTATTATTATTATTATTATTATTATTATTATTATTATTATTTCCTTGGGTTTCTGTTGTATAGACATTTCCTTCCGGGTCCCAACCAGAGACCTAAGGTCAGAAATAACTTCATGACATTTTCCACTGATTGTTTGTTTTTTTTTATAAAAAACAAAACCGCTAAGATCACTCATATTTTACATTTTTTTATTACTATTTATTATTATTATATTATTATTATTTTATTATTATTATTTATTATCATTATTATAATATTATTATTATTTTATTACTATTATTATTATGATTTTATTATTACTATTTATTATATTATTATTATTTTATTATTATTATTTTTTTATTATTATTTATTATTATTATTTTATTATTACTATTTATTATTATTATATTATTATTTTTTAGCATTATTTATTGTTATTATTTTATTACTATTACTATGATTATGGTTTTATTATTACTATTAATTCTTCTTCTTGTTTTCATTATTATTATTATTATTATTATTATTATTATTATTATTATTATTTTACTATTTCTTTTACTTTCTTTTTTAACCTTTCAAATGTATTCGACTTCATTTTTTCTTTGCTTTTTCTATTGTTGGAATCAACTGTTTTGTGATTCCACCGGTCACACTCGATCCCCGAATATCGACTTACTTTAGACACGTGTTCTCATTTATCCTTTCCGAGTTATAGAGGTGCCTTCCCGACGACCCTGCTTCATTAATTATTTATGAAATGAAGACGTAGAAAAACCTCAGCCACAAGCAGACTGACAGACAACCCAAAAGACAAGCACACGAGCTCAAATACAGCCGACCTGAAGACATGCATATTTATGTAGTCACTGCAGGAAATGATTAAAGCAAGCTGACATTGTCACTAAGTAAAGAAATTCCTGGCTTCCATAAGAACTCATACAAAAGAACTATAAAAAGACGTCCAAAATGTCGCAGAAATTAAACACATTTGTATAGAAATTTTCCAACAACTCAAAAAGAAAATTATTCGAAAAGTATTCATGAACAGTCACCCAAGAAAATTCCTGATTGTTACGTACACAACAAAAAACGGATTCATTGAAACTAGCTAAATTCTCGATTGTCACCGCCATTGTTCCGGGAATGGTATGGAAGCTTCAACATGCTGTACCCAGTTGTGTCGTACTTCCTAGAAAAAGAGGGACAGAAGTGGTGAGATAAATGATAGTGGAGAAAATATCCATGCAGGAAATACTCAACATTCTTTGATTAAACTGTTCGCGTTAATGTCGGTTGAAATTTATAAAATCTTTCCCTTAAAAGGAAAATGAATTTCTCAAGTCCTTTTTATCACTCTTTTTCGTGCTTTACAGAAAAAAAATATCGTTAGTAACAAAAAAAAAAAGGTACTAAACTGTTATGTAATATCAATCCTTACATATGGAAGTACATGCTGGACAATCTCCTTACAGATGAAGAAGAGACTGGAAGCAACAGAAATATGGTCCTACAGGAGGATGCTGACAATGGACTGAACATGTGAGTAACGACGAAATTCAAGAAGCAATGGTAAGGAAAAGGGCACTTATGCTTAACACCAGGAAGGAACAGTTGAACTTTCTGGTGCATATAGTAAGGAAAGAGGGCTTGGAAAATTTAACACTGACAGGACAGATTGATGGTAACAGGGTCGAAGGAAAACAACGCACAACCTTACCTGTGAGCTTGAGAGAATGGATGGCGGAACAGGGTTTGTGAAAGATGGAAAAACGATAAAATTTATTAAGAACTACAAAGAACAAGAAATTGTGAAGAGCTATGATCGCCAACGTCGTGAAAGGACACGGCGCAGAGAAGAAGAAGAAGAAGAAGAAGAAGAAGAAGAAGAAGAAGAAGGTGTGGAAAGTTAATATCTCGATTACATGAATATTTTCCCGTTCTTCTTGCCTTTTTTCTTTTTTGTCTTTTTTATCTTCCGTCACCATTTTCCCTTCATGTGCTATTCATTTTAGTAGTTGCTGCTGTTGGAAGTCTTCAAGTGTTGTCGTTTTTGCTATTTGGTAAAGTTCTTTGTGATTTTTAAGCACAAGTCTATAGGGTCTGATGAAGAATTGTCTTCTTTAAAATCTAAAGGATTCATTCACTTGGAGTCATTTTTAATAATTTAGCTGAGAAAACGGTTGTATATAAATAACAGTTTAGACAGTTCTGAATAAGTTCGACGCCATTCAGGCCAAGCAGGAGAAAAAGAAAGAATTACAATATAGAAATATGCAATTTTAAATTAGATTAATTTTTGATTATTCTGATTTGAAAAGTTGAAGTGTCATAAAAAGAAATCGTGAAGAAAAAGCAAATTGTAATGGTTTTCTAATATTCTTTGAATTGCGTGTTCTCGGATTTCTATTGACGTAAACTGGAAGAATTCTATTGAATAAATTTCTAGGTCTGCTGCTAGAAAGGTTGGTTCACTGTGTCGTGTTAAACAATTTTTCTCGATAAAATCAATCTTACACATTTATAAACCTACCATTCATCTATGCATTGAAGATTGCCTGTCATATTTAGTCTGGTGCTTCTCTTATGTATTTAGATATTCTTGATAAAATCAAATAAGAATCTGCAATGTTATCAGTCCAGATCTGGCATCTCAGTTTTAGTACATTTCTCACTACTGTAATGTAGCTTTCCTATGCTTTTTCCATACATATTTTCATGGCGTTTGTTAACCTCCAAGAGAGTGTCTAAGGCTAACCTCTACCACTGACATGAAGGGAAAAGATTATATTGAATTAATTGCTAAGTCTGCTGTTAGGAAAAGTTGGTTCACTTTGTCGTGCTAGAATAAATTTTACACTTTTATAAGTTTACCATTCATCCGTGAATCAAATATTGTTGCCAAATCTGGTCTTGTTCTTCTCTTGTATATCTGGAGATTCTTGAAAAACTCCAAAGAAGAATCTACAATATTATCGGTCCTGACCTGGCATTTCGACTTCAGTCGCTTTCCCATCGCCGTAACACAGCTTCCCTGTGCCTTTTCTATAAATAATTCTACGGTAGTTGTTCTGGTGAGTTTTCGTGTTTAGTACTTCGGCTTCACGAAATTGCGCGATGTAACCGTAAGTTCTATGCAAATAGTTTCTTTTCCCGCCCCCTCTCATTTATGGAATTCTTTTCTAGCCTCTTGCTTTCGTGTCAACTACGATCTTCAAAAGTTTAAATGTAATGTCAATCGTCGTCATCTGTCTCCTTGAATCCTGTTCGTTTAGTGTCCTCTCTCAGCTTCTTTCACTCTCAGTCACCCCTTGCTTCCAAGTGGCCCTTATTGCCTTGCTTGGGGGTGAAAAGTGTTTCTTTTTTTAACTCATTATTTAAACTAATGTTATTTCTCCTGTTTAAACAGGTATGAGAATGATAAATGGAACAGAAGCAATGCGTTACGTGATACTTCCAAGTTAGAGAAGACCTGCCTGTTTAGAAGCTCTTACTGTTTTCATTTATTTTTTCAAATTAAACCTCAGTTTGAATATTAAGCCGTGGACTCTGTCTTAGCCATGAGTAGGCCACTTGTCTCTCTCCTCGCTGTTTTTATGCAACCTGTTGACAGATACATTCATGGGCCTCTCTCAGCTAATGTTTGGTATTTAAAACTCCTTTGGTGATTCGTATTCATTTTCTCTTTTTTTCTCACTTCCACTAAAAATGTCATTCCAATGGATGATTGTGATTTTTGTTTTTTGTTTTAATATTCTTCCAACTCATCGTCTTTCTCCGGTTTTTAATTTTACTTTTCTTCCATTTTCTTCATTCCCTTCATTATTTTCTCTTTCTTTTTCTTCTTTTCTCACCTCTTTCTTTCTTCTTTTCTCCCCTCTTTCTTTTTCTTCTTTTCTCGCCTCTTTTTCTTCTTTTCTCCTCTCTTTCTTTTTCTTCTTTTATTCCCTCTTTCTTTTCTTCTTTTCTCCCCTCTTTCTTTTCTCCCCTTTTTCTTTTCTTCTTTTCTCCCCTCTTTCTTTTTCTTCTTTTCTCCCCTCTTTCTTTTTCTTCTTTTCTCCCCTCTTTCTTTTTCTTCTTTTCTCCCATCTTTCTTTTCTCCCCTTTTTCTTTTCTTCTTTTCTCCCCTCTTTCTTTTTCTTCTTTTCTCCCCTCTTTCTTTTCTACTTTTCTCCCCTCTTTCTTTTTCTTCTTTTCTCCCCTCTTTCTTTTCTTTATTTCTATTCTTCATCTTCGCTTAATTTTCTTTTCTTCTTTTTCTTCATTATTCATCTTGCCTCTTTTTCTTTTTTCTTTCCTAACTTTTCTATGTCGCCTCTTTTCTTTTTCTTCTTTGTCTTTTTATCTTCATCATCTTTTTCCCTTCATTTTCTTTCTTTCTTTCTTTCTTTCTTTCTTTCTTTCTTCTTCAAATAATTTTGATTCTGCAGTCGGACTTTAATGTTGCTCAAATAATTAACTATTTGATGTCTTACTATCCAAATTTGAAATATTGATCAAATAATTAGAAAACGGTAACTTGTTTTGATTTTAAAATAAAAAAAACACGTTCTCCAAATCGATATATTTTTCAGTAGACATAGTTAATATATAAAATATTGTATATATAATATAAACTGTTAGTATGTCTGATAAAAAGTGAATGACAGATATGAACAAGCTGAGAAAGATTCATATCTAACGAGTTTAATAGATGTTAATGTCATCAGATAGTAATTGATAAATGTGAACAAATCGAGATATTAGAGACGTGAAGATGTTGACACAGACAGACAGGACTAAAGACAGATATAAAAATTGGGATTTTTCTTTATATATATATATATATATATATATAAAGACTTTTGTTTATATATATATATAAAGATATATATATATATATATATATATATATATATATATATATATAAAGATATATATATATATATATATATATATATATATATGATAAATTAACTGATTTAAAAATATGGTTCCTTCGCTACACAGGAATTACCATGTTTCAAAAAAACTTAATTATATAATTAAATTAAAAGCATAACTTCTGTTTCGCCTTCAAGCGAATTTTGGAATAACTTATTTTTTACTGAGTTTTAAACGCACATACAATTCATAATCACTGTTTTGTAAAAATAAAAAATATCGATAAGAACACCGGATTATATATCTTATTGTCCTTTCTTTTTACTATAATATATATATATATGTATATATTAGTGTATATATATATATATATATATATATATATATATATATATATATATATATACATATATGTATATATATATATATCTTTACACACACACACACACACATATATATATATATATATATATATATATATATATATATATATATATAGATAGATAGATAGATAGATAGATAGATAGATAGATATGAATAGCCTGAGACAGATATAAATAGACTGAGATAGACAGATAGATAGACATAAATAAACTGAGATAGATACTTATTCTGGCTTATTGTTTGTATTCACTTTCGCACTGATGCCCTTGAGAAAGGCACATATTCGTCTCTTCGCACACAGCTATGAGTTAAATAGCAGGGTAGATTGATCTCTAAGACTTGAATGGTAACAAGTGTAGGGGAAGGAAAACTCAGAATTCCAAACTGCGGAAAAGGAAACGCGTAACCATTCCATTATCCT
>OZ010604.1:11294533-11317033 GCA_963932145.1 Acanthosepion lycidas | reverse complement strand
CATACTTAAACATGAAAACAATAAACAAAAATTAAAAATCCTTGAAGCTATATACATAAAACAGTTGAAACCTAACCTGAACAAAATAAACTATGAAATCTCCACAAATATTCTTAAATGCCTATAATTTATAACAGAAGCCATTGGTTTATACCAACACCTTCCCATACTTAATACTTCTCGTTTTCACTCTCACATGGTCATGTGTGACGTCACGAGCTGCTACGCGATTTTCGTTTCCGCGTCTCGTATACATGAGTTTGTCGTTGCTTTGAAATTTTTCATGCAACAAGGGCGGACTATCATTGTTGTTTCGTCAGTGTGTTGTTTGATATATTGAAATTGTCATCTTTGATAATGGTTTATGTAAGCCGAAACCCTAGATTAGATTTAAACCTGTATCAATATGGTGATTTCCTTTCGTCTTTCAATGATAATGTTATTAAGCTTATCAGACAATATGAACGCAACTTACTTAAAATAAACAGACAAAACTTGTCTATATTATTTAATGAAACATGCATTAATGAAAAATTGCTGCCTAAATATACACCATATATATATATAAATATATATATATATATATATATATATATATATATATATATATATATATGGGGGGGTAGTGAAAATTTCTCGACCTGATCAGGAACCGTTATACGCAAAATTCTTTTCTTTAATCATTTAGGCTGAGAATTTTTCAATATTACATAAATGGGTAGATAGATAGATAGACAGATAAACAGATAATGAATATATATATATATATATATATATATATATATATATAGATATATAGATAGATAGATAGATAGGAGATTTGTCTGGAATGTATATAATTATTTTGAATACCTCAAAAAGTGATTATACGGTCTGGCAAACAATTGGTTGAGGACTTACTGCTTACAATTTTATTCTTGTATGCTGTTAAAAAACCTTAGATATTCTCAAAAGCTTGATTCCCCATGCAATTTCCTTTTTCCATCTTCTACTTTCACTTTCTCTTTCTACTATTTCTCCATTCATTTGCGAAAACTTTTCAAATAGGTTACTTGCTGCCTTTTTCTACTTCCTTTACCTTTGGATATATTCTGTTAGACTTCATTTCTCTAAGCCTTCTTCTCTCATCGTGTATCCGCAAAATTTCCGGCTGTACTTTTTGCTTGTTCGCAATAGCTTCTTTGTCGATATTTCTGAGATGAGGTATTATGTACACTATTTACATTATTCAGGTTATCGTCCTCATTTTTTTGCCATATTTATCACAACATTTCGGCCGTTGTACGCTCCGGCCTTCATCAGGTGGTTGGAATGACGAACTGAACCCTTTATTTCGCTCGCTGCGGTAGACGGTTCTATTTCCATGTGCCATGTCAGTTATAAGTTAATTCCCCTCCCTAGTTCTCCACCTCCTTAACCTGGCACGGAGGATAGGGTTAGGGTTAGGTCCAGTAACAGGACCTAAAGTGTGTGAGTTCAATACCTACACCACATTGAAAAATACTGGTATAAATGTACTAATAAACAGGAAAATAATATTAGAACCTTCAAAGAAAAGTAACTACAACTCGGGGGACAGTCACGCAAGAAAAATCTTCGGTCCTATTAACGTGTAAATAAATTGTTTTGTAGTATTGAATCCCGTTGTTCGTTTTTCTTATTACTACCACGTCAATCAGTATAACACATGCTCCACCCATGCCATTCTCAGCATCCTTCTGTAGAATCACATCTCTTTTAGCTTCAAGTCTCTGATGATAAATTACATACGACTCTGGTTGGGAGATTGGAGGTTATTGCTGTTGCTCCCAGGTCCACCCTAATCTGGGGTAGTAGCACCTGATAGGGTCCCAGCTATGCGCAAATAGTAACTCCCCAAACAAAAATCAACAGTACATTTGTATAATAAAATGACGATCAATACTGAACTACAAAAATATAACAATATATTTTTATAGTAAAATTATCAACAATACATTTTATAAATCTACAAAATACATATCTAAAAAAACATACCTTTACTCAGAAAGTATAAAACTATGTACAGAATATTTAGCTTTCGGCATAAAATAACCCAAACGAGGTTGATATGCCGCTAAACTAAATTAACCAACCAAAAATCATCTTCATCTATAAGAAAATTAACTAACATTCATTATCATATAGGATATACAGCAACATTAAATTAAAACGCGATCTAACACGTAAAAGAAACATTGTATAAAAAGCACGTTGATCATTCAACAATACTGTCTTAGCTTATCATGCACTGGTGACATGGGTAGAGAAGAATATCGGAGAAGAAGAAAATATAAAAAGATAAAACAAAAGAATGAAGGAATAAAATAAAACAATGAAGGAATAAAATAAATGAAAAAGTTATGAAAGAAAGAATGAAGAAAGGAAGTAAGGAATGAATGACTGAATGAAAAATGATGAAAATAAAAATAAAATAAATGAAAGATATTATTAGGTTGGTGCAAAAATAATGTCGTTTTCTCACATATGTTACAATGTGAGATAACGATATTATTTTTGCACCAACCTAATAGAATGAATGAACGAATGGTGGGATAATATGAAATAAAGAATGAAAGAATGGTGAGAAAATATGAAATCCGGAATGAAAGAATGGTGAGAAAATATGAAATCCGGAATGAAAGAATGGTGAGAAAATATGAAATCCGGAATGAAACAATAGTGGGATAATATGAAATCCGGAATGAAAAAATGGAGGGAAAATATGAAATCCGGAATGAAAGAATGGTGAGAAAATATGAAATAAAGAATGAAAGAATGGTAAGAATATATGAAATATAGAATGAAAGAATGGAGGGAAAATACGAAATACAGAATGGACGAATGGTGACAAAATATGAAATCCGGAATGAAAGAATGGAGAGGAACATATGAAATCCGGAATGAAAGAATGGAGGGAAAATATGAAATCCGGAATGAAACAATGGTGGAAAAATACGAAAAACGGAATGATAGAATGTTAAAATACAAACCAATGGAGTCAAAGAATCAAGGAATGAAAAAATGATGGGATGAATTTGATAAGCTTTAGTGTGGCATAAGGCTGCAACAATTGAGCGCTCGATGAGGTTCGAAATCACTAGCAATAACAAGGTTAGTCGGAAATATATCATTTTACGAAACACACTTTTTTGCTATTTATTAAGTTTATTTTGGCCACAATAATGAAGCATCTAGTGGGGATTGAACTCGCTAGATACGTCTTACTGGAGGCTCTTTAACATAATCTGGTGCAAGGCTACAATAGTGAAGCATCCACTCAGAATGAAATTCAATGGATTGTCCGCTTGCTTTGTTAGTCATATCTCTAGGGCAAGCGGCTGTATTTACAGAAGAGCGGTTGAAATCGAAAAAGAAAATTGACTAATGTTTGTTCGAGAATTGTGAAAAACATGGGAAGGGAAAAAACAAAGAAAAAAAAACAAAGTAAAAGTGCAAGAAGAAGAAGAAGAAGAAGAAGACAAAATCGAATTCCCAATTTATTCACTTTCATTGATCGGCCGCTTGCAGCCGCCGTTGTTGCTACTCTTAGTTTTGGAAATGAGTGAATGTGGGCGTATGGGCGGAGACAAATGCATATTTTTGTCTTCCTTCTCAAGGCAGACTCACCCCAATTAACTCGGCTCGATGGGCCATCGGGAAAAATATGCAAAGCTGGAAATTCGTCGCATTCTTCAACACCCACCCTCACACCGTTATGGAGATTGGGCAAGCCTTCTTTACATGCTTGACACAGAGATCCTTATGCGCATGCGTGCACGCACGCACACACCATGTAACAGAGACAGGCGTCCCTTTTGGCAAGGGCATCTGCTCTTAATTATTGAGTGGGACAAAGGTAATGGGGCGGTCACTTCATCTGGACAACAATATAGTCCGCATCTTTGAATGAATTTATTAGAAAACACCACATAGATGCATATGACACACACAAATAAGTTTATTGGCAGCTGCATTTACGGTACTCCCGAAAGGAAAAGTGTATGCGCTAGGTGACGATCAGCCATTTTCCAAGTTATATTTCAAGAGACTTGCAAAATTCTTAAAACCGTAAATTTACAATTCTGAATGGTTTCAAAACTACTATTAGAAACTTACGTACCAACATTAGATGGTCAATCATTGCTAACTAACTGCTCATATATATGATGAGACGAAAATATTCAAACTCTGGAGTATACACAAATATATTGGAAATTATGAGCTAAGTTTAATATAGTATACTGCACAGATGAATGGAAGGAAATGAAGGTTGTTTTGTGGCAATCTTCCGTTTTGTGGCAATCTTCCATATAGAAAAACCTTTTCTACAAGTGCGCCTGGTTGTCTTGAAAATCGGCATTCGATATCCGATCTTTATATATACTTGGGTTTGACCTCTTGTAACACTATAAAAAACTAAACAACCTCATCCAAACCAAGAAACAAAACCGGTCATCCTTCTCTCCACACACACACACACATATATCTATATCTATATATTTATATATATGTGTGTGTGTGTGTGTGTGTGTGTGGCCTGACGATTGCATATAGCATGAAACAGACTGTCGCCTCTAAGTGTTGACTTCTATGTTCACTTTTATATTTATATATATATATATATATATATATATATATATATATATATATATATATATATATGTCAGTGTGTGTGTGTTTAATTGTATCTAGAGACAGAAAAAATTAAACGGGTGAAACAGAAAAGAGGCATGACCTGTTTAAAATAAATAGGCAGATTTTTAAAATGATTCTGCAACATTATGTACAACCTTTACAAAGATTGTTATAAATTTGATCCATTTTAGAAAAGGTGCTGAACAGTAGCATTAACCCATTTCTAACTACCAACCAAGCCGATTGTAATTTTCGAACAAAAACGCGGAATTACATTTCAGATCGAATAGCAGAACAGGAATGACTTCTTTGATATACGTAATTTCATAAAAATAAAAATAAAGAATAAGGAATAAAGAAGTATGAAGAAAGCCTCCAGCCATTCATGCAATGTTCAATTGTTCGTATTCTATTCTAATTACTACTGAACTGTTAAAGCTATGGTGACTGATCACCTCTTGTAATTGCGAGTGAAAATACGTTCTTTTAGAGAAGATCTCAGTGTGACAGGGTCCCCACAAGGCAGTTGGCATAGTAACGTCAAATCTCCATTTAATCTTCTTGTCATTTCCAGAATGCAAGCCGTACATTTTTATTCACACGTAGATAATACTCATTAAATTGGCTTTTAATACTCTTATCAAGGAGAAGTTTTCAAGTCGTTTTTGGTCGTTACGATAAGAAATCAAAACACATCGATGCGTAAGCCAGTGCGATCATTCTTACTACATATTATAATATTTATATTTTGAAATAAATCATCATCATCATCATCATCATCATCATCATCGTCGTTGTCGTCGTCGGATCATCAGCATCATCAGCATCATTATTATCATCGTTGTCTTCATCATCGTCTTTATCATCAACAACAACAACAACAACAACAACCGCCACTATAATCTGTGAAGTATAAAATTTTATTAAGGCTCTAAAAATGGATTTTTTTAAAAGTATATATATATATATATATATATATATATATATATATATATATATATATATAGACAGATAGATAGATTAAAACAAAATGGAGGAATATTACTTGACATAAAATGATGAAAAGACAAAAAAGAAAAAGGAAAAGAGGGCGAACTGGTTATTACTCTTTCTCTTTATAGCTTAATCGGGGACAAAACATAAAAAATTGTAAAGAAAAAAATTGTTTGAAGATACAAAAACGAAATAAGATAGTTAAGTTGGTTCCATATACAATTCACGACAGGAGGTGATGTACCTGTCTACCTGCAGAATCAAACTCGTTATATAAGAAAAAGGGTCTGTGAGATTAGATTAACGGCTGCCACTTTTCTCATCATAGTTTACTTTTATTTTTAATCTAAAAAAAATTATGCATTTTCCTAATTGCGCCGATAATTGAATCAAAACCTTTGCGCTTGACCAAATGAACTCTCTACTCTGAAAAGAACAAATTTCACTGTTGTCTTAAAATGGTTTAAGTCATTTTTTGAATTTGAAACGATCTAGTCTATGCCTACCTTTTTGACTCCCCTGCAAACCAAACCTATGGCTACTTATTTGACTCTAGTGCAAACCAATTCTCCCTCTATCTTTTTTACTGAATCGGGTTTCGGCATTAAATAACTCATGAGAAGTTGATACGCCGTTAAACAAACCACGTGATCCAAAATGACGATTTTTTTCACTCCGTTCTACTATTAGGTTGGTGCAAAAATAATGCCGTAATAATGTCGTTTTTTGATGTTAAAAATACGTCAAAAAACGACATTATTACGCCATTATTTTTGCACCATCCTAATAACAGCTCAGTCGACAGCTTAGTTCATGGATTTGCTTTGTATGGATTGGTCTTAATTTGTTGGCATGAATCTGGAAACAGTATGAAAGGAAGGGAGGAAGGAAAGAAGGAAGGAAAAGGAAGGAAGGAAAAGCAAGGAAGGAAGGAAGGAAAAGCAAGAAATGAATGAATGAATGAATGAATGAATGAAGGAAGGAAGGAAGGAAGGAAGGAAGGAAGGAAGGAAAGGAAAGGAAGAAAGGAAAAAAGAGAGAGAAGAAATAAAAGTAGACTGAAAGGAAAAGAATAGTGCATAAATATACAAAGAAAGTGGAGAAGGAAGAATAGAAGTTTGGTAGGAAAGTAGGCGAGGAGAAAGAAAGAAAGAAAGAAAGAAAGAAAGAAAGAAAGAAAGAAAGAAAGAAAGAAAGAAAGAAAAGGAACAATGTGAGTGAGCAAGAATGAAAAATAAAAATCGAATGAAGAACCAAAGAAAATAAAGAAAGTATAAAAGAAAGCCAGAAAAGAAGGAAAGGAAAAAAAGAATGAATGAAGAAAATAGAAAGGAAAGAAAGAAACGAGAAATGAAAATAAAGAAAGAAAGAAAGAAAGAAAGAATAAAAAGAAAAAAAAGGAAAAGGGAAGAAGAAAAGCAAAGAAAGAAAGGACTTAGCAAAGGAATTGTTCAAATTAAATATAGAGAAAAGTTTTAATCGAATTCAAATAAAATCCACAAACATCGTTTTCGCTAAATTCGGTTAATTTTAACAATGTTTACTTTTAATAAAATCACATTTGCGTTAATCTAATCTTTGGTATAAAAGGCCAAATAAAAACAGATAAGCATTTTTATTGTAATTATATAAATCCCAAACTTAGTAACCAAATCAAAACACAAAACGCTCCCCTGCCTGTATCTTAGGAAACTACATGGATTTTCAGTGCCATTCCAGACAAACATCTTCAATATTTTTCAATTGTATTAGCTAAGAAAAGATTTCGATAGTCATACACTGGTGACCTAGATTAAATGTTCGAGCCTAAGTCCAGTGTTTCAAATGCTGATTTTCCAGTTGTACAGGTTCTTTTCACTTAGAACCTGCTCTCCTTACTTTTATTTAGTGTTGGCCTACATGGTAAATGTTCGAATCTAGATAAGGGTCACAGTTTCAAATGCTGATTTTCTAGTCATATAGATTTTCCCTCAATCTTCTTTTTCCTCTGAGATTAATATTAGTCTAAGCTTAGTAAAGCTTATCAAATCTCTCTTTCCGAAAATGATAGCTTGGCATCCCAACAAAGCTGATTAATAGATGTGCCATCTTTTTGTTGCTGTTGCCGGAACATAAAAAGTAGTAATGAGGGAGTGGTTTGCACAGATATTTATTCACCCACTCTTTTTTGGTGAAACGTTTTTGCATGTTTGTGACAAGATATCAACGGATCCGAGGACGGGACCGACTGCAGAAAGAAATGTCATTCCCAAGAACATTAGATCGAAAAAGTCTGTTATCTGTGTCTTTCACGCCGTTGGCATTTACATCTATAATTTCCAAATTAAAAGAAAAAAGTGACAGGTGTTCATACCTGTCATTTTTCTTTTGCACCAACATCACTACCAACTTCTCGCAGTCTTCGACCCGAGGCGAATTAAAATACAGTGTGTTCGTATTCATCGGTTTTAATTAGCAGCGCTCGAAGACAAAAAGAAAAAAAGTTAGAAGCTTTATTTAATAATGACCCGAAAGTCTGATGATGGCAATGAAGATATGACAATGAAAAACCGTAAAGTACACCATTTAAATGAAAAAGTAAAAGTTTTAGATTTAATAAAGAAAGAAAAACGTGTATGGTGAAGTTGCTAAGATCTTTTTTTAAGGCATCCACCCCAAGCAAGGTGGGAGTGCCACTAGCACGCAAGGGGTTACAGAGGATTGAGAACAAGAGTAAAGAGGCGTGTTTGAGAAAAGAATACAGAGAAGAACGGGGAACAAGCTGAGGGTGTCAGATGTCGATTGACATTACACTTGAATATTTGAAGATTATAGTCATCGGAGAAGCAAGGGAGTTCCACACACGGGAAGTGCGGGAGAAGAAGCTGATTGAGAAGAAGAGACGGTTATATTTAACCGTTTTGACAGTGAAAGGGTGGGACCGAGATACCAGCCTGGTAGCTCGCTTCATTTAGTCCGGAAACCAGCGAAATTAGCTCGTCGGAACAGTTGCCGTGAAAATATTTGTAGAAGAAACAGAGGGAGGCCACGGAACGTGTGTGGGATGGCGATTGTAGACTAGATGCCAGATCAGGACCTATCATCTTGCATATTCGTCTCTGGAAGGGTTATGCAAGAGTTTGATAAGGAATCCACGAGAAATTCAATGATAAATAGATAAATTTAAAGTAATATTTTGCTTCATTTTATATTCGTAATTTCATTATGTACGTACGGCATATCATTATAATAAAGTTTTCAGCCTCTTATATTATTTAAAAAAATAATAATCATAGGGATTATATTTAATGATGTCTCTATGACGTCACAGTGAAACTAACTTCACTGGTTAGAGGACTATGCATGGCGGATTTACTCGAGTACAGGACGCATGCGCAGTGTCCATAATATTTACTACGTATCCTACGATAAAAATCTAAAAGAGATAGATAATAATGGGATATGCTAATTTTTATGCCTATATTCCCTGAAACTATTTCAAAGGTTACACAAGGGTAAGAAGCTAGCGAAACGCTGATGTACAACAAGAAAGAATTTTCTTTACGTCGCGCAAATCTTTATTACACTATATTGTTATAAACTTTCTATTTTGCTATAAGTTACATTTATAATTTAAATTTCATTAAAGGTGTATACGTATATATAAAAAAAAAAAACTATTGTATATTATTGTCCTCATCTTTGTCGCCATATTTATTACAACTTCGGCCTTCTTCAGGTGGTTGGAATGTCGAACTGAACTCACTGGGGTAGACTGTTCTTGTTCCACGTGCCATATTTAATGGATATCAGTTATCTCCCGTTAATTTTCCCTCTGAAAGTTCTCCACTGCCTTAACCGGGTATTGAGCTCACACTCTTTGGGTCCTGTGACTGGATCTAACCAACGCCTTTATCCACTCTGCCATCTGTGTATGAATTTCTGGGTATTATAAATCTAATGTCTTCAGCAATCATTTTTTTACCAGTGCTCATATTGCAATTTTTGCTGTTATCATTGTATGTTTTTACCAGAGCTCATATTGCAATTTTTGTTGTTATTTTCTAACTATTGTATTTATAGAGTTCGATATTATCCACTGTTGAAGATTATAGTTAAGAGAGATACGGTAAATATGAGGCCCAATGACTGGTCCCTCAAATGGCACCTCCCTATTGCACTAAGGGTAATGAGTCAGAAATATATCCTGTTATCTGCGACAGTGATCACGGAACCAGGGTTATTTTTCAGGAGACCCGGCGAAAAACGCAACTTGTAAGTATCTGTTCGCGTGCGTACTCGAACATGATATGGCACAAGTCTGTGTTTAAAGTGGGCATCCCACGTTTACATTGGGCTGGTGATAAAAAGTGCTCGGCTGCTTCGGCACTTCCCCATTAAGACGCCTCAGGCATTAGAAATTTACTTTACCCCTCGTTCTTTTAAGTGAAATGGGAGAGGAGTTACCTGACGGAGATAATTCCTGAAGTTGAGTATATTACATTTTTATTTTTACCTCGATTGATTATTGAAGTGTATCGGTTCCTTTCGCAAAAAAAAGTAAAAAAAAAAAAAAAAAAAAAGCAAAAGTAATTGAGTTGCTAGGTGTAATGGCTCTGTACCAGACTAAACAAGGATGTAATATATTTAACAGCATGGATTAACTACAGAAAGGCAAAGAAGCATGATCAGAGAACATTACTGAGTGACACATGGTCGAATGAAAGCAAAGCACGCAATTTAGACTTTTAATTACTTGGCTTTGATCATGGAAAAGTTTATAAAACAGAAGTATTAGAGAAGTAAGTCAGTTCGGGAAGGGTGGGTTAAAATGGTCCCATCATTCTCTGCGGTGAAGGAATGTCGAGATAGAATAGGTTCCTTCTTTGATTTAGAAGAAATCTCATTGTTAGTGAACCTCTCACTATCTATATATATATATTATAAATTAACTGATTTAAAAATATGGTTTCTTCGCTACACAGGAATTACCATGATTCAAAAACCGAAGCTAAAAAGTAAAAATATCAATAGGAACACTGGATTTTATATCTTACTGTTCTTTCTTTTTATTCTAATATATATATATATATATATATATATATATATATATATATATATATATATATATATATATAGAGAGAGAGAGAGAGAGAGAAATATTAACTTTTCATTTAGACGACAATATTTCAATTAAATCACCTATTAAAACAACCCAACAACGAAACACGAATTCATCATATTCTTACTAATAACAAAAATTCTATATCACATAAAATATAAAAACACGTACTACATATAGTACTAGAAGCATTAAGCATAGAAAACAAACAAAACCAATGTAAATGAAGTATTATCAAATTTAGGAATAAACATGCTAAATATATTTTATTAAAATAAATGTAAAAGCCAGTACGACAGCACGAACTGACACATGAGTAAGCTTAAATATTAATTAAAAACACGCCAGTAAGCTTAAATATTAATTCAATACTTAAATTCAGCGATCAATTTTGAGTTCTTCTGTAGTTTAGTGTTGCCTATCGCATACGGCAGCAGTATGGCTCGCAAAAAAGAAATCTCCGCCAACAGAGGACCAGATTGCAATCAAAAGGGCCAAATCTGCATCGAGGAAAAGATAGTTCCGTGCAAATGAAAACCCAGATCAAACGGCAGCTAGGAAAGTTTCCAATGCTGAGAATATGCAAAGACTTAGGGACTCTGAACAAGCAGAAGGTCCAATCAAGAGCCCTCCGCAGAAGCTAACATAAATACCGGCTTTTAAACTAGTATATATATATATATATATATATATATAGTGATTTTCCAAGCGTAGCTTAGATGTGGCACAAGGCCGAAAGTATGGGGCACTGAAGCTCGAAGTCACTACTCAGTCGTAATTGTTCTAGCGAGACAAGCTTGCTAACCGTTACACCCCCTCGGGGCGTCATAATATATATATATATATATATATATATATATATATATATGGAAGATTTCCAAGCAACGACAAACTCGTGCATACGAGACGCTGGAAGCGAAAATCGCACCGCAGCTCATGGCGTCACACATGACCTAAGCTTTTGGCTTACATAAACCATTATCAAAGATGACAATTACATTACAATATATTAAACAATATATGGACAAAACAATAATGATAGTCTGTTTATGTTTCTATGAAATATTTCCAAGCAACAACAAACTCGTGCATGTTTGACGTTATGAGCTGCGGTGCGATTTTCGCTTCCAGCGTATCGTATTCACGAATTTGTCGTTGCTTGGAAATCTTCCATGTAAACAAAAACAGACTATCATTATTGTTTTGTCTATATATTGTTTAATGTGTGTGTGTGTGTGTGTGTGTGTGTGTGTGTGTGTGTGTGTGTGTGTGTGTGAGTAACCCCAATAAATCAATTACGGAAATTACAAAGAAAGAAATCTAAAGGCACCACGAGCCAGGCAAGTTCATTGCAATGTGTGATCCTCTTTCTTGGCCTTATGTCAAACAAAGTTATAGCTATCAGATATAGTCATGCCTTTGCGTACTTACTAACAATCTACAGAATTTGAAATAGAATGTTTAAAAGTATATAAACAATATCGCTGCAAGTATTTTCAGTTTTAGGTTTTTATCCGTCTATCAAGTTTGGTTTTTATTAAAAATAAACGTAAAACAGGCCACGGCAAAGATGAAAAACATGGAATAAATAATGACGTTGCCATTAGAGACGTATGCTCTGATGTTGTTAAGTGTGTTTGAAGATGAGATTGAGTGAAATGCCAGAATTTGATTGGGCGATTACAATAAAAGAAAGCAAGAAAGAGTGGGGAGAGAAAAAGGGTGACAGAGAAAAAGATAGGGAGAGATAAAAATAGTATGAGAATAAAAATGAAAAAGATGACACTGAATGAAACGCCAGAATTTGATTGGGCGATCACAGTAAAAGGAAGAAAAGGAGAGAGAGAAAAGGAAAGAGAGAGGAAAATAGGGAGAGAGAGAAAGAAACAGGCGGAGAAAGAAAGATAGAAAATAAAGAAAGGAAAGGAAAGGGAGAGAGAAGAAGAGGGAAAGAGAGAAAAGGAAAATGAGATAGAAAAAGAAACAGACGTGGAACGAAAGAAAGAAAGAAAAAAAGAAAGAAAAAAAGAAAGAGAGAGAGGGTGAAGGATGAAAAAAGGTGAGCTTTGATCACATCATAGTACAACTGTGTAGAGTGGGACGGTTAGAACAGGTAATAAGGGTGGGTGAGGAACGGACTCCGGGCGCTAACGAGGGATTTTCAGAGCAATTGTGAAAAGCGACACCAGATTTACTGCCAGAGTATCGTTGTTTGATCATGTAATCGAATCGTCCACTCTAAAAACGCAAGAGAGATACTTGAGAATCTATGAACGCGAAGAGGTTGGTTGAGAATACATCACCCGAAAAGGAAGTCCGATCTAATGACGAAAAAAGAAAGAAAAAAAAAAAAGTAACAACAAAAAACGAGAACAGAGAGAAGTGGCGTCGATTTACGGCCGCCTGTTTAATCTTCACCTCGTAGCCCAGGAAAAAAAAATCACAGAAATAGGAAATTGTAAAATTTGTGTGCGTATTCTTTAAAGGCCAATACTGATTGCTTTTTTTCTCCTTGCATATTCCCTATTTTTCATCCTATAAGACGCAAACTCCATTTTCAACGCTTCCTTAAAAAAACAAAAACAAAAAAAAAAACAAAAAAAAAAAAACAAAAAAAAAAAACCCAGAGAAAATGTAATGTTTGAATGATCTAACCATTTAATTAATATAAACGAAAAAAAAGCCTACACCGGGTAAGGACGCCTTATTCTGACGATTTATTCTGTCACATACAGAATTGTGGCAGAAGGACAAGGGGATGGGGCGTCTTATTCTCCTTCAAAGTACTCCTCTTGGGACTTCATGCATTTATCACGGCATCTCTTCCACTTTTCAAGAGTTTTCTTTGGGAAATCATCATCAACTTCCTTAACACGTTCTCCTTAATCTCATCCACAGTTTAAAATATCATCTTCTTCAACAGCGATTTCAGAGCGGAGCGGTGCAAATCTAGGCTCTAGAGAGAGTACATACATGAGTGTGGGGGTGTTTTCTCAAATACCACGTACAAGACGTGGAGAAACTACCCTCTCGGTGTCACACAGTCACAACGGCCACCCAACTTATTCAATGTCGCCTCACTCTCAAATAAGTAGCGCTAAACTGTGTCTGCTCGCCCGTGCGCAGTAAAGACCGTCGATTGTCAAATGATATCAAGGGCGCACAACTGATTTTCGAGATTTTAAAAAATAGCTGGATAATTTCCGAAAGTAGGATAAGATGGCTAAGAAACGAGTCTTGGATATCATATACTAGTCGATTTAGATTTTATTTTAGTTGGATGCTCTCTTTTTGTGGGCTTGTACCAACTTAGATTAGTTAAAATCTATGATGTCTATATTATACAAGTGTGAGACGCTATTCTGATACGAGGTTATGAGTTATGTGTGTGAAAATTTCACCGTTCCATGCATGCAATTCATATTTACCAATGAATTATTAGGTTGGTGCAAAAATAATGTTAAAAAAATACGTCAAAAACCAACATTATTTTTGCACCAATCTAATAAGTGCATTGACAAGAAAGGAGGTTATGTTGAATAAATATGTTATGTAAAATAAATGCATTTGCTTTCCACATTAAACTGCAGATTTATTTCCGTCCTTACAAACACATAGATATACATGAGGTTATAGTTTATTTGTCTAATCCTCACGAGCAGTGTAACTTTGAAACTTGAAGTCGACAGATCAGTTTTTGGACATTTCTTTATTTCTCCCTCACTCTCTCTCCACACACACACACACGCGCGCGCGCGCATATATATTTTATTTTGTTACTAATTCATATATATATATATATATATATATATATATATATATATATATATATTCATACGTTGTAAATAATATTACTGGCCCTTTAACTAAACATATATATATATATATATATATATATATATATATATATATATATATATATATATATATATAGTATGTATATATATATATATATATATATATATATATATATATATATATATATATATATATATATATAAAAGATGACAATTATAACAGCACTGTTTTAAAATTTAAAATTTTAATTTTAAAATATTTATATATATATATATTTTATTTTGTTACAAATTTATATATAATTTATTTATATATATATGTGTGTGTATATATATATTATCATAGGTTGTAAATAACATTACTAAATATATATATATATATATATATATATATATATATATATATATATATATATATATATATAAAAGACAATAATAAAAGCAATGTTTTAAAATTTTTAATTGTAATTTGAAAATATTTGCAAATATAAATTAAGTTACCTTCTTTGATAACGTTAATTTTAAATCAACAGACCGCGTTTCATGCGCATTTACAAGAAAATTCACAACTATAAATTACATTAATTTTTGTCTTAGCAATTCACCCCTGAAAATGATCTTGGGGGAAATTGAAAGTACTTGGGGGAAATAAAAGAAATGACCAAAACTACGGTACCTTCGTTAATGAGTTTAATAACAGCATCAAGAAATTGATCCATTAATTTCAGAGGATTGAAATAAAATAGACATAATATGTCTAGATTATTCAACCAAGCATACTTGAATGAATATATACTGCCTAAATATACATGCATATATATATATATATATATATATATATATATATATATATATATATATATATAATTGACTTTCCTGACGATTTTGACGTACGAGGATCCGACAATCTCATTCAATTTTTATGTTTCTGTGGTATGTGATACTTCAGTCCCACTAGTGACCTGCGTACACGTCCACATATTGTGCAAGAACGTGGATCTTGGGACATAGCCATAGGAATATTTGCTGACATTTTTTGACGTTGTCTTTCATCTCTTAGCCGGTCAATGCAACTGATTTCGAAATTTCTGATATCACTCTGGCACAAATATCTCCAATTTTTTCTATCCTGGGCAATTCGCTCGAAGTTAATATGAGGCACACTGACAGCTGAGAGGTTACTCTTTAACTTGTCTTTTACCTGAGCCACGCCCGTCCAACATTCCTATACATGAGCATATATATATATATATATATATATATATATATATATATATATATATATAAGGAATCGGTTGTGGGACTGTTGTAGAGTAAATAAAATCCACCTAGTAATACAAATGAACTAAGCAAGACGCCTTAAATAAAGAACTCAGAAAAATCAGTCGTAGTTTGTCTCAGGCTCGCGAGTACACAAGACCTCTGTCATCGGGCGGAGGATTATTCAGTAGCGCTCTGTCTTCGGACAGAAACACGACTGAGAAAAACAGATCAGTTCTATACCCGTGACCGCTTTGGCGGGTGCTGGGCCAATTTTGACCACTGGCCCGGGTGAAAACACTCGGGTTCCCCACAGAAAACTTGACCTTTTATCGCATCTAATCCGCAATGGGGCAATTGGAAAATACCAGTCCGTTGGAGTCAGGCATTCCGCTCTCTGGCTCGTTATTGTCAAGTTCTCTGTTTTCGGGCAGAGTACGATCTAGTCGGGTCTCTGTCTACGGACGGAGACTGGGTTGAGAAAACCAGACAATGCATAGTGCCCGATACTGTGGTTTCGGGGTGTGGATAAAATTTTGACCCTTGGCTTTAGTGTACGCAATTGGCTTCCCCACTCTAAATTCAGTGGGAAGATTGTGTATATACCAGTCCGTTGGAGTCATTTAAGGAGAATTTCTAGTGACGTCACGGCGAATAGCCAAAGCGAGACATAAAATTATAAGGAGAGAGTTACAACTGATACCTACGTACTAAGAGTATTTTTTACATGATTTTCTATGATAATTGATTTTCTTTAAAGAGAAAGAAAACAAAGTTGGTATTAGGTCGGTGCAAAAATAATGACGTAATAATGTCGTTTTTTGACGTTACGTCAAAAAACGACATTATTACGTCATTTATTTTTGCACCAACCTAATATTATAAAGTAGTGGCTGCGCTAAAAATTTTCTTCTACATTAGCATATATTACATTCAGTATATAAGACGCAGTCAAATTATGAAATCTGTTTTTGCAAAAAAAAAAAAAAAAAAAGAAGGAAAGAAAAAGTCCGCCAAACTAATATCAATTTTAATTTTTGTCCGCTGTTTGCAATTTGTGTGATTGAATTTATTCGTCTCTAATTTTTTTTCGAAGCTATTTATATGGCATTAACACAGAATTGCTTTTAAATTTTAAGTTAGAATTTACTGCATTTCCTTATCTATCTTTTGTTCTGTTTTACAGTTAGATTGGTAGATTTGAGTGAAGGTAAAAAAAAAAAAAAATTCTATTCAACAACATCGATTTCGTAGCGACCAATTTCCTTTATTCACGATAAAACAAAAGTAAGCTTCGGCACTTTTATAACTCTTGCTATAAATAACACGAAATGTCTAACATTATGATTTTTCAGTCTTTCCAATACCGAGAAAATTTATGAAACTTTAAAACTGCGTTTTATACACTAGCAAATTCGCTATGTTTAAAACTGTGTTATATCTTATACTTTTAGAGGCTATCCTATCAGTCTTCACAATTTTTCTGGGAAAAAAAACTTCTTTGTGGTCATGAGTTTTTATCTTTTACAAACTTTTATTGATGACCGTTCTTCTTCAGAAATCAACAAGATACTTTTAATATTTTAGGCCGGCATTTTCCAGGTTATAAAAAATATTTTTATACAAAAATCAATTTAAGGCAAAGAAATATTGCATGATATGAAATGGTATTCTAAAGCAAACATTTTTTAACTATTCACATCTTTTCGACAAAAAGGGAAAAACGATTAGATCGTAGAAGATATTGACGCGTTGGGAGTAACTGTTTTAATTTCATACATTGTGTGCCTATTCAGTCAAATATTTTCACTTTATATCAAGTAATATATATATATATATATATATATATATATATATATATATATATATATATATATATATTTCTGTCTGTGTATTGATGTAATACGAAAGAACAGTTAGATTGATGATTCAAAGTTCTTTAGCATTTCTGTTTTATTTAAAAAAAACAGTGCTCGATACAGAAGCATATATATATATATATATATATATATATATATATATATATATATCCGATGCGATGAGAACGAAAATAATATATAAATTCCAACTTTCACAGCATTAATCCAAAGGAAGGCTTGATACCGATAGTAGAGCGATAATTATTCCTTTATTTTAATTTTATCATATAGACAAAACCATTTTACTCGCTACAAAGATGCAACTTGGTTTCAGTGCATTTCAATTGCACTTCGACGGGTGAGAATCGAAAAATTTTCAACTGCACTTCAACTGATTGAAAATCAAAAAAAAATTTCGATTCTCACCGGTCGAAGTGCAGTTGAAATGCACTGAAACCAAGTTGCATCTTTGTAGTGAGTAAAATGGTTTTGTCTATATGATAAAATTATAATAAATAAATAATAAATATATATATGTATGTATATATAAAAATATATATATGTATGTATGTATATATATACATATATATGAAAAGTGTATGTATATAAATATATATATATATGTGCAATATATTATTTATATACTATATGCGCGGTACTTATTGAAAAGCGCTCAATATCAGAGAGAGAACTAAAGTATTTGGTTGGATTGATGCGAGTTTATGATCCGGGGTCACAAACCAACATCAATCCAACTAAATATATATATATATATATATATATATATATATATATATATATATATATATATATATATATATGTTATACTAAATGTTATGTACCGTGGAATTATATTCCACACACACACACACGCACACACGTACACACACATATATATAACTTATATAGATATATGTGTCTATGTGTTAAATAATAAAATCTATGTGTCTGTGCACAAATCTATTGGGCAGTATTTTAAATAAAATAATTTCTGAAAGGAAATTATTTTATTACAGTAATATATTGTAAATTAGCTTACTATAGAAATGAGTTTCAAACCATAAAGAAAGGAATTGTCAGTGGTCAGGAATTAAGACCAGTGTTACAGATAGCATGTGGTTGTTATAAGAATAATATAAATGCATTGCTAATTGATTTTATTATGAGAATGCCATATAAGCTATTTTATTATATAAATGAACCGTAAATCCTTTCAATATAGGAAAATTATTAAAAAAACATGAAGAAAACGATTGTATGTTGTAAATGTTATTGGCAAGAGAATATGCTATTATCTCAAGAATATATTTAATGGTGAAAGTAACATTAGTAAACACCATTGAAGCAGGTATTACCGTTGTATAGATGTGAAATTGCATTGACTAGATCGTTAACCATCACTACCAACACATGTTTATGTAAACATAAATATCGATTATGACGTCCTGAAAATTTCTCGGTTCGACTCACTTTCCAAAATTTAACCAAAAGTCTGGATTTTTTTTTTTATCTCTTTTTGTTCGGTTCCATAACTTTTCAACATCCTCTTATACAGTAATAGAGATTTAGCTGAACTCTTGTCTATTTTGTATCGATTCTATTCAAACTGATAATTACAAATGACATTATTCGTGTGAAATCGAGCGATAAGCATCTGCACAGAAGCCATTTAACGTGCTTATATTTGCTGCTATCTACTGAGGCCATCTCTCGGACATTTCTTTTACTACTGATGTGAGTTCGGGTCTTAGTGAATGTCCAATACTTGTGGCCCAAATTTATCAGTTCTGTTATCTTTGACCGTGGTATATCATGTCTGTTTCATTTGACTTCTTCTATGTGTCATGTCTCTTTAGGACGTTGGCGATCATGGGTCTCCACAATTTCCTATCTTTAACAGTTCTTAATAAATTGTGTCTTTTTGTTATCTCTCGCAAATCTTGTTCGTTTATCCAAGCTTGCTAACTAGGTTATGCGTTGTTTTCCTCTGTTTTTAAGCCTTCAATCTGTCCTGTGAGTATAAAATTTTCCAAGCCCTCTTTTCTCATGTTCAGATTGGTAAATATCATTATTTTAGGTTTTTCATCATGGGATAATGATTCCTAATATGATGAGTAATATGATCAATCTCTATCTATAAAAGGCAGGATATGTGTGTGTGTGTGTGTGTGTGTGTGTGTGTGTGTGTGTGTAACGAATGCATGGCCTCAATTTTCGACGGATTTGCACCAAAATTTACATGCACGTGCTCCAGGTTAGCGGGAAGGCCAAGACCGACTTTGCATTTCCCAACTTCCATCGATAGTGGAAATAATCGATTTTTTCATGCTTCTACAGCAGTTTTCATGTAGTTTGCGGCCATTTTCTACTGGTCAGAGTTAGAGCCAATAGCTGGCTGCCACGAATAGGCAGGAAGATTCTATTGGCCAGCGTGAGAGCCAACAGCTGACTGACACGAATGTTAACTTGCATGCTAGCATGCAAAAAAATATCGATAGCTGCATTCGTCACAAGTGGGAAAAATTTAAATCTGCATGGCACTTTACTCCAATTGGCTCATTCGCTTGCTTAAACTCAACGTTGATTCTGATTCCGCAGAACTGGGTTCGGTGTGAAAAAGTATTTGTTGTTAACATTCTTTTTTCATTCGGTTTTTCCAGTTACGAGTCCTTTTTTTAAAGCTGATCATTTTGTGTTCATTTTGTTTAGTTCTTTTTTCGTAACAGATTTAATGTTTAGTATAGAGCTTAGAAAAAATTCGCAGTGTGAGATAGGCAAGAAGTAAGGCATGTAGCTACATCAGCACGGCAAAGGGCACTCCTTTAAAGGCACGGAAGGGCAAAAATATTTTAAGTCAAGTGATAGCGATTGCTGTATGAGTCGTACGATTTTTGAATCAAGCACGGGCAACGCCGGGTCATGCTGCTAGTCCATAGATAAATAATAAGAGGAGATAGGTTTGCCTAACATCCGGTTCACACCCAACCCAGTCTTTTAAAAATATTTTTCAAAGTCAACGGCTGATAATAGAATCAAGAACCGCAATCCCAAGGAAATATATCATTCCTTTGGGTATTGGAATTTTAAATGAGTTTAACAACTGGCAGATACATTCAGAACATGTGTTTTCTTGTATTTAAAAGAAGAATGCTTAACTGAAGGAAAAAAACTCTAAAAATTTCTAGATTGTCATCAAACGTATATTAAAAAGAAAACTGTTTGAACACACGCATAAATATATTGTTCTTCTCCTACATTGGATTCCAACAAAGGCTATGGGGGCTCTCTCTTCTTTGTTATTTAACCCATAGTTTGGTGTTGGGGACAAGACATGGATTCATACCGTTCTCAAAACTATTTTTGTGAAAGTGAACGCGATAAACTCGGCCAGAATTTGAGAAAATATGCATGCCTCGGAGCGGTTATTGGCGTGGAAAGTGAACTGGGCGTGCCAAATATTTCATTAATACACGTTTAATTAAAAGGGAGAGACGGGAAGAGTTTATAAAATTTATGTTAGGTGATAATGGCATGGCCAGTTATGGCTCTACAATTATCATTCTATTTCGACGGTAATCTTCGGTATGACGATAAACTACATACGGTAGCAACGCCTCTGATCGGGAGATGGAAGGTATTGAGAAGCATGGAACCACCTTTGCTGTCGTTCCCGGGTTCACTGTGACCCGGGGTGGTAGCATCTGTTAGGGCCACATTTATGGGAAAATAGTGAATCCCCAAACAAAAACAAAACACTATGAAAGTACAAAAATACATTTTTATAAAAGAGGTACCAACAAAACATTTTGTATAAAAAAATTAGCAACAATGATTATTTATAGTAAAATTAGCAACAATACATATTTATCAAAAATTAGCAACAATGCTTATTTATAGTAAAATTAGCAACAATACATATATCGGGAAAATTAGCAACACTGCTTGTTATAATAAAATTAGAAACAATACATATTTATCGGAGAATTCGCAGCAATGCTTATTCATAGTAAAATTACCAACAATACATATTTATCGAAAATTAGCAACAATGCTTATTTATAGTAAAATTTGCAACAATACATACTTTATCGGAAAATTAGCAACAATGCTTATTTATAGTAAAATTAGCAACAATACATACTTTTTGTCGGAAGATTAGCAACAATACTTATTTATGGTAAAATTAGCAACAATACATATTTATCGGAAAATTAGCAACAATGCTTATTTATAGCAAAATTAGCAACAATACATATTTATAGAAAAATTACCAATAGAATCACAAACAATACATTTTACAGAAAAATGACCAACAATATATTTTATCTGTAGTTAAAGGCATACAATTGCTTTCAAAATATTTTTAGTTGAAGCCATAAAATTGTGTTCAAAATATTTTGATTTCGGCATTTGAATAAGGCATAGAGGTCGATATGCCGTTAAACAAAATTTACCAACTTATTTCGAAGTTTAACTGGTTACTTGTCCGCACATACATGCACTCATCGAGAAAACATGTCTGCATGACACGAATGCTTCGCCTATAAACATTCATTGTGACTTTGAAATTGTTTACGCCTGAGAATAAATTTGAAAAAAAAAAATCGGGGTTAATGTGCTACTGCATGTATGTGTGTCCAGAAGCTGACCATTCCTACTCTTCTTTTTCCGCAGACATCAGGAAATATCCATGGTACTACTCTATAGTGTAAAGGGAAAGTGCTGTTTGCTGACGTGTACTTAGAAACCAAGTTGCTATACTTATTGTTTTTCAGCCATGAATGGCAAGAAATCATCAGAGAACCTAGGTAAATGCTTAACTTACAATATATAT
>OZ010604.1:11249533-11289533 GCA_963932145.1 Acanthosepion lycidas | reverse complement strand
CTTTTTGAATGTATCCCTGAAGAACTTAAAGGAATTAAAGCTTAAAAAGAAACGTCTAAATACTTTTTGTTAACCTTCAAAATGCTTTTTGAATATATCCATTAAAAACTACTGCTTCCTTAAATCTTAAACAGGAAATGATTGAATATTTCGTTTCTTACATTTTTTTTCTTAATATATATTCAAAAATGGCTGGTTACATAGATTTAAAAACAATGTTTGAATTTTTTTATTCTTCCGCTATTTGAATTTATCTGTTTTTATTAAAAATCTGTTTAGGAATCCGTTAGAAACTGCTGTTTCCTTAAACCTGAAAAAGACGTCTGAATTCGTTTTCTTTTTTGTCTTCCAATCGTTTTTTTAATCTATCAAAACAATGGTCTCGTTAAAGCTTCTAAAGAAAGTGTCCGAATGTCTTTCCTTTGCCTTCGAATCGCTTTTTGATTATATATTTCTTGTACTAATTTCATTTTTTTCCGTTCAATTGAGACGGTCTTTGTCTGCGCAACAAATGTCTCATTCCTTTTGAACGATAAAAAAACTTGCTTTTTGAACCAGCTTAATAAAGATAAATTAATAAATTCCTTACTGAACAAAACAAACCAAATAAGGTTTTGAAATTATTTTAATGAACAAAACTTAAAAAATAAATATTTCAGGAAATAAAATTTAGATTTGTTATATTTTTAAATATGCTATTAAAAATGTTATCTTTATTTCAATGAAGAAATAAATTGAATAACATATATTTCTTCTTTTCTCCTCAGTAATTTTATAGTTGTAAACTTCATGGCGATTAAATTTTGATTTTTAAATTAGCAGTTTTTAATTTTAATATTAAATTTATCATATAATTTAGTAATTATTGGTTATAATAAATTCTTTTTTAATACTACCCATATTTTAAACATCTGAATAGATATTATAACATGACTTCGTTGTCAAGCTTTTTGAATTTTCCTATACTTGTATTTTGATTGGTCAATCTAGCTTTTGCAACAACATTTTCTCCTTGCGAAGGATTGTTAATTAATTTGAAACTTTTAAAACCATTTATTTTACATTCAACATCATCACTTGATAAGACACCGAGGATGTTGAAACAAAATGGCTATTTTTGTAGTGATTTTATAACATATTTATGTTATAAATTTTTTTTAAATAAATAATTATATCGCACACACACACACACACACATATATATATATATATATATATATATATATATATATATCGCATATATATATATATATATATCGCATATATATATATATATATATATATATATATATATATATATATATATATATATGAGTTAGATGTAAGCAAAGTTCGACGAGAATTCGACAGAATATTAAATAAATAAGACAATTTAGAAAACTTAAATTTTGACATGTTTCAGCGATGAACTGGTTTCATCAGAAGAAAGAATATAAAATAAGATCCTAAAATGCCTTAAAATTAAACAACACTTAAACAACAACATGCTCAACATACTTGGGCGTCACCGGAAACTTCGTGAACACAATTTTGACCTACAAAAAAAGAAAAAAAAAGACATTTACAAAAAAATAAATATAATTTATTCAAAGATGCATTGAAAGTACCATGGTCTATGAGCCCCTGATGATTAATATACGACCGGGCATTTTCAATTTATCGTCTGCTCACACAAAATGAATACTGAAAAAAATGAGAGATGCATAAGGCTTTAGAAAAAAGAAAAACAAAAAAAAATAAAATAAAATAAATATAATTGAGTTGATAGTGATTAGAAACTAAATTCTTTAAGGATACAGTTAAACAAAAATCAATCGTTCTGCCGCTTAACGTGAATCTCGTTTTATCCCGGGAGCGTAGCTTTTGTTATTGTGAAATAAAATTATTTTTCCGATGACACCGATTCATCAGTAGAACATATCAGAGTAAAAACTTTTCCAAATTTACTGATATATATATATATATATATATATATATATATATATATATTAATTATTTTCAGATATAGTGTATCTTCAGAAGAACAAATGAATAAAAAAACAATATCCAGTTTTTCCTCTTGGCTTTTTATTTAAATATATATATATATATATATATATATATATATATATATATTGTGTGAAAAACAAACCTGATGATCCTGAATCCTTAAAAAAGGATTTAGGTGAAATAAATTATCGTAATGGTACCTTAAAGTGGTTTATTTTTCATTACATATTAGCTCTGTCCTCACATTGAGCTCTCAGGATTTCATCCTGTTTGGATTTACCAATTCGGTTTACCAAGTTCCTTATAACTTAATATATATATATATATATATATATATATATATATATATATATATATATATATATATATATATATACCTTTCAAAAGATCAAGACTTGTTCAGATTTTCTCATACCGCTTCACAAAGCAAGATATATTCACTACTTGAAATCTTTGAAACAAAAATTTTAAATGAATATTTCATTCATAAATTGGCTTGTTATAATTAAGGAAATTTTTACAAATAGATGCCAACTTGTTGAAGGCCAAGTAGAATGCAAATTTGAAACAGTTTTCTGCACTATAGAAGACGATATTCCTAAACAGAAATGAAAATCTAAACAATACTCGAGTAAAAAAACAGTAATGAAGGACAGTTAATTAATGAAATAAACTTTTTTAAATTAATATCTAAATTAGTTAAATCTGAAGAGTGATATTGCCTAGAAGTAGATAATATATACTACAGATAGTGAAATTTTTGCGTATAACTTTCTACAAAGTAATTTGTAACACATTATTTATCATCTCTTAGTTGTGTCTCTGTAATTGGGCAAAGTGCACTCAGGGGCGACACCGTCAGAGTCGTAACTGAAGAAAATTACACTGAGAGGTGCCGGCCCTGGGGAACAGCTGCCCGAGGCTACGCCTTCTCATTACACTAGAAAAAGTATCGGTGCAGACACCGAGGCTAGCGCAACCAACGGTTGCGGGGGCTCGGGGTATTTTTGTTCCTTGCCCGGGTGTATGGGCTCGGGCTCCCCACATTAAACCGAACTTGTGTCACAACCTGACCTCGTTGAGTAAATGCAAATTACTATAAAGTAGCGCTGGGGCATTTTAATCTCACAATTCTTGGGGAAATTGAGCTCCAATTTCGCATTTATTCATATAGATTCCATAATAAAGGTTTTACTTAATTAGCTATTATGTTTCTCTAACTCTTCATATGTTGAATGTATAACTAATTCTAATTTCTATTTTCCCATCCTTACACTATATTAATTTTATCTTACAAATTATCCCCTGTTCTGTCACCCATGAAATAAAAATAAAAATTGTACGGAAAATAAGGATCTACGTACATCAAATCGTCTTTAAATTGGCAGCAGAAGAATTATCGTTGAACTTTTAAAAGGTAAGCTTAAACATTAATACTTAAATGCAGCGATCAATTCTTCTTTAGTTTATTGATGCCTATAGCATCTACTTATTCGTAACTATTGTGATGATGACCAAACCAAGAGTCCTCCACAGGAGCTAGCTTAAATGCCGCCCGATAGGGCAGCTTCTAAGCTAGCTTAAAATTTTAAGCTAGCTGTAATTTCGGATACAAAAGGAAAATAAGAATTACTCTCCTTGAACCATAAAAGCAACGATAATGGCTAGTATAATATATTAATATATATATTTAACCTTGCATAATCTGTTAATCGTGAATCTGGGTTCAACGAAAATCGTTCCTTGCGCCTAACTTTTTTAGGGCTTTTGAATGAGCTATGAATCATTGAAATCGGACCAGTGGGAGCGGAGAAGATGCTTGGACACACACACGCACAAACACACACGCATACACTGCACTTTATATATAAGATGGATAAAATTTAAAAATAAATCTAACAATCCTCAATTGGTCCCAAACTATTTAAAATACCTGTATTTTACTTTTATCAAATTTTGGAAACACAATCATTTTATTTACAATTTTAGAATATTATCTACGAAAAAAGTCTTTCTTTTCCAAATAATACACTATTTTACATAATTTCTTGGTGTGAAATCTTTATAATCAGTTCTTTTATTCCAATGTCAATTGCATCATTTATTGCTATTCATTTCTTTCACAAGATTGATGTGTAGCCCCGCTAGGCTCAGCTGCTTGGCCAGGCATAAGCCACATACAAGAAGACAACCAACTACTTTATAGTAATATAAAAAGAAGAATGATTTCGATTAGGTTGTACTTCAGAAATTTGAAAGTTAAGTTTAAAGTTCATCGTCCCAACATCTCCAGCGTTTCTTTTTCTCTCGATGTATAACTATGACAGACATTTGTTATATTTCGTTTGCTCCCCACGCTATATATATATATATATATATATATATATATATATATATATATATATAAATATATATATATATATATATATAAATATATATATATATGTATATATATATATATATATGGATTTATATCCATTTATATTTGCTTACATATATATATATATATATATATATATATATATATATATATATATATATATATATAATTTCACCATTAAAAACATTATTTAGTATGAAGAAGCGATTTTAAAGGATAAAATGTGTTACACTGGATTTTTCCATTTTGTCATTCAATCACCCACCTTTCTATATATCTTTATATATATATATATATATATATATATATATATATATATATATATATATATATATATTTCAAGAAATATAGTCTTAAGGTGTGCTATATTTATGGGATAAGGCGCACAATATCAGAGATAGAGCGTGTGTAAATATAAAAGTGAACATAGAAGTTAACACTTAGAGGCGAGTGGCTGTTTCATGCCAGACGATTGCGTCTAGCATGAAACAGCCTGTCGCCTCTAAGTGTTGACTTCAATGTTCACTTATATATATATATATATATATATATATATATATATATATATATATATATAAAGAAAAAAGAAAGAACAGTAAGATTTATAATCTGGTGTTCTTATTAATTATTTTTATTTTTACAAAACAGTGCTCAATACAATTCTGCAGTGCATAAATATTATAAATTTACTAATTTAAAAATATGGTTCCAGAGTTACACAAGAATTACCATGTTCCAAAAACAGAAACTAAAACCTTCAAATTTAATTATAGAATTAAATTAAAATCCTTAGTACTGGCTCATTTTCAAGGGATTTTATATATATATATATATATATATATATATATATATATATATATATATATACACATTAAGAAATGGACAAAGTCCGAAAATTTATTTATTTATTAAAAAGAACGTTAAACATAAAAATGTCTTTAATATATATATATATATATATATATATATATATATATTGTATACTTAGCGGCTCGCGAAAAAGGGCAATTGGGGAAGCAAATTTGAGTTCCGAGCGAGTTCGTTGCATTCATCTTTGGCCAAATACACTTGGGGAATGTATGAATCCATCTCGTCTCACCCATCTATGGGTTAAATAACATAGTAGACGTGGCTGGGCTCTCTAGCCTTGGTTGGCAACCAGTCTACATATATTTATTCCGTAATGACATCAGTCATCCCGTAGCATGGGACACTCGTGAGGATGGCTGCGTTGGCCCGTAAAAACACACAATGACTGAAATTCTGAAGTCGTGTTAGTTGTATAATCTGCCACAGGCGGAGATAGCGTCGTTATACGTTTTTTCTCTATTATTCATGATAACATGATTCTCCCCATAATCACTTGTGATGGTTAAAAATAGTCGAAGAAAAACATCCTTTATGTATTTGAACTGAGTGTGCGACAGTTTAGATGTAAAATGAACGAATATAATAAAATTTAAATAGAAGCCTCCCTTCTGCCTAAGTATACATTAATATATATATGTGAACATTAGAGATACATGGAATAGTTACTTCTTCAAGTCATATGCACATAGTTATTTTCCAAGCATAGCTTAGATGTGGCATAAGTCCGAAAGTATGGGGCACCCAGCGAGGATCGAACTCAATACTCAGTCGTAATTGTTCTAGCCAGACAAGCTTGCTAACCTTTACACCACCTGAGGTGCCCAAAGGATTTTTTAAGCGTAGCTTAGATGTAGCACAAGGCCGAAAGTACGAGGCACCCACTGAGGATCGAACACACTAATCAGCCGTAATTGTTCTAGCGAGTCAAGCTTGTTAACCATTACACCACCTCGAGGTGCCCAAAGTCATATGCACATATGAATATTCTGACTTTTCCTCTAGGTCATTTTATTTCTCTATAGCTTTTTGCTCAAAGGCAGATATATAAAATGAAACAAATTAGTCCTAACATGGTTCGATCATCTGATGTAAAGGTAACTGTCATCTCCACTGCTTTGTGAAAATGATAATAAAATTAATTTGTAGATAGTAAATCAACCAGAGCGCACAAATACTCCACTGATCGTGGGCAAGATGATAGAGATCTGGAAATACATTCGGATTATTTTATCGAGTGTCACAAGTTTATGAAAAACGAACCACTTCTTTGCTGTGTTCCTTTACGGTCCAATATGTCGACGGAAGATATTCTAGTATGGCGATAGTTATGTTGTCTGCTGTTTCATCGTCTGCTGTCAGTGTTTCGTGATAAAAGTCTGTGGTTTCGCTGTCCGCCTTTTTCTGGAGAGATCAAATGCTCACGTCACACCTCAAAGAAGGATGGCAATCAATGAGGACGATAAAGCCCTTGAAGTTGGAGGGAAATTTGAGCAGTCACGTGATACTCTAGAAGTTCAAGGATTGGTCTGTGATAGCCAATCAACGTCTCACTTCCATATTAATCTTGGCTGATTGACGAGGCATCCATGAGATTATTTCAGTTCTTTTTTTTTTTTTAATTTTTTATTATTTACCTTTCACCAGTGATTTTTGTTAAATTATTTTTTTCATCATTTAACCGATTTTGCCATAGAGCAATTCTTTTATCCGAAGTCGATTTTATATATTAGGTTGGTGCAAAAATAATGTCGGTTTTTGACGTTAAAAATACATTATTTTTGTACCAACCTAATATAATCTGATCCATAAGTAAAAAGTTCCATCATTTTTGACGGGCACTATACTCGTTGTAAAACGTTAAGTTATAGATTATTCATTTGTTGAATTTATTTTACTTTCACCGGACGATTTTTGAATTTGAAAATAGTACAAGACACGAAAATGCAATTAGGAAGATACAATATTTTTGCCAAAAGTGATACCCGGAGCGTTGACGTGTCTAAAATTTAATTTATTCTTCAAAATTGTAACATCCCCTGGGGTTTTAGGAAAACTAATTCATTCCGCTTACTGTCGACGTATAGCATTTATTTATTTTCTTTCTTTAGCATTACACACACACACACACACACACACACACACATATATATATATATATATATATTGTTTGTGTGCGTACCTAAAACTTTTGTAAATTTCAAGATTTTGCAATATATAGACAGAGAAATTCAGTTAAATTAGTTACCTATGCATGTAAATATGCAAAATTAAATATTAGGTTGGTGCAAAAATAATGTCGTTTTCTCACATATGAGAAAACGACATTATTTTTGCACCAACCTAATATTATATTATAAATGTGGCTTATTATATAATATATAATTAGGCTATGGATTTATTGATACACCATTTTATGCCTGTATATACATATGTATGTACATATATATATTTATATATATATATATATATATATATATATATATATATGCGTGTGTACGTCTCTATAAAAGTGGATATAAATATCAACACCAAGAGGTGACAGACTCTTTCTTGCGTTTAGCATGAAACAGACTGTCGCTTCTGAGTGTTGACTCCAATGCACACTTTTATATTTACATACATTCTAACATTGATATACAGAACTTTAACCCATAAATATAGAATAGCTTAAAACTATATATATATATATATATATATATATATATATATATATATATATATATATATATATATATACGCAACGCTCTTCAGTAATGAATTGAGCCCTCTTGTCTACTGGCGTTTGTATACACCATGTATATAATACGTAAAAATTTTCTTTTCTCTGCTGTGCACCGATAGCTTAGGGGCAGATTCTCGGGCTGATGCCAAATCGGTCGAGTTTCGATCCCGGCTTGACGCAATCGTATATCTACCAGCACTAATGAGCGTAACAGGCTTGTATGTGGATGACACTCTCTCTGTGTGTGTGTGTGTGTGTGTGTGTGTGTGTGTGTGTGTGTGTGTATATATATATATATATATATATATATATATATCGGTTTCACTCCATGCAAGGCAGTAAAGCCACTAAGACACAAAGGTTACTGGATGTGGAATAATTAGGAAAAGGAACATTAATAATGGGCGGTAAGTGAAAAATCTAATCAAGAGGACAGTAGACAGCAATTGACATTGCATTTAAACTTTTGTAGATTAAAGTTGGCTGGAAAGCATGAGGGTGTTCCACAAGCAAGAAAAGAAACTGTTAGCATTAAAATTACGGTTCATATATATATATATATATATATATATCTTATGAAAACTATTTTCGAATTTTTACAAGAATTGTTTTCATTTTAATTTTAAAAAATTTATTGAATTTTGAATCTTTTAAAATTCTGTATTAATTGAAGCCTTTTAGATGATATTATTAATAAATGAAAACTATAATTAGTAATAATAAATGGAAAAACTTAATGCAAATTATGAAACTCCAATATTCTAAAAATAATTTTGGATTGTTTTGTATTTGCCGATTTTTGTAAGTACGGGCGACCATACACGACATTATCTAAAAATAAGAAAATAATAAGTTTAAACTCAAAATTTCGAATAATAAGAAAACATTAGATAGCGGAAAATATTTTCCTAAATTTTTAATATTAATATTACATAAAAAGTTTATTAAAAAAAGCGCTCACATCATTTTCTTAAATAATGTTTTACAGATAAAATCTCAATAGAACAAATTAAATGTCATCAGACTCTCAACACATCAAAACAGCTACTGCCTGGTTAAAAGCATCACTGTTGTTGGGTTAAAAAAATTTCTGCGATATTTTAAACTTACAAGTAAATAATATTTGTTTCAAATCAGATTAATTATACTTTAAATCATCGAATATTTCTCAAATAAGGTTTCAGAAAAGTATATATTATTTTTGAAAAATTTTTTAATAAAAGGAATTACATTGCGACGAAAGACGATAAAAAGGGGGCTAATCAACTATTTTATTAAAACAACGAAAACAAAATAAAACCCCCTTCCACTTAATTTAAATTAGTCTTTGAAATACACCAAAATATTTTAATTATTGGAAATATTATATTTAATGCATTAGCTTGAAATTAATAATTTTCATTTTTTTAAATTAATTTGGCAAAAGTGCGAATAATTTTTAATTTACCCTTGTATATATATATATATATATATATATATATACACACACACACACATAAGTAACGAAAATCTTGGTATTCCGTATGGATAATCCCAAGGAGGATGAAATCTTGAGATCTCAATTTTAAGTCAGAGCGAATAATTTAATTTAAAGAAAAACAGACCAGTTTAAGGTTCCATTTGTAATAATTTATTTCACCAGAGAATTTTTATTTTTCTCTGGATCTTCAGACTTCACTTTCAAAAGGTGAAACGAAAAATGAATTTAAAATTTACACTTTTGACGGGCAGTATTAAGCTTACATAAGTTGACATAGAAGGTGGTGAGGAATATATATATGTGCTTCTTCTGCAAGTCGTTTTCAAAGGATGTAAGTAAAACCTGTATTGTGTCATTTGTACCATTTTCACTGGTTTCTTCGCCATATGCATAAATTCTTTTCGCCTGAGTTCTTAATTTGCTATTTTTTTCTTTATTTATTGTTTTTTTTTATTTCTAATTATCTTTACTTCTCCCTTTTCTTTGTTTTTACTCCTTTATTCTCATTCTTCGTTTTTTTTTTAATTTTATACTTGTTTTTTTTCCTCCAAGAACTAATTAATGCATTTAAATATTCCCAAATTGTTTTATGCCTTTTTGAAATGCCAGAAGATTAAACTCATCTTCAGTTTCTTAATGCTTTTTCGTTTTTATTATTTGATTTTTAGTGAGCCTCATTTTCAAAACGATATCATCTCTCTCGTTTCTACCTAACTATACAACGTTGTACACGTTTTTGTTTGTCCTATTTACGTCTATACACTTTTACTGGAATGTCACACTAAAAAGTTTACCCGAATCTAATATCCTGTCCTTTATAGCATTCAATAAGTACCAGTCTGTGTACCAATCGTCCGTGCATTGAATATTGCTGCCATATTTGGTCTGGTGCTCCTACTATATATTCCAAGATTCTTGACAAAATTCAAAGAAGGCTCTCTAATGTAATCGATCCTGACCTGGCATTCAGCCACGTTCTCAGCGACTGAGTGTAAAGATTGTTCTGACGCAACTTGAAAGTGAAAGAGTAGCAACTTTTAAATTACACTCGTTTATTCTATCATGAATGTTAAGATTTGTTCTATAAACTGTTTTCATTTAATCACCAGGGAGAAATCTTTTCTGCCTACAAACCACCAGGAGAGTAACTCTTTGCTCTTTCTTGGGCTCATGTTTTCCACTAACATGAAGTTCCTTTATTGTCCTTTTCTTCACTAAAGTCTTCTCATTCTTTTTCAATCCCTCTAACCTAGTGGCATTATTGTCTTGCTTGGGGTGAACTGATCAAAAGAAGAAAAAAATTATTATTTACTAGAATCCATTATCTTTAGTCTGAATAGATGAAAGATAATTGTTTCACTATTGACAGTATAGAAGAAAGCCGAGTGCCATTACTTAGATACTAAACAACTGAGTGGAGTGATTACATTGAATTACTTCCTAGATCTCCTGTTAGGAAAGTTGGTTCACTGTGTCATGCCAGACAATTTCTTCTCGTCAGGATCCATCTTTCACATTTATAAATCTACCATTTGTCTAAGCATCGAATATTGCTGCCCTATCTGATCTGATGCTCCTATTATATATATCCAAAGGTTCTTGATAAAATTCAAAGAAGGCTCTCTAATGTAATCGATTCTGATCGATCCTGACCTGGAATCTCGACTTCTTGCCGACATGATTTGGTTTCCCCGCATCTTGTCTACAAATATTTTCAAAGCAAATAATCGGATGAGCTTTCCTCCTTTGTGACTCAACCGCATGAATTTAAGTTTGTTACAAAAATGACAACTCGATCTCACCGTTTTACTCTTGAACTACATAGACGCAAGCGTATGTTCGATTCTAATAGTTTATTTTCTCGCTCGTGGAATGCAACGCCAATCGTCATGTTGTGTCTTCCTGAATTCTGCTCTTTTTTTCTCCTCAATTTCTCTCAATAAAGTCTTCGCATTTTCTTTCACTCCCAGTAAGCGCATGCGTCCTAGTGACATTATATCCACAAGGCAGATTGAAGGCAAGAGGAACAGAGGTAAACAACTCATAGCATACTTAGTGAACTTGATTAAATGGATGGCGGAACAGAGTTTAGAAGAAAAAACAAAAAGACAAAATTTAAGAGCTACAAAGAACAGGAAATTGTGGAGAGCTATGATTGCTTACTTCCTGTAGGGGGATACGGCACATTAAGGAGAAAAAGGTGCATGATTAAAATCACTCCCTGGAATCATTCATATTGTGGAAATTAAAGAGGTTTTATAAACTTAAAAATTCTTAGGTTGCAGGATTAAATCCTTCACCCTTATCATGAGTCAGAACGGAGCAAAAAAAAAAAAAAAAAAAAAAAGCGAAAATAGCCATGTCTTATGGCTTTTGTCTCTAAATAGAACCATTTGTTAGTAACGATTAGTTGATCATCACTTGCCGGATTACTGATGGTTACACTATTATTTTACTCGTTATCAGTCGAGATCATAAAGTCCACAACTATTAATTGTGAAATCCATAATCTTTTCAATGGTTGTATATTATTCGGCTCGCAAGGGATATCTTAATATCAATACTACCACCATAGTCGTTATAGTGTCCGTCACTCAAATGATAAAGTACTATTTTCAATTTCAGAAGAATCTATGATCATCTAAACCAGAGGTTCCAAAACGGTGCGGCGCGCCTCATAGGTGAGACAGAAGAGGATAGCAGGGGAGGTGGAAGAGGATAGCAGGTGATGCGGAAGAGGATAGCAGGTGAGGCGGAAACGGATAGCAGGTGATGCGGAAGAGGATAGCAGATGAGACAGAAGAGGATAGCAGGTGATGCGGAATAGGATAGCAGGTGAGACAGAAGAGGATAGAAGGTGATGCGGAAGAGGAGAGTATGTGAGGCGGAAGAGGATAGCAGGTGAGGTAGAATAGGATAGCAGGTGATGCGGAAGAAGATAGCAGGTGAGGTAGAAGAGGATAGGAGGTGATGCAGAAGAGGATAGCAGGTGATGCGGAAGAGGATAGAAGGTGATGCGGAAGAGGATAGCAGGTGATGTTGAAGAGGATAGCAGGTGAGGCAGAAGAGGATAACAGGTGATGCGGAAGAGGATAACAGGTGATGCGGAAGAGGATAGCAGGTGATGCAGAAGAGGATAGCAGGTGATGTTGAAGAGGATAGCAGGTGAGGCAGAAGAGGATAGCAGGTGATGTTGAAGAGGATAGCAGGTGATGTTGAAGAGGATAGCAGGTGATGCTGAAGAGGATAACAGGTGAGGCGGAAGAGGATAGCAGGCGAGGCGGAAGAGGATAGTAGATGATGTGTAAGAGGATAACACGTGATGCGAAAGAGGATGGCTGGCTAGGCGGAAGAGAATAGCAGGTGAGGCGGAAGAGGATAGCAGGTGAGGCGTAATGATTGAAAGACAATTAATGATTTAGAAACAGTTTCAAAAAATATATATGCCCCAAATAAATATGATTTCAAAATTCAAAATATTATTATGGATTACTTGTAATTGCATGCATGAGTCCCAGTATAAATAGTTATAAATAATTACTGACTGATTTTATCATTGTGATATTTTTGTATTATATTAAGTATTAAAAATATGGTAACTAGGATCCGCAAATTGGAGGTGAGAGTTATCAATGATAATGTTCTGATTTTGAATCCGCGGTTATCTCCCTTTAACGCTCTCTCTATTTTTTTGTTGTTTTTTTTTTTTCTATCTTTAAACTTATTTTTTTATCAGATAAAATTTGGCAAGGTACGAGCAAAATTTAATTCCGAAAATGCGATCCAGAGAAAATGTTTTGGGAACTATTGGTCTAAACTTTTAAATTCATATAAACTAAGAGATAAAAAATAACAAGAAATCGACATTCAGATTTATAAACAAAGTTTATTCTGGTTCGTATTTCAAACTATCTTCCACCAAATCCTGGTAAAAGTACGCGTCGTATGTCAGACTGAAGCTTACTCTTAAAACACACACACCTAGAGGAGTACGCTGAAACACATTTGCTGAATCGAAATTATGACCCTATTGGTAAAAGAGTCTATAGGTGTTACGTAAATATATTTGGAATTATGGCTTGTGTTACTTATTTGCCTCACTTACATTTTTTCATTATTAATGTTTGATTATTAATTCTTTCAATTTTTTTTACTGATTTTTTTTTATCGCAAAGATCGGGTCGTTTTGCATTCTACGACCCTTTAGTGAAACTTGGTTTCTTTAAGTTCAAAGTCAACCGATATCTATCCTTCTTGCTCTCATAATACTCTTACATTCCTTTCTACCTCCCTTACATTCTCACCCAGTAACTCTCTACCTTGAGTGGCTCTTGAGCTTTGTATTGGGTGAACAATCACTAAATAAAAATAAAAACAATGCCGAGAGAATAAACAATTTGCGCGCGTGGATCCCTACACTAAAAATGGTCTTGTGTCATATTTTTTCTCTCAGAGGGTGACATATAAATGCAGTGTAATATCTGCGTACTCTGGATGAAAGTGCCGAATTACAACACTCCAGTCTAAGATCCCTGTCTTTGTGGCTTGCTCTTGGGGTTGGAGTCCTAGTACAATATCTGTTCCTTCTCAGTTGCGTTCTCTTATACGGGCAGAACGCGGTAAAAAGATGGAGATAGTCTCGTCCTGGTGATGGCCCGGTGGTAACACCTATCAATTGCACTCAATCGGGAGGTATTCTAACATCTTCATGACACTAGGTGGAAGCGCCTGTATATGTACGCAAACCGGTGCTCCTATTATGAAACGGGCCATATATAGGATTTGACTTTGTGGAGAGTCGAATAAATATTAGAATCAGGCTGTAGTAACTACTCTCTGTAAAAAGCGTTACACGCTTTCTCTCTCACGCACACACACACACACACACACTTACAAGCATACATACATATATTTAATGTTTATCCGTTCTTTTTATAGATACAAATATTTATTTTAAAAAATGTCTTAAAATAATTGTCGAACTTTGTCCATTTCATAATGTGTGACGTCATTTATTTACATCTGGATACGCATTGAGCAAATATGAATGTACATGAAAAAATCATGGAAAATTGTAGTTTAAAAACAGTAAAATCGAGCTTGCTAACCGAAACGTCCCTCTGTGGCGAAATCGGTAAAAGCACGTCAGGTTATATAACGGTTCCGTATAGGATACAGGTTCGATTCCTGTAGGAAGACGCGTATTTTCTATGAAAATTTCTCGAACATTCAGGCCGATAAATGTCGTTAATACTGTTTATTATAAACAGAGCATTTACTTAAATATTTGTTTCTATAAAAAGAACGTATAAACATAGAAAATGTCTTAAAATAATTGCCGGACTTCGTAAATATCATATATTTATACAATTTTGGTTAAAGACCAAGGATAGTAAAAACGATTGCAAATATTAGAAGCATTAATCATACAGAAACAAAACATCAATTAAAATATATAATTTAGTAACAAAAATCCTAAATGTATTTCGTAAATTAAAAAGGTACAGCAACACGAATTGTCACGTGATGACGTGAAAAACGATAAGGCATGTGAAGAAGCGATATCTGAAAAAACGAGGAAACTGACGTAGCATATAAAATCAAAAAGGTTTTGATAATGGCTGATAAAAATCGAAATTTGCACAACATTCGAAATCTGTACCAAAACCAGGATATTGGCGCGAAATATAGAAAAAATAAACAAATAGATAAAAAAAAATAAATAATTTACAAAGAATTTTCGTTGGCCTTTAAACAAACCTGTATAATGCGCACGCGCGCACACACATATATTATAGCGATTTTCCAAGCGTAACTGTGGCACAAGGCCGACAATGAGGATCGAACTCGCTACTCATTCTTAATGATTCTAGCGAGACAAGCTTGCTAACCATTACACGACCTCGGAGTGCCACACACGTACGCATTATATATACATTGTAACCCGGATATAAGAGACCCTGATATGAGAGAAACCCGGATATAAGAGATATTTTATCTGCTCCCAAATTGTTCCCATACCTTCCTAAACAAAATAGACCAAACCCGGATATAAGAGAAACCCAGATATAAGAGACTTCTTCTCCGGTCCCGACAACTCTCTTATATCCGGGTTACACTGTATATATCTTATTATCTTATTTCATACCGCTAATATCTAGTGATCCAAGTAAGCAACATAATATAAACAAATTTTCTAAATACTCCAGCACCCTTCTCAGTATTCTGGCTGATTTCAACAATGTTGTTATCTGGATGGTCCCATTTCTTCGTTTGATTTCTTTGTCTTCAAAGCTTTTTACAAGTGGCTTCAGGAACGCTACTGAATACGCTAACAATGACGTCGTCTGTTTATTGATAGTTTTTAAACCTAGATTAGTATGGCACAAGATTAAATACAATTAAGATTCTACGTGGGGGCGGGGGGTAGCTTGCCTTGAAAATCAGCTTTCAAGATGTTTACTTAAGGATTCAAACAACAATCACGAACACCAGTTGGAAATATACAGCACTCAGACCAATCAGATCTCAATATTATTTACGATTATTCGTTTAGTCTGTCTCAAGATCATACTTGTTAAGTGATCAGTGAAAATCAAGCAGACGTTATTTACTCTTTCTCCCTATCGAGACGGGATGTGACACAAGGTCTTTTTTCAAGGTGGGGACCCGAGCGCGTATACCCGGCCAAGGAACAAAAATTGCCCTCAGCCCGCGCAACCGTCGGTTGCGCTGGCCTCGGTGCGAGCACCGATCCCTTTCTCGGGTGCTATGAGAGAGCGCGGCCTTGGGCAGCTGTTCTCCAGGGCTGGGCACCTCTCAGTATAATTTTCCTCAGTTGCAATTCTGTCCTTTGACAGAGTAGCCCCTGAGCGCACTCTGCTCAAAGACAGAGACGCAACTGAGAGATAAGTAATAAGTACCCAAAAGAATAATTTACACAACACTTAAGAAATGTTTTTTGAGACAAATTTGCTAACCATCGGGCTACTGTAAGTGATCCAATGGTCAGTTGATATTGTTGTGTCGGCCATCTTAACCTTTTAATCTTTTTTTTTTTTTTAGATATATTTATTCTGATGTCCCTGATGTTACTGCTGCTATCAATTCGACAGCTGCTGCTACAGTATTGCTGATTTTTTTTTTTTCAGAAAGGATTTTACAAAATAGAAAACAAGTATAGCCTGCAGGTACAGCATCCCATTGCCCAGATATTTTCAGAATCTAGGTCATCGCAGTAGTTCCACAATACATCCCTATCATCGCCTTGCCACAACTTCCGGCTGTGATGGCCGACAATGAACGGTCGATATGGAAACGCGTATTGATCAAGCCTTTTAATTATGCTTAGAACCAATCTTTCCCAGATAATAACAATAATAACGCTCCCACCAATAACAATACGTTCAAATACACGCAGTTACTATTTTAAACATTTTAAAGCAACAGTGAATAGCTTTTGTCTGATTAAAACGACAGTTATTTTTCTATTTTAGGTGCTTCGCTGCTTCTGTAATTTATCGTACACGCCTAATTCTCGTCTGCTACATTAATTTTTTTCTGTTTTTTATTTACAGTACTTAAATACACTGTAATCTCACTGGCTTTATGAAAAGCACCCAAGGGGAGAGCAGACATATTGAATTAGTGAAGACGATTTTAATTTTCAAAAGAGGAAAACTCTTTTCACCGAGGAAAGGTGGTTTCGCAAAATCCTTTATGCAAAATAAAAATAAATGGCTTCTAATTTTGACCAAGCAGCACGATTATAGCGAATGACCCTAGCGAAACGAATTTGAATTTTTTTCCCCCACATTTTTAGTTTCCATCTTGGTTGATTTTATCTTTTCAATCCACGATTTCATCCATTTTTTGTTATCACTTCGGTATTTGTACAACGAAAAAATCACGATATCAATAAATGCTTGGTAACAATTTTTCTAAATAAATTTATATTAGACGAAAATATAGATTGGATTTGCCAAACTAGAAGACGCACATCTAATGAAATATACACATTTTAAATCGTTCTGCTATAATTTATACTCCAAGACTGCTAACCACTCAGATAATTTTGGTGCATATATATATATATATATATATATATATATATATATATATATATATATATATATATATATATATATATATATATATATATATATAAATATATGGTCAATCTATTCATCTGTAAATTTGCACAGTGATTCCAGTGTCTTCACGAACATTCTCAGAGCTCCTGAAATCAATCTGCCAAGAAGTAATAAAACTTTTTTTTCTAGAATGCCTGGCTATATTTCTGATACGTAGCCCAGGGGATAAAAGCGTTGGTTGGATCCAATGACTTGACTAGAAGGGTACTGCTTGGAAAGTTGAATTAAAGGGAGATAACTGAGTCACCTGGAAAAAGCATGACTCATGGAACTAGAACAAACTACCTCGGTGGACGAAATAAACGGTTCAGTTCCAAATTTCAAGTAACTGACGTAGACCGGAGCGTACAAATTGCCGAAATCCCGTCAAAATGGCAACAAGGACTAGGAAAAAATTCCGAACAATGTAAATATTTGTCCAGAACGTTTTTCTTTTAAGAAGCCACCATTTTGTGCCATTATGTCCTCTAGATTTTGTGTAGCAGATTTGATAAAGAAAATGGCAGTCAAGGAGTGTAATTTAACTTTTAAATAATCAACCAATCATTCTTACTACATATACATATATGTGTTCCCCTTTTCTAGGAGAAACCCCCATTTGGTTCGGTGTACTTTGCCACCCGTCTCAAATTGGTAAGGCGCTGTTTTCCTTGTAACGCATTTCGTCGCTGAGTGATAAAGTACACCACATCGAATGGTGTTTTCTCATAGAAAGGGGAACACATGTTCAATCACTGTTGGAACGTATATACATATAGATCGACGCAATACGTGTTTAAAAGAATATAAAATGGGACGTCTATTTCAAATACATGTATACATTACAGTAACGTTTGTAATAATAAAAATGTCGGATTAAAAATAAAATCCATTAATCCTTTATATATATATATAGAGAGAGAGAGAGAGATCGATAGATAGATATAGATGTGTGTGTGTGTGTGCATGTGTGTGTGTGTGTGTTTGTTAAATTAATTTTTTAATTGAGAATTATTTCTTCTCATTAAAAACATTAGACTTCTCGATGATGGCCGTCCATTAATTTCACTTTTGAAGGAAAAAAGATCAGGGGCAGCCATTTAAACGCATGTACACAATAAAAAAATAACGTTTATAGTAATAATAATAATATATATATATATATATATATATATATATATATATATATATATATATATATATATAGATAGATAGATAGATAGATAGATAGATAGATAGATAGATATTAGGTTGGTGCAAAAGTAATGTCGTTTTCTCACATAGTAACATATGTGAGAAAACGGCATTATTTTTGCACCAACCTAATAGATTTGTGTGTGTGTGAATTAGTGAGTGAGTGTTTAGTTTTTTTAGCGGATATTTTAAGATATTCGTTTAGCTATTTTTACTACCAAAAATCTAATCGTTGAGGAGAAAATCTGTGAATGTTATTATTATTATTATTATTATTATTATTATTATTATTATTATTTCTTTTGGTTTCTGATGTGTATTCATTTCTTTCCGGGTCCCGACCAGAAATCTAAGGTCAGAAATGGCATCATGACATTTTACACTGAGCAATTTTGAAAAAAAAAATCACACCTATTTTACATAGATAAAACCCTTCGTAAGGTGTGAGTTGTACTCGAGAGAACAATTTCCTGTAATTCTTTAAAGCTTGGGCTACCAGGAATCCCTTCAATGAATCTATTTGAAACTTTTCCAATCAATCAGAGGGTTCCAACTATAACTAGAATTATTGATGTTCCCATGTGCCAGATTTTTTAGATTTCGATTTTAAGATCCTTTTATTTTGGTAGTTCTTTTTAAAGATTTTCAAAGATATATTTCAGTCTGCAGGGACTGCCATATCAATAAAGAGGCACATTTTATCTTTGTCCTCTCTAATCACGATGTCTGGGAAATTAGCTTTGATTGTTATGTATGTGTGTATTGTGAAGTCCCATAAAACCGGGTCTGGGTGGAGTTCATACCAATTTCTTGCAGTTTCCTTTCCGTAAATTTTCCAGTGCAGATATTGGCCAACCCTATATATAATTCAGTGCGTGCCAATACAGTGCAACGTGATATAAGATGGTCAACTATTTCTGGATATTTATCATAGAATCTGCATTTTGAACTAACACAATTTTTCAGAATGCGTGCTTGATATTTTTTTGTTAGCAAGCATTGATCTTGTGCAGCAAGAATAAAACCATTGGTTTCAGCTTTTAACCTTGCACTACGTAGCCACTGATCGGTAGGGGGTTTGTCTACACCGGCTTGTTTGTTACGGGCAGAGTATTGATTGTGAAGTGGTCTATCTTGCTATCGTTTCTGTGACTGGTCGGTTGCTTTTGCTTTCTTTACTTTTAACTGAATACATGGATTGTTTTATGCATGTATCTACAGTTACAGGAATGCTTTTATTTTTCAAACACGGTCAACACATTTGGCCGTGTTCATAGTTGATATTATTGAATGTTAGCTTTTTCTATTTTATTAATAATGCTTCCATTATTTTTAGTCTTTTTGACGTGTGGATGAGGCTATTATATTTGTATTATAAACAAGTATGTTGCGAATAGAGTTTGGTAGGTTTCCATATGACTTTAAATGAGACCTAATTGAGCAATGGCCAGAGAGATGTAAGGTCAGTATTCATGCTAGGCATGTTGGAGCATATCCAATATAATTATTTATAAATTTGAATTTATCAGGAAAAAAATTCCTTAAGAGAGATGTGAGTTCGTATATATATATATATATATATATATATATATATATATATAGCCGCACTGATGAGCTGTGATACAGCGAAACAGTCTGTCTGTGGATGACATTATATATATATATATATATATATATATATATAATAATAATATTTTCGCAATTATATATTATACGAGGTTTATATTTTTTAATTTAAAAAAATATATTTGGCATTTAAAATAAACAGGATTTTTATAATATATATATATATATATATATATAATATATATATATATATATATATATATATATATATATATAATTTATTCAAAAATTCAACAACATCACTTGATAAGACACCCGAAGTGTTGAAACAAATTGGCTATTTTTGAGGTGATTTTATAACATATTTACGCTAGAATTTTCGAATAAATTATATTTGCTCTACTTTGTATTGAGCACTCTTTTAAAAATAGTATTTTGGGTTTTTGGAATTTATTCCATATACTCAAATCCCATATATATATATATATATATATATATATATATATATATATATATATATATATATATATATATGATAAAATAAAAAAAAGAACAAATAGGAAACGAATCTCAATCTAATATGTTTGCCTTTATTAAAACTTCGCCAGTGATCGAGAGAGAAATGAAAAAAGCAAAGAGACAAAGCACAGGTTTGTTAAGGATTTTGATTAGTTCTTATTGGTCAGATATATGTCACGTGTATTAATGCAATATGTAATATAAAAACTTTGTGTGATGAACATTTGGAACGTTAAAGTATGTAATAGTGTTATATATATATATATATATATATATATATATATATATAAAATATGATTTTTGGTCATTGGATCTGATAAATAATTTAATTCATAGCCCATCTCATCTCCCAAAATCTCAACGCATTTTCCTTACACAGTTTTGTCTTTCATTCTGACCTTAAGAAACCGAAACAATCTGGCTTCGGTGAAACACGTCGTTTATAGCTTGTCTGCCTTGTCTCATTATCTCCATCTATCTATGTCTCTCTCTCTCCCTCTCTTTCTATATATATATATATATATATATATATATATATATATATATATATATATATATTATGGTGTCCTATAGAAAGAAATTTAATTTTTCAAAAAATAATATAATTTAATTTTTACTTTGTTTTATTATAATTGAGGACCTGAACATGGAATGTTGCTCTGTACAGATTAAAATTCGCGATGAACTGTGCTGTGTGCAAGTAAAAGCAAATGCCCTTATAAATTTCTGCGATAAGCGCATATGCCCTTATAAAAAATTACAATGAAAAGGAAATGAAAGAAAATGAAAAAATAAAGACTTTGATGAGCAGAAGTAAATGCCCTTAAGAAAATTGCGATGAAATAAAACTTATTTCATTATTTGCATGCTAAAATATTTTAAGAGAGTGAATGTTTGATTAACACCTTATAGATACATTATCTGCCTAAACATTACAGTCATTTGCCAAGAGAAACCAGTTATATTTGTTGCAAAAAAGGAATGTGGAAAATGTTACAGCTGGGCCAAGTAGTCCTTTTTGAAAATGGGTCGGACCAAGAATTTTTCAGCGCCCCCTGGTTAGTGTTAGGGTTGGTGTGAATTAAATTCCTCGTCTTTGGCGAATCTTGCTTTGTTTAGGCGTGCTCTCATTTGACATTCTCGGTCTAAGGAAACGGTCAAAGAAAGTCGAAGATTACACTGCCGAAACGCGATAATGTAACGAAACGAGGAAAGTAGATTGATCTAAGCCATATATTGATTAACTAGTTTAAAAGCTGCCCTATCTGGCGGCATTTAAGCTAGCTCCCACAAAAGACTCTTGATTGAGCCTTCGTCACAATAGTTATGGAGCAGTAGATGCGATAGGCAACAATAAACTATAGAATAACTCAAAACTGATCGCTGCATTTACGTATTGCCTTAATATTTACGCTTACTTTTATAAATTTCGACGATAATTTTTCTGTCGCCACTTAATTTAAAGAAAATTCAATGTACGTAGGGCCTTACTTTCCGTACAAACAATTATTTTTATTTTATGGCTGACTTTCGCTGGATTTGGCAGTTAATTTCGATTACTCCCAATTTATTTTCAAGATGTTGTGACCAAGTAAATGTTTAAAGAAATAACAAAACAAGTGTAGCAGATATATCATATATTAAACAGTAAGTACGACAGAAGAGTAAGATATGACTAGTAAATGTGTGTCAGATGACCCAGCGTTCAATCTATTCGACTGTTCCCCCAAGGCCTTCTCTCCTACTAATCTTATAGTAGGCAGAAGACTCCAAAATAGACTCTTTAGAGGGAGGACACCACAACACAAGTTATAAAATTTGTTATCGTACAAAAAAATTCGTCTTAAAATATCACGCTTAAAATAGCCGAAAACAGTGACAGTAATGAAAACTTGGGAATCCAAAATTTCAGGATTGTGGGTCCGGAATGGTTTTAATTTGCTCACGGAGTTGGCCTGATTCCAAAATGGTGTGATATGTTGGGCTACGGCTTCTACTTGTAAAGTTGAAAAAGTGTGGCATACTGACATTTGCATTTATTTGTATAGAAGGATATTTTAGATGAAGCATTGTCAACCATTATTAATTTACCATTAAATCTCTCTAAAAAGCAGCTAGCACATTTTTACGGTTATTCCTTTTTACTTGTCCTTGTGCCAACCGAAGCTCAATAAATATCTATACTGATAGTTGAAGTAATTGTAGTTCTTTCCTCCAGATAAAAAGTATTCTTCTGTCACAAGAAAACCTGATGTTTATTGCAGAAATTTTCTGTCATGGATGGAGAGTTAATAGCAGTCAGCACATTATGCAAAATGGTAAAGACAAAATAAAAAAATAAAAAAATGAAAGTAGCTCAAATTGCGATAAACAAAGGCCGGTGTAGAAATGGACAGAAAACAAAACCAATAAATAAGAAAATGATTGTATCAGAAAAATGGAATTAGTGTAATTGTCATTGTAAAAGAAATACCGCGAGACAGACAAGCCGACAGGCAGGCAGGCAGGCAGGCAGGCAGGCAGATAGACAGATAGATATGAAAAGACTGAAATTTGTATATATATATATATATATATATATATATATATATATATATATATATATATATATATATATATATAAATATATATATATATATATATAGATAGATAGATCTGTAAAGACTGAAATAGATCTGAAAAGAAAGAGATAAACACAGATAGATAGATAGATAGATAGATATGAAAAAACTGAAACAGATAGATACGAAAAGACTGATATATATATGTGTGTGTGTGTGTGTGTGTGTGTAGAGAGATAAATAGTTAGATAGATCTGAAAAGACAGAAATAGATGGATAGATAAAGAGGAAATGCTTGAGATAGATAGAGAGATAGATACGAAAAGAGTGAAAAGTATATATATATATATAGAGAGAGATAGATAGATAGATAGATAGATAGATAGATAGATAGATAGATAGATCTGAAAAGAAATAGATAGATAGATACATAGATAAATGGATAGATAGATATGAAAATTCTGAAACAGAAAGATACGAAAAGACTGAAATAAATATATATATATATATATATATATATATATATATATATATATATAGACAGAGAGAGATAAATAGATAGATACCCCTGGGAAAGGTATGGATTCACCTCTACTCCCCCAGCTATGGGTTAATTAGTAAGACTTGTATCACTGAACCATTATTATCTCCCAAAACAAATTCTTAGAATCTAAAAATATTTCTGGCTTTAAATAACCTGCAAAGGCGTAAAAGGCTTTAAATAACTTGCATAAGACGGAAAAGGCTTTAAATAACCTGCATAAATCGTAAAAAGAACGAATTTTTCAATCAATCTTGATTTCTTTCGATATATGGCCAGTGGTACATTTTCCCATTTATTATACATATATGACGAAATCTCGTTTAAATTTCGGAGTGTCTCGTGCTACAGTTGAAAATATCGATTACTTAATAAATCGGTTCCACGTTTCCACAATTACCCGAGGACAAATGGCCCAGTGGACAAAAGCGTTCGTTGAACTAATCCAGTGAATTAAGCGAAAGAGTTTTGAGTTCAATACCTGGCCACAGAGGTGAACAAAAACTTAAGTCTTAAATTACTAAAGAGAAATAACTGATATTGAGATATCCAGAAAAGGCATGACACGTGGAACTTGAACAATCTACCCTCGTGGACTAAATAAAGGCTTTGGTTCGAAATTCCAACGTATATCACCTGATGAAGGCCGGAGCGTACAACGACCGAAACGTCGTGAATATGACAATAAAGATGAGGACAACAGTCCGAGCAATGTAAATAATGTAAGTAATGTAAATAGATACAATACGTCATCTCAGAAATAAAGACAGATCCTGAAGAAGGCCGGACCATACAACGGCCGAAACGTCGTGAATATGACAATTAAGATTAGAACAATAGTTCGAACAATGTAAATAGTGTAAGTACTTACAATACCGCATCTCAGAAATATAGACAGATCCTGAAGAAGGCCGGAGAAAACAACGGCCGAAACGTCATGAATATGACAATAAAGATTAGGACAGCAGTCCGGACAGTGTAAATAGTATAAATACTTACAATACTTCATCTCAGAAATATATACAGATCCTGAAGAAGATCCTGGAGCATAAAACGGCCGAAACGTCGTGAAAATGACAATAAAGATTAAGACAACAGTCCGACTAATGTAAATAGTGTAAATAAATATAGATTGGTCTGTCACATGACTATATGAAAACAGACAAGACTGTCTTGTGCTAGACTTTCATGGCCTCGAACAATCCTCTTCTAACTGAGGTGAGGAGTAAAATGCCATGAAAATCAGCATTCTAAATTGTTTTTAATTGGGCTCGAACCGTCAGTCGGAAAACGTATCTGCTTCAGCCACCGGACAGTTGTTCAAGTCATCTGAATATGTCGCAAAGAGCGGCAAAAAAATATCAGATAAAAGAATAAACGTGACATAGAAATGTTTATGACTTCATACAGGGTCTTTGTAAATGCTTCTAGAGAGAATAACCACACACACACACACACACACACACACACACACACACACACATATATATATATATATATATATATATATATATATATATATATATATATATATATATATATATATATAATGTTGTTTATTCAATTAAACTTGTCTATTAATGGCATGAATGTCGAAAATGCCATGCAGTGAAAATTTCGGTAAAGAATTACGATCAAAATCTATTGAATTGCTAGTTTGTCTCAAGGCAATAACTTATCCAAAAGAATATAACCATCTTTGCAATCGCGTCTGTTGGCATGGGTTCCAAGGAAAAAGGTTCAAAATGTCAGATTTAATTATAAATACAATAAGTTTATTCTATCAGTATTAAGCTTACATTAATTTCTGACCATTGACTATTCCTTTCTTTTTGACACTTTAAATATTTCTCAATCAAATTTATACGAATGCTTACTCAAAATAAGTCCCAATGCATTTCTCTACTAAAGGTATTTGCAATGTCCTATAGTAAAAAATATCTTCATAAACATATAAAAGTTAAACATTTTCAATAATGGTTCCATTAATTCCTGACCACCGACGATCCCTTTATTTCTGATGTTCGATGGATTTCTACTGTTATTTCGTTATAAATAGGCACGGTGGAATAATGGATAGTGGCTCAGATTGTGAAATCGAAGAGCCAAGTTCGAATTCCAGTCGAATCCGTTACATTCACTTACGTGCTAATACCCTTGGGAAAGGTATGACTCCTCTTCTTCTCTCCTAGATATGGGTAAATAGCAGGTCATGACCGGGTTCTATAGCCTTGGATGGCAACTGGTCTACCGCAGAAAGAAATGGAAACCTACTGCGGGAAAAAATCTGCTTCGTCAGTCATGTATCGAAAGTCAAGTGTATCAAGTATTGCACATAACTGACTGACGTTGAAAGTTAAGCAACGTCGAGCCTGATCAGTACCTTAGATGGGTGACAACTTGTGAATCTGAAAACTTAGATGTGCGGGCGGTGTTATGGATAACGGTTCGAAATTGGAAATCGGGGAGCCGAGTTCCAATTCCAGTCAGGTTCGTTATATTCATTTACGTGCAAATACCCTTGGGGAAAGTATGAATTCTCTTCTTCTTCCCCAGCTATGGGTAAATAGCAGAACACACCGGGTTCTGTAGCTTTGCATGGCAACTGGTCTATTGCAGAAAGAAATGGCAACCTACCGAAGGAAAAAATCTGCCTCGTCAGTCATGTATCGAAAGATACATGATCGCCTAAGCGTGTATCACACATGGCACATAACTGACTGATTAGTAAACCTCACATGTATAACTAACAAATGCATTATGGCATCTGAATATGTCAAGCAAATGTTCGCATTTATACACACACTTATATAATCTACTTTGAAATATAATTATACATTGCAGATTATATTGATATTTATTCAGTTTAGTCTGACACAAGGCCATAAGTTTGGAGCATTAACTTTATATTTCCGACACAAGACACAATTTATTGAAAACCTAATATATTAGCGTGTGTAAAGAGACAGTAAATCTATTTTCTTCGTGATCTTTAAGAACCGCGATTCTTTTTTATATCTACTATGACTCATATTCTGAAAGACTTTTTCAGAACATCGTTTCTTACTGTTTTTATACTTTTTAATTGCTAAATAAATTTTTAAAGATAAATTATAGTTTACACCAAATATAGAAATCTCTCAAGTATTGTAGCTATAAATATTTCTGTTGCTTCCTTCAGTGTATCTCTATCATGAGGGGTTGATAAACCATAAAACAAAAGAAATAAACAATCAAACTTAAATACACACAGCTTATTCAGATAACGAGCGAAGTCCTGGAAGTTTTTTGGTTTTTCTTTATCGTTCTCTTTCGATTTTCTTAGTTCTTATTTTGTTTTTAAATTGGTAAAAATAAATTAAATCCTGCACCAGAAGTCTAAAAGTTATCAACACAAGGTCACTGAATAAAACAATAGAATACTCTATAACTATATATAAAACTACAGAACACTATAAAACAATAGAACAAGAGTACATTATTTATAGAAAACTCCAGAACTCTATGTAAAACACTAGAACATCATATAAACCTAGAACAGAAAAAGTCAAATAATATTTCGGATAAGTCATCCATTTTGTTATTTTACTAGTTTTTACAACGTTTAGATTGATCTATTTTGGGTGTGACGATAAGTTACATCCGGCAACAAGGCCTCTGATCGGGAGGTTTTGAGGGGTGTGGAACCACATCTTAATTGCTGTTGTTCCCATGTCAAGCGTGACTCGGGGTGGTAGCACCTGTAAGGGTCCCATATATGGAAAAAAAAATCAGCAATACCTTTTTGTAAAAAATTATTACTAGCAATATATATTTGTTAGGAAAAAATTACCAGCAATACAGTTTTTGTAAAAGAAGAATTTCCGGCAATGCATTTTTATCAAAGAAATTACAAATGCTCCAAAGAAAATTAAATTTCGGCATTAAATGACCCATAAGGATGTTGATATGTCGTTAAACAAACAAAACAAACAATATATTCTCCGTCTTTCTTCAGGTTTACTATCCATTTCGGTAGGGCAAAGTAGAAATAATATAAAATAAAATAAAATATAGCAAACAGCATAAATGTTCAGTGTTTACAGCAATGTTTTCTTTTTCATACAACGTTGAAATCCATTCAAGCAGCTCACCATCACTCTCCATCGGCGTTCTCCGTCTATACTTTGGAATGCGTTCCAGTTTGGGTAAGAAACACATTTCACCCCATCATATCAGATCCCCCCGCCTTTCTTTTGAGGATATCTTTTTCGAGTCTGACTTTAATGGCAACGGTCAGTTCTTTCTTTAATTTATTTCCCAGGAAATGTTATAAATGTAGATTTTTCGTTCAACTCTTCTTTTGTAAGAGAACAACTCTTATAAGACTTGAAGCAACTTAAATGTGGTTCTGCAGAAGGATGCTGAGAATATCATGAAAAATTTCTCGTCAGCATTTATTATTGTTGCCATATCTGTTCTGGTGTTCCTGCTCTTCCTCATGAGTTTCTCGACAAAATCCAAAAAAGGATCTGTAATATAATTGATCCTGATTTGGCATCTCGATTTCAGTCACTTTCTCACTAACGTGATGTGGCTTCCCTTTGTCTTTTCTACAAATATTTTCATGACAACTGTTCTGATGAGGTTTTTCCATGGTGCCCCGACTGCATGAATTTAAGTGGGCTACTAGATTGGCATTTAGGTCCCACCCTTCTACCTTTAAAAAAGCTAAATGCAACTGCCACTTCTACTCCAACAGTTTCTTTACTCGCACTTCCCACCTGTGGAACTTACTTGCTTTCCTGATAACTAAACCCTCAAAAAATTTAAATGCAACGTCAATCGTCATCTATCCTCTTTAATCCCGTTCATCTTTTGTCCTTTCCTCAATCTTCCCTATACTCAGTCTTTTCTCCCACTTTCACTCCCTGTATCCACCTACGTACTAGTAGCATTCTCGCCCTGTTTAGGTGAAATCATTAAAAAAATAATTCAATAATTTTAATTGCAATTTGGTTAGCTTTGCCGCGTGATTAAAATAAGATTTTACCTCAATAATTTTTAATCAATATAAAGATGATTCTTCGTTTTTCGTTATTAAATGTTTAAAGTCTATATTTATAAAAGTCGGTGTCTGTTGCTTAGTAAACGAACAAAATATACCATGCCATATCATATAATATGCTGTGGTTTAATCTTTACTTATCCATATGTAAGGAAAGACATCTTAATTGCGAAAGTGTCTCACGGAACAGCTGAAGTATCGATGACAAAAAATCACAAAACCTATTATTACCTTCTTTTTTTTCTTCTTCTTCTTCTAAGTGCTATATCACTTCAGGATGTTGGAAATCATGGTTCTCCACAATTTCTTGTCCTTTGTAGCGCTTAATAAATTTTATCTATTTCTTATTTTTTCTAAACCTTGTTCCGCCATCCATTTGTTTAAGCTTGCTATGTAGGTTATGCATTGTTTTCCTCTGTCCCTCTTGCCTTCAATCTGTCCTGTTCTTGTGAGTATCATATTTTCAAAGTCGGCTTTCCTTTAAATTATAGTTTACATCAAATATAGAAATCTCTCAAGTACTGTAGCTATAAATATTTCTATTATTTCCTTCAGTGTATCTCTATCAAACTTAAAAACCCACAGCTTTTTTAGGTAACGAACGAGTTACCTTGGTAGTTTGGGGGTTTTTCCTTATCGTTTTGTTTGTCCCCTTTGCCTTCAATCTATCATGTGGGCATCAAATTTTCCAAGTCAACTTTCCTCATTATGTGCCCTATAAATTTCCCCTGTCTTCCTGATGTCAAGTATAAGTGTTCTTATCGTTTTCATTTTCTCTAAAACGTCGTCGCTGCTCACATGTCTGGCCTATGATATTCTTAGCATTCTTCTGAAAAACTACATTCTTGTTGCTTCAAGTCTTTTCTTCATCTATGAGGCGATTGTACAGAATTTACTAACATATAGCAAGACTGATATTACGTAACAGTTCAGTACTTTTTTCTTTGTTTCTAACGAAATACAGTGTGTAAAGTATATTCCCAACATTAAAGCATCGTTGTTTTAGGATTTAGTGAAATTATAATTTGCACCAAACGCACAAGGAACAAATAATTCTATAATCTAAATTTAAAGTTGGTTAAATTTAACACATGTGTAAACTAGAATTCAACTAATTTTTTTAATAATTTTTAATACCATTCTTTTTAAGACCTTTTCTTTCTCTCTCTCTCTCTCTCTCACTCTTTCTCTCTTTCACACTCACGCACAGACACACGCACATACATACAAAATGCTTTATTCCCCATCTTTCATTTGTTGCCACCACGTTCCCCACTCACTTTCTTCATCAGCATTTTCACCCAATTCCTCAACATTTTTCCTCTTTACAAATTCCACGCCAGATGTTTTGGACATTCGAAGTAATCTTCCATACTAAATACTTGGAGAAATATGCAAGGCACCGGTGCCTTGCTCTTCTTCCTTCACCGTTTTTTCCTACTTCTGCTACAGCTATTGATAGCGGTGGTGGTGATAGCGCTCGTGGTCGTTACTGGTAACAATATTTGCTCGGAACTTCTCGAAGAATGCAAAAGAAGCAAATAGAAGAGCAGAAAAAAAATGAACTTGAAAGTGGAATAATTGTCAAAGCAAAACCGATTAAAATGTGATCTTTCATCTCGGAAATTAAACAGGAATCCATTTCGAGATTAAAAGACTAAAGCCAGATTTTAAAAGATTCTCCAGCAGACGAACTAAGAAACGGAAAACGACGTGATTATTGTACTGGAAATATGAATGAATGACAAAAATGAAATCGAGAAAAATTTCGATAGTCGTTTTATTTGGTAAAGAAGAGGAGATTCTTTCTTTCTCTCTCTCTCTCTCTTTTTTTTTTTTTTTTTTTTTTTTCAGAGTTAGACACTTTGAGAAACTAATATTTATTAATAGCCTTAGGATGGTGATAATAGTATCTCATGAACGTGTAAATATGCAAGAAGATCTCGGCTAATTTAATTATTTGGATACTCTTTTAAATTAAAACGTATTCCAAACGAATGATACATTTACTGTCAAACAGTTAAAATTTAAAAGAAATATAGGCTTGAAAAAAAAAAAAAAAAATTGCTTAACAAAAAGTAACTTTTCAGTCCAGAGAATTTTAATCCATTAATGCTCACCGTAAAAATCTGGTGTTAATAATAAATATTAAAATAAAAACCCAGGGTAATTATAGATTTCTATTTTTTTTTAAATTGATATTAATTACTGGTTTATAAAAAATCCTTTATTAATTATAGGTTTCTACCAATAACCAATTAATGTCCGCCCTCTCAAAAATGGGACAGTGGGCAGAAAGGGGTTAAAGTTATCTAAAACCAACTAGGTTGGACTGGAAATCATCCAGCTACTTAATATCAACAAAAAATTGTCTACCTGGGGCAATGGCGCTTTAGTTCCCTTCAGAGTACTTCCCTTCAGGTTGTGCACCCGTAGCAGAAACACTTTCGCTTTTAGGCCCTTGTTTGCAGTTTCCTTAATCTCATCAACCGTTTGTAATTTGAACTGGGAAAAGCCAGAGGTAGCTGGATACTTTCCAGACACACTACGTATATTTATTTATTTATTTTTTATTTATTTATTTATATTTATTTATTATGTTTTATATTTATTTATTTATATATATTTATTCATGTTTATATTTATATTTATTTATTTATTTATTTTTTGCAGTGCTCTAAAGCCATATTTTAGGAAGCTCGTCTGATAAATAAGAGCTTACTAAATAACCATAAAGGACTAATCATAATGGATCCGTTCTGCAGACATTATATTGATAATAGTGAGAAACTGAGACCAAATAAAAAAAATATTACACAAATATGCGATGAAAATTCCGCTTTACCCTTGACTTATGCACTTAATAATAAAATGGCCTACAGCCGAATCACTTTGAAACACCGGTTCTCCTACAATCACCGAAGTTAAGCAACATCGAGCCTGGTCAGTATCTCGATAGATGAACAAGTGTTGCAAACTTAGACGTGTAGGTGGTGTAGTGGATTACGGCTCGGAATTGGAAATCGGAAAACCGAATTCCACTTGGGTTAATTACACTCACTTACACTCAAATACTCTTGGGAAATTTATGAATCCACCTTTTCTCCCTCCCCTCCATCTACAGGTTACTTAGTAGGAGTTGTATCAGTAAATCTTTATTACCTCCAAAAAATTCTTACAATCTAATATTTTCTCTTTAAATAACTTGCAATAGGTTGATAAACCGTAAAAAATCAATCAGTAATATAATCTTCTTTGACGTCTTTGCAAACTCCCATCATATTGTAATTCTACCTGTTCCCTAGTTAGTTAGCACGACCGTTACACCATGCCAATGCCTCATAAATAATGGACTATTCCGTTTTTGATCGCGATGACAGACGGAATTGTCTATAGTAGAGATGCTGTTTTTTTTTTGTTTTTTTGAGTGAGGAAAAGAAAGAAAGAAAGAAAGAAAGAAAGAAAGAAAGAGAAAGCGATAACACTCTCATGTCCAGGGAAATGCTTCAGCGAAATGGAAAACTTGTCAACTTTAAATCATTTCATTTGTACCCCCTTACTTCTTTAAATAATGACCTGCATTCATATTTATGATTGTCACTGCAATATTTGGTTGTTAAGCTCAAATATTTAATGATGCAGACAAGAAATTTCTGTAGTCATGGAACTCACAAGGAGATACTTTATTTATTAAATATTATGATACATCAGAAAATTTAAATAGTAAAACGGTATAATTTTCACGTGCACTATTAGTCGTTATAATTGTACTAATTTCACTATAAAAAACCATAAGCATAAAGTCACGTCTTCTTAATTACCAAAGCGAATCTCGTCACAGATATAAAAATCGCCGTTATAAAAAGTCATGATCAATCGAGTTAAACAATTTCTTCTTCACACTCATTCATTTGATAAAGACTTCACATCAAACAAACTCTCATTAAAAACAATTTCGCAAAACATATCGTTGATCAACAAATAAAATTAGTTTAATGTTGTGACCAAGTAAATGCTTAAGTAATAACAAAAACCGGGTTTGTAGATATATCGTATATTAAACAGTAAGTGCACCAGAAGAGTATTACACGACTAGTGAGAGTGTCTCGAGTGGACTAGCGCTCAATCTATTCACGGTTCCCCGAAACCTTCTGTCCTACTAATTTTATAGTAGGCGGGAGAAGAGTCTAACATAGATTCTTAGAGGGAGGACACCACAACATTTAAAAAAAGAATTTTAGAAAAAACTAAATAACATAAACAATGAAGCAGATATAAACAAAAATAAAGACATAATTAATTCATTTTATTATAACCAGATGTACCCTAATTATAAACAAGATGAAAAAGCCTCTAAAAAATAGAATTAGTCGGTAAATATTATTTAATAACTGTCGTAAATACCTACGATTCATCGTTCATAATGAAACATTTAAAACGTGGAATCCTACCATGGCCAGCAACACCGGGCCTCCTAAATAATTATTATTCAAAAATATCATTTATGAATTCTCGTGCCCTTTAAGAGATTGCAATTTCCAACATTGACTGTCAAAAAACAGCATTTAATTCTTATATTACTCACAAGACCACCACCCGGACGTAAATTAACAGGCCACTTATCAAAACGTAGGGTGATTTGTGCACATATGGATTACATGAGGCCATAACTAATAAATGTTACACAAATGATTGCAAATAATACTCCCCTTCTCCTCCCTCTCCTCCTCCTACTTCTCCTCTTTCTCCTGCTTAGTAGCATATAGGACCACAGCTTCCCGCGCTTGGGGTTGCTGCTATGGTTTCTGTAACAAGTTGAATTTTATGGAGTGGTGTTGCCAGCCCTTCACCCAACTGGTTTTAAATTCATCCTTTGAATTGTTATTCCCCTTGACTGATTGTCAACCAAGGTTAGAAAAACAAGTCTACCCTGCTATTTAATCCATAGCTGGGAATAATAATATTGGTTCTTGTGTGCTAATAAATTAATTTCCTTTAGTTCATAACTTATATCTGAAATATATAAACCATTTCACCCTAATGTAATTTATATACGATAGAACATATAGCTAAAAAGGAATTACTCTTCTCAAAAATGCAAAGATTAAATCAATCAAAGCCTTCTTCTGTTGTAAACTGTTAACAATAGCGCTCTTGATAATAGGGCGTGGGTGATTATGGTTCTCCATAACTTCCCATGTTAAGCAATCTTTATTCCTTTACAATCCCTCCTGGTTCATGCTTAGTCATCCGTTTATAAAATCTGTTTCCCATTGCCCGTCTTGCCTTCATTATATTGAATGTCAAATTTAACAAGCTTTCTTTTCTCATTATATGTCCCAGAAATTTTAACTCTTTCTGTTTCTTAACAAAGATGTCCTTTTCGTTCATATTTTCCTTAAAACTTCCTCGTTGTTCGCATGTTCCCTCGATGGTATTCTTAGCATTTTTTTCGTAGAACCGCATCTATGTGAAGAAATTTTCCAGCATTCAAGGTCATATCGGAGAATTGATATTACATAACAATTGAACACTCTTATCTTTGCCTCCAACGGAATTTTTCGCCTTTCTTAATATCTTGCTAAGCTTTTGAAAATCGTCTTTCGTTATTCCAATAGGCTTCTGGATTTCACTGCACTTCAAAAATCTTGGGTTGTCCAAGATTTTTTTTTCTTTTGCTAATATCTTATTTAAAATAAAATCATTTGTTAGACCAAAAGTGTTTAATAATCTTATGTCTCCGACATGTAAAAGTTGATCAACCCAGCTATACTTAGGGCGGGCACGTGTGGGACAAAAAAATGAGAGAAAGATAAAAAAAAGAAAAGCGCTTAAAATGAGAGGGAAAAGACAAAGTCTATTCTAGCAAGTAGAATTCACGTTCGGAGAAGCCCACACCTACTCACCGATATAAATTGACGAATCCCGAAGTTGAATCAGGTAATAATTTTACGTAGGAGAAATTTAATCTCCAGTTCTTATTATTTTTTACAATGAAAAGATTTTAATACCTACTATTAGGTTGGTGCAAAAATAATGACGTAATAATGTTGTTTTTTGACGTTAAAAATACGTCAAAAAACGACATTATTACGTCATTTTTTGCACCAACCTAATACATTCTCCACTGTGGAACATCACTTAACAAGCTAGCCTCATAATAAATTCTATCCCCACACACTTTAGTAAATACCTGCTGAGTACCCGACTGTATTGGTTAACGAGCTAGTTTTGCTGTCTGTTATTAAGTTGGTGCAAAAATAATGACGTAATCATGTCGTATTTTGACGTTAAAAATACGTCAAAAAACGACATTATTACGTCATTATTTTTGCACCAAACTAATACTACTATAGCGAGTTTGAGTCTCACTGTGTGTTTCTTTTTTGCTTTTTTTTACTAAGCTAATCTTTGTAATGAGATGATTAATCACTTGATACTTTTTTTTTTCTTCTGCCAAACAAGTTATGCTTAATCAATAACGAATATTATCCTCTTTTATCTGCTATATCCTTTCAGAACATTGTCGATCATGGCTTTCCACAACAAACTTTTTCTCGCTTTAAGTAACCTTGTCTACTTGTTCCTTTTCTGCCATCTTTGTTAAGTAGGTGACTCGCCGTTTCTCCCTGCTTCTGGTGCCTTTAAGATGTTCTGTGAATGGTAGATTTTCTAGACCAATGATTCCCAATCACCGGGCAGCGATCCTCTCAAGTGTGCCGCGAAATATTGTCACGGCATACATACATACATACATACATACATACATATATATATATATATATATATATATATATATATATATATATATATATGTGTGTGTGTGTGTGTGTGTGTGTGTGTGTGTGTGTGTGTGTGTGTGTGTGTAAGTTGTAATGGTACAGCGTTAGTATTTGAATACATGAATGACTATTAAACTTTTTTCATATAATTGTATCGAACATTCTTTGTTTTATTTCATAATATTTAAATGTATACGCATTAAAGATTTGGCTAAAGGTGCCGTAATATTTTCATTTGCTCCAAGGTGTGTCGTTACTTAAAAAGGTTGAGAAACACTGTTCTAAACCCTCTTTTCGCGTTATGTATTACAGAAATTGCAGCAATCTCTTACTGATTCTAAGTATCAGTTTTCTTGTTCGATTTTCCTTAAAACTTCCTCATTGCTCATATGTTCAGGCTATAGTATTCTTTTATTTATCATTTCAGTGGCTTCAAGTTTTTGGATGGGTATAATTCTGCGTTTACTTTGCTAGTGTTTTCGATGCGTAAAGGGGTTCACTAGATGGTCTCAATGAGCAGTAGTCCCCCAAAATGTACCGGAACACTTAGCGCCTTATGCTAGTAAATGTGACATATATTGCAAATTCGTTCCTTACGCTTTATTTGTTCAATGCATCTTATCAGTGTTTCTCAATCTTTTTTCTTTTTTTTTTCTTTTTTTTTTTATTTCAGGGCGCAATTGTTGAATAACTAAAACTCAGGGACGTAGTTTCAATTTTAATAATGAAAAATTAGTCGTGAAATTTGAAAATAGAAAATTAATTTTAAAAAGTTCCCCGAAATAAGCATTTATTTTAAAGACATTACATTGTATATTCAAGTCTGTATATTCAAGTCTGCTTGTGTGAAACCTGTACTTGATGTGTTTTGGTGAATTTCTGAATGATAGGCCTTATATGTTCTGCCTTAAAGAAAGCAAAGAGGAAAGGTTTATCTCTGCCTTATTAAAGATTAAAGAATTTAACATCCAGTTTAAAATACCAAATGACAAAGAATTGAACTGGAAGTCATGAGCTTGGTGTCTTCAGCTTTTTTTTTTTTTTTTATAAATAAAGACTTTTTAAATATAAAAATAATTCATAAATTGCTTTTCTGTTGAGGAACACCGGGTAGCTTTCAGGGTGCACCGGTTGAGAAACGCTGCATTATGTACATAATTACATACTACATGAGTGGGTGCACGCTGCTTAAGTATACATATATATATATATATATATATATATATATATATATATATATATATATATATATATATATATATGTGTGTGTGTGTGTGTGTGTGTGTGTGTGTGTGTGTGTGTGTGCTCCTGAAAAATTTATTTCGATTGAGCTCTCTGAGGAGGAAGTGTGGGTTTGTAAACAGTGACTATTACGGCTAATAATGCAAAACTCTTCGGTAAATCGAATCGAGTTCTCTCAGTTACTGTGTGTTTATATGAAAATAAATACGCTTAAATTCACCTTCATCCCTGTCGTGTGCCAACTGCTTAGTGGTAGAATCCCCGACTGACGCCAATTCAGTCGGGTTTCGATCCTAGCTAGAGGCAACCGGATGTCTAGACACACTGATGAGCTGTGATACAGCCAAACAGTCTGTCTGTGGATGACAATATATATATATATATATATATATATATATATGTGTATGTGTGTGTGTGTGTGTGCTTATGTATGCGCATGCGTGTGAGATATCAATGGCGTTCATTTTCATGTTTATCATGCTTCACTGCTCGCCACAACTTCCTGTTCTTCATGGCTTTTAAGTGTTTCTCCCTGTGCCAAGACTTCCGCCCCACCCCCACGTTCCGCCAAAGTTCATCAGGTATATTTCCCTCTGCTTTCATCTATTTCTGGATATGCCCAGTGAGGACTAAGTTTTTCGTGTCTTCTTTCCTTATTATGCCCAAGAAAGTTCATCTGTCTCTTTCTAGTTCTGAGTCCTAGTGTTCTTTTCGTTACCATTTTCTTCCCCGTTGCTTACTGACTCCGTCCATATAATTCTCATTATCCTTCTGTAGAACCACATTTTTTTTCTATTCATCTTCGGAGAGACTGTCCAGAATTTACTACCATATCACATGGCAATTCAGAACTTTTTTCTTTCTAATGAAATTGTTATTTTTTCTTGGTACGTATTGTTTAGGTTTTGGAGTGTATTTTTCGATAATGCAGATTTTCCTGTCGTATTTTCCATCCTCTTTTACATATTTGAAAAACAATAAATGGCAGGAGATGTGACGTGGTGAGAGACGAAATGCTACCAAAAAATATCGTAGAGTTGAGACTGTGAAATTATTTTTTCTAAAGTAAAGTAAAGCTCTTCTTTATTTGGGGGGAGGGTCAGATTTTGTGCTAAATGTCTGGCAAGACAAGGGAAACGTTTGGTAACTTCTTCAGGAAGATTTGAAGAAATTAACAGATTTATCAATGTGTTTAGATTCCCCAAACTTTTGGTTTGCAACTCGTTCGACAAAATTGACAGGGCGAGAAGACACGCGTCTAAAAGAGAGACAGAGAGAGAGAGGGGGGGGGAGGTCAAGAAAGAGAGAATAAGATAGAGAGAGAAAGGGATAGGTTGCGTTCTTGTGAAAGATGTATGAACATAGATTGATAGATATTAACAGATTAAGAACAGGTGAATATATATATATATATATATATATATATATATATATTTTGAATAATAAAAAAAATAAAAAAATTAAAATCTTCAGACACACTGGGTTGTAGATTAATATTCTTTCGTTTTTTTTATTATTATTCCATTTAGATTCCTCGACTAGTTTCGGCCGAAATGGCCATCATCGGGAGGAGAAATATTTCTGCTTGCTGCTAGCCGCATATATATATATATAGCAAAAAGGAAATAAATATAAATATATATATATATATATATATATATATATATATATATATATATATATATATATATATATATATATATTTCCTTTTTGCTTTCTTTATATATATTAGGTTGGTGCAAAAATAATGACGTAATAATGTCGTTTTTTGACGTATTTTTTAACGTAAAAAACGACATTATTACGTCATTATTTTGCACCAACCTAATATATATATGTATATATATATATATATATAAATAAAGCAAAAAGGAAATATATGTATATATGTATACATATATATATATATATATATATATATATAAAGAAAGCAAAAAGGAAATATATATACATATATATATATATATATATATAAAGAAAGCAAAAAGGAAATATATATATATATATATATATATATATATATATATATATATATATATAGAGAGAGAGAGAGAGAGAGAGAGAGAAGAGAGAGAGAAAAGGTTCATCCCCTCCTTATTAAAAATTTAAACATGAAAGTACTGCGCTTGGTGTCTCTCTATTTTTTTTATCAATAAAGATTTTTTAAATATATATATATATATATATATATATATATATATATATATATATATATATATATATATATATATATATATATATAGAGAGAGAGAGAGAGAGAGAGAGAGAAAGAGCTTTCCAGTGAAAATTTCACTAACCAAAATTTAATCTTTGCAAAAATAATGCTATCCTATTAATTGACGTTTGAAAGGTCCATAAAATTTTTATCGTATCTTTCCAAAAAAGAAAGAAAAAAAGAAAAAGAAAAAAAAACTAGTTCTAAATTTAAATCATTGGTTTCCGCTCGAAATTTCCCAGAGAACTGAGTTTGGTTCCTATCATTTAAAACCATCAATGAAATTCCTTTCTGAATCAGACGAGGATGATCCAAACTGCGCGTGCGCACGCACTCATATATCAGCGCATAAGGAGAGATTGAGAGAAAGAAAGAGGTCACATGGGCAGAGAGAGGCGTCATTTTAGGAAAAAATCGAGGACTACTCCGACTACTATAATCTAAGGAGCTTCCTGCAGCAACTTCATATGCACCTTTTTTTCTTTTTCTCATGAATTTCTTGGCACAGGTCGGGGGGCGGAGGGTTAAAAGCTGTTGGCAGATGAAGGCTCATAAATTCATATCTTTTACTGTTGGATCTGATCCCCCTCCGCCAAAAAAAAAAAATAAAAATAAAAATAAATAAATAAATGATTAAAATTTAAATTTTGAAACAGCGTTATTCATTTTAGTTTGCGAATATTAATTTCTGGGTGATATTTTGGGAGCAAAATCATCTCTTGGCTTTGCGCAACGACAAGTGGGAAGAAAAATATGGTTC
>OZ010604.1:11239533-11244533 GCA_963932145.1 Acanthosepion lycidas | reverse complement strand
AATAATTTAGGCATGTCTCATTAAATAGCATATATTTTGAAGATAATGATTACCCCAAACAGATTTGGTTAAAAAAAATAAACTCTTATTTGATTCAGGTTTTGTATCTGAACGAAAGCATGTTTTTTTTTTTTTGCAATAAATGAGACGTATTAAAATCGGGCATAATTGTTTTGCAGACAAATTCTAGAAGCTATGAACATGTGTAGACACACACACACACACACACACACACACATATATATATATATATATATATATATATATATATATATATATATATGTCGTATAAAAATTTATGACATATAATTAAATTTGGAAGCGAATAATCATATATTTATACGAGGCATGTTATCCACACTCTCTTCATCATTAAAAAAAATAAAGACATCACTGAACAGTCGTTAAAAAATGATTTATCTTAATCCATCATTTCATCGAGTTTATTACATTCACTTACGCACAAACACCTTTGGGAAAGGTATGCATCCATCCCTTCCCCCAGCTATGGGTTAAAGCAGGACTGATTGGGTCTTACAGCCTTGATTGACAAACAGTTTACAGCAGAAAGTAATGGCTGTCTACTTCTGGAATTCTTCTGCCAAGTCAATCCTGAATCGAAAAAAGACATGATCACCCAAGCGTTCATCAAGCATGTCACTTAAGGAATAATAAGCTTTACGACTGCTCTCATTCTTATTAAATATGTTTGTAAACTGCAAAAATAATTTTTTTTTCACACGTCAAATCGCCAAAGAACTTTAATTAGAGTTTTCAATATTTTACCTGTTAAATGGAAGAGATAATTAAATAAGGCGTTGGTGCTGAAGGTGTCTTTAATCAAAGTTCAAGTAGCAGTTGAATAATAAAAATTGATTATCTCCCTTGCTTAAAATTTGCTATTTATAATTCGAAAGATATTTATTAAGCTTATTTTAATACGACTCAAAGTTATAAGTGTGAGACATCCAGTAATGATAAAATCTGATACACTAGTTGTGGCCTGCAAGACTTAATATTTACTAAGTTTAACTAAGCCTGGCACAAGGCTACAATAGTAAATGCAACTGTGAGGATCAAATCATTACCAATCAGCTACAAGACTACCTATTGTTCTTTGAAAGGCATATATAGGTGTGTAAGTGTGTATATTTACTGAGTTTCACTTAGTCTGGTTAAAGACCACTAATATTGAGCACTCCAACAGTGATGGTCTGTGAGATTAATTATTTGTTAAGCTTAGCTTATCTGGCACAAGTGTAAGGTGTAATTCTCTACGGTAGTCATGATTTTGAAAGAAAAAAAGAGAGAGGTGGAGGAAGGAGGAGGAGGACGAGGAGAATAGAAGCGAGGAAACGAAGGAAGAGAAGAGGGAATGAAATAGAGAAGTAGGGAGAACGGTGGGTGGGGGGTCAGTTAAAAAGAAAAAGAAGAGGCTGATCATACGACCCATATCAGCCGGGGTAAAAAAAAAAATGTCTGTTCTGATTGATTTCATATGCAAAATTTTAACTGAATCGAAGCCTTAAAATATGTGATTAACAAAAAACATTGGGATACCAGTTATTAGGTTGGTGCAAAAATAATGACATTTTCTCACATAGTAACATATGTGAGAAAACGACATTGTTTTTGCCCCAACCTAATAATATGTTATTAACATGTTCCAAACTTGTTAGAAATTACATATTAAGGTGTTACATATTGACACGTTACATTATGATAACATGTTATACGCTACACATGTTACGGGTATGCCACACTACCAATTACTATGTTCCATTAAGTCAAATGTAGAATGAAATGAAAAATTATTGTGTATAGTTTTTAACACTTGATTGGTATTCAATAAAAACAGCTCCGTTATCTTAACAATTATAAAAATGAACAGAATGTAGATATTCATGGTAAAGGAAGTTGTGGAGAGCCATGTTCTTCTACTTCCTGAATCGATATAACACTTAAGAAAGAGGTTGATATTCCTCTCATGAGGCATATGGTTACAATTATATAACCTCGTGAGGCTTGAAATATCTTGCTATACACCTTGATTATCCACCAGCTAAAGTTCGATCTATGATGTGATATTTTTATGTTCAACGTCGGTCAGTCAAGTGCCATGCCTGATACACGGTTGGGCGATCATGTCTCATTCGATTCATGACTGGCTAGGCAGAAGATATTTCCGCAGTAGGGTACCGTTTTTTTTTCTGCGGTATACTGGTTGCCAATCAAGGCTATACGACTCAGTCTGTAATGCTATTCAGCCCATAGCCGAAGGAACAAGAGATGGATACAAATCTTTCCCAATGGGCATTTGCGCGTAAGTGAAAACCCAACTGGAATTTGAATTTAGCTCTCCGATTTCACATTCCGTCCGTTATCAATTACACCGCTCGCACATCCATGTTTAACTTCATAAATGTGATGATATACAGGGTGTCCATAAAGTTCGTGTGCACTTTAAAAAAATTATAACTTTACTTGTATTTGCGATAGAAATAATTTTTAAAAAGGATTAGAAAGAAGTAAATCTATATTTTTTAAGGTTTTATTGAAATTTTATTTAAGTTTCCATATGTCCTCCATCATTAGCAATACAAAGGGTAATACGATTTTGCAGTTCACGGAAAACATTTGCCAACTGATTGACAGTAATGCCTGAAATCACATTAGTTATTTTAGCTATACTTGAAACTAAGTACATTAAACTTTAGAACATTTTTTACAGATTATTTCTATTGCAAATACAATGCTAAAATAATTACTGTCATTTTGTAAGGAGTATTTTTTAAACGAATGAATAACACAGCCGTATGTAAAACTTGTATATAAACTTTAAAAAGTATTATTCCTTTATACTTAATAAGATATACAATTAGATCTAAAGTTGGAAATGGCGGGCTTTTGATGAGTTTCTTGAAATATGTTTTATATGTCCTTAAAGATGAAGCGTCCTCATTCTACTGGCGAATTTTAGTAAAAGCAAAGTCAGAGCCCATCTACAATCAATGAATTCTTAACCTTAAAATCAAGGTTAAACACACATTAGACTTTTACACGAGGTTAGGACTCAATCTATAGATTACGTCTGCATATTTAAAATTTACACGTGTTGCTAATGTTTACCAAACATAAGAATGTACATTATTTAGTTGAGAGTCTTTTTTTACATTAAGAATATATAAGTCAAATATTATCTTTATTATCTATCTTTATATATTATTTGATAGATTGTATTTTTATACTAAGAATATATGCTAAATTAAATCAAATATTATCTTTATTTAATGACTACATATGCAAATGGATTTATTAATTCCGTCTTTGTGGCTAGTGAGGATGTTTCAATTGTAATCAATCGATTAGAGATCGATTTCAAGAAAAAAAAAACTCATGTCATTTGCTTGGATAGGCTCCGAATTATAGAAAGAGACCTTTTTTCAGAGAGTCGAATGAAGTTGGCGTTCAATGAGAGGGAAGCTGGCGGACAGCACGCGGCACACGGAATAAATTAATAAATAAAACAGCCCCTCTGTTCCCCGGCTGCGTTGCGCAGAAGAGCAGAATAAAAGAATAAGAGAATAGCTGGACTGGAAAGTAAGAGTGGGACATTCTAAAAGAATAATATAATCGCTTTGATCGTTAAGGTCGCACTTTAGAAAGAATGTGATAGAGATCTACAAATGTTTTAGATAGATAGATATGAACAGAACTAAACAGATAGATAGATAGATAGATAGATAGATAGATAGATAGATAGATAAAATTGGCTGAAATAGATAATGGATAAGCAGACACAGTCGTATAGATAGGAATATATTAAGACACATATAAATACATACATGCATACAGACAGACTGACAAATATAGACACTTGTATAGGAAAATTAACTGAAAAAAATTCTTGATAGATAGATCGATAGATAGATAGATAGATATGAACAGACTGAGTTAGATAGATAGATAGATAGATAGATAGATAGATAGATATGAACAGACTGAGATAGATAGATAGATATGAACAGACTGAGATAGATAGATAGATAGATAGATAGATAGATAGATAGATAGATAGATAGATAGATAAAATTAGCTGAAATAGGCATATAGATAGGAATATATTAAGACACATGAATACATATATGTATACAGACAGACTGACAAATATGGACACTTGGATAGGAAAATAAACTGAAAAAAAAACTCTTGATAGATAGATAGATAGATAGATAGATAGATAGATAGATAGATAGATAGATAGATAGATAGATATGAACAGACTGAGATAGATAGATAGATAGATAGATAGATAGATAGATAGATAGATAGATAGATATGAACAGACTGAGGTAGATAGATAGATAGATAGATAGATAGATAGATAGATAGATAAAATTAGCTGAAATAGGCATATAGATAGGAATATATTAAGACACATGAATACATATATGTATACAGACAGACTGACAAATATGGACACTTGGATAGGAAAATAAACTGAAAAAAAAACTCTTGATAGATAGATAGATAGATAGATAAATAGATAGATAGATAGATAGATAGATATGAATAGACTGAGAAAGAGATTAAGAAACGAAAGGACGAAATAAAATGTGAAAAGAAGGATGAGAAAAAGTAAAGTAAAAAGCATAGAAGGAAGGAAGGAAGGAAGGAAGGAAGGAAGGAAGGAAGGAAGAAAAGAAGGAAAGTATTTTAATTGAACAACGAAATGCATGCAGACTGTATGACAATTCAAATTGCTCACCAAAACATCTGAATGATCTGCAATCTGTGCCATTATTACTTCTTATGCATTCATTTTCTCGCGTGAAATTCAAGCATGCGCATATGCTACCTCTGAGGTTGCATATCAATAAGACTATGAGAAACGTGACGTGCCTATTGACAAAACTGCAGAAGACTTTAAATTCAATGAATTTAAACTTACCTTTCTATATTTAAAGCAGTTAATATATTTAACTGACCTGCAGTCCTAT
>OZ010604.1:11224533-11232033 GCA_963932145.1 Acanthosepion lycidas | reverse complement strand
TAGATATATACAGCAGCAAGTGTACTATCTCTCTCTCTCTCTCTCTCTCTCTCTCTACTACACACACACACACACATATACACACACGCACATACATGCACACACACATATATATATATATATATATATATATATATATATATATATATATATATATGTAAATTAAATAATTAAGAAAGAGACAACCTTAAGGTTCCATGACAATAATTATTAATAATTAAGGTTGTCTCTTTCTTAATTATTTAATTAATATTTGCTCTGTTGTTATATTGAGCTCTCTGGATTGCATCCTCTTTGAAATTATCCACACAGATTACCAAACTCTTCATTACCTTACTATATATATATATATATATATATATATATATATATATATATATATATATATATATATGTGTGTGTGTGTGTGTGTGTGTGTGTGTATATATATATAGTTGAGATAATGCTAAATATTTTTCATATATCAATAAAAAAAATTTGGGAAAATGTATGTCAAAGTGGAAAGAGTTTTCATGTGAAGCCTTTTAAAATCGCCAGCTAGATTAAAAAAAAAAATTAAAATTCCCAGCATCCATCCTCCGTACGCATGTGTACTTTTCTGTGGCTACACATGCGCACGAACGAGGGATGCTGGGAATTTGAATTTGATTTTTTTAAATCTAGCTTAGTTCGATGAAGTCTAAAAGGAAAAAAACGTGTCTTACCACGTTGTCATACATTTTTCGCAACACACACACACACACACACACACACACACACACACACACACACACACACACATATATATATATATATATATATATATATATATATATATATATATATTTTCTCAAATCTCGTAACCAGCATGTTCTTGATTATAAATTCTCATGTGTGCGTTCATAATTAATATGGCGACCTCGACGAACACCTATATCTGCACATTGGAAGCTGCGACACACCTACGCGCATGGAAAGCGATTCTCTCATTGTTTGTCCGATTCGCTAGCAAAACGATGATGCATTCCTCAGTGCTTATGCACGAATCTTTCTATGTTGGTTCAACAATTCGAAATTTCATCGCATCCACCAGGCGGCGGGCTTGTTCGTCCTGCTTCCTGTCGGTTCAGTCTTTGTCGCTCTCGTTTTAGCCAGTGCCGTACGCAAGCAGACAGCCACAGCAGAAGAAAATATTTTGCATCGATATAAATTTGGCTTTCTCTTTCAATATACAATATCTAGGCAATCATCCATCACTTCTTTTATATGACTTTTTATCTGTCGTTCTTTCTTTCTTTCTTTCTTTCTTTCTTTCTTTCTTTCCTTCTTTCTTTCTTTCTTTCTTTCTTTCTCTCTCTCTCTCTCTCTCTCTCTCCTATTTATTTCTATCAGTCCTAGTTGCAATCTATGTATGTATGTATGTATGTATCTATCTATCTATCTATCTATCTATCTTTTAGTATGATACAATTCCAAATAGGGTGAAATGAAATTTAGATTGCCTTGGACCATATTTCGCAAATAGCTCAATAAATTGGAACAGATTGATATTGATAGAAAGAAAGAAAGAGAGATAGATAGATAGATAGATAGATAGATAGATAGATAGATAGATAGATAGATAGATTATAATCAAAATGTCAGTATCTTCTCTTCCTCCTGGATGATGATTGGTCAATTAAATAAATGCATTTACATACACTTATATTTGACTGTACCGTATGTGATGGATTTTGTTCGAAATCACGCCTGAAAATGGCTTTTAGTTGCAATTTTACAAACGATTTTTATTCATAGTGTTCATTATATATTCATTTTTAGCCTTAATTCCATGGCGAATATTAATGACTGGATATTATACAATGAAAATTTCAGATCAATATCCAAGTTAGAGGCTTATTGATATAATTTTGTTTCATATATATATATGTGTGTGTGTTGGCGCTATTAACTAAGTTTAGTCTAGCAGTTGCCCAGTGTAGTTGAAGTCCCCAGTAAGGAAGGAATTCACTGCCTTATTAATCAAACAGATTAAACATATTAAACATGCCATTGATAGTGTCCATATAATATATATATATATATATATATATATATATATATATATATATATATATACGGGATAATTGAAAAGTAACGCCCCATTTTTGGCATGAGGTTTTATTTAAAATTCGATATGGGCAGATTTCGCTACCATCTTCTCAAAGCGCACAGGAATCACTTCAACTGATTTCACTGGGAACTCTTCTGCAATGGAAGACATAACTTCTTGTATTCGTCCTTCAAGTTCTTCCAAGGCCTTGGTTTGCTATAGTAGACTTGCTTCTTTAACCAAGACCAAAGAAAAAAGTCACAATCACCTTGTCTTTCTCTCTCTCTTTCTCTCTCTCTCTCTCACTCTCTCTCTCTCTCTCTCTATATATATATATATATATATATATATATATGTATATATATATATATATATATATATACGAATAAATATAGTTTTAAGGTGCGCTATATTTATGTGTTAAAGTGCTCAATATTAGAGCTAGAGCGTGTGTAAATATATATATAAGTGAACATTGAAGTTAACACTCAGAGGTGACAGGCTGTTTCATGCTAGGCTTGTCGCCTCTGAGTGTTGACTTCAATGTTCACTTATATATATATATATATATATATATATATAGCTATGGGCTACATGTTCAACCACATACCCACTAATCACCTCCCTTTATTCGTCGGCATGATAGGGAACAGGGGCAAGTGGTTTCACACCTTTCCCAAGGACATGAGTGTAAACCCAGCATCAATGCACTCAACAAGCTTTATATATATATATATATATATGTGTGTGTGTGTGTGTGTGCGTGTGGATAGATAGATAGATAGATAGATAGATAGATAGATAGATAGATAGATAGATAGATTGTTGCAATCCAGTTTTTGACAACAATATCAGACCGAATGGTTATATTTTCTTGATTTGTGTGGATATTTGCTAACCATTGCTTTGTTAAGGCACAAGAGCATGGCGTATAGAGCCGAACTTACTAATAACGTCTTGAGGGATTAATCCGCTTAATTATAAATTAAATTTTCATGTCCCCTGTATTTTTGATTGACTTTGATCGCCCGGATAGTCACACCTTCTTATTTTGGTAACACATCAGATATCTTAACTCGTATTGATTGCTTTGCACGATCGTCTGTCCATCTGGTTTTAAAATTGACATTCACAACCCTGTCTTCTGACCAAGATACGAACACCGCCGACTTGTGATATTCAGTTATCAGATAGGCTCTTGAAAATAGATTTATTCCGGACAGACATTGGCCAGAGGCAGGAACAAACGACGATATACAGAATATATAGTGCAAGTCGGGAGGTTTTGTCCACTTTAAGTCAGCAATCGCAAATCCTGTTGTTTTTTACTTCAACTTTAATCAATGAAATACAGGTGTTCACTCTACCAGTCTGGCTCTCTCTCTCTCTCCCTTAAATATATATATATATATATATATATATATATATATATATAGTTGGATTGAGTTTGTTTGAACTAAATATATTAGCTCTATCACTGATTTTAAGCGCTTTCAAATAAGTACCACACATATATAATATATAAATAATATATATAAAAATTGCATATCTATCTATCTATCTATCTATCTATCTGTCTGTCTATCTATCTATCTATCTATCTATATATATATATATATATATATATATATATATATATATATATATATATATATACATTAATAGGCCAGTGAAACAATTGCAAACACTGCAAATACAAATAAACAAATGCCGATGCTGTTCGAACCTTGTCAAAAATGAAATTGGTCTTTGAACACTTCAAGATTTCCTATGATGTAGGTCGGTAGATTCTTTCGATTCAGAAGAGGTTTGGGAGGCTTGACTCAACGCAATCTTCCTATCATTACGATTTCTTCCGGATCGATATTGATCGATATTTCTAAACAGGACAATTAGTCAGTGACTGAGTCCAGGAAAAAAAAGCTAGAAATTATTCTTAATGAAATCAACCTCACTCCATTTTTAAGATCGACGCAGCATAATATTTCTACACGAATGCTTTCTAGTTTATCACTGGGCTAAATTAAACCCAATGAATATATAAACGAGAAAATAAATTAGTTATCCCTCCAGGAATTTATCCTTTTGGGTCAACCAATGAAACGAAATCAATTATCGATCAAGAAAGATAATCAAGGTTAGTTTTACTAGAATTACATCGGCGGTCAAGTTTCGTCTCGCCTACTAATATTCTTTTTGGTTCACGATTTCAGCGTGTCCGGGCGTGTTTTTCCGAAAGCAGTTAAGAGAAAAAGAGTATATATGCTAATGCATAGGACGCAATTTTTTGAGCACACGCATATACATGTATGTGTGAGTGTGTGTATGTCCGCGTTCGTGTATATATGCCTTTGCGTGTGTGTCTATGCATATATCTGTATTTTAGTATATGTGCATGCATACCTCTATATTTATAAATTTTAATATCTCTGTACGTATGTTTCGATATATATATATTATATATATATATATATATATATATATATAATTTTCAAGATCAGAAAAACGTTACATTTACACTATATGTGGTTGTGGCTATAGGGTATTGAGTACTGTATTGAAAAAAATCAACGATAATCTACATTCAATTGGAAATATAATTCAATTAAATAATTAATCGTTTATATATATATATATATATATATATATGCACACACACACAGCTCTCTTTAGAGCATCGAAATAATTATCCCCGTCTCACTCTCTTTTTGTCATTCTTTATCTCTCTCTCCTATTTAACTATATCCGTCTTTATCTATCTATCTATCTATCTATCTATCTATCTATATATATATATATATATATATATATATATATATATATATGTGTGTGTGTGTGTGTGTGTGTGTGTGCGTGATTCTAAACAAAGAGATTTTAGTCTTAAAATAGTGATGTAGCTTAATTCAACATTTCCTTCCTTTTTCTACTTCTCTGTTTAATTCAGAGAGTGTTTCACCCACATTACCATTCTTGCTCTTTATTTCTCTCCTTCTCTCTCATTGATTCTATGTGTCTGATGTTTCTCACTCCCATTCTCTCTCCCTCTCTCTCTCCCTCCTTCTCTCTCTCCCTCCTTCTCTCTCTCCCTCTCTCTCCTTCTCTCTCTCTCTCCTTCCTTTTTTCTCTCTCTCTCTCTCTCTCTTCCTCCCGGTCCCCGAATTTTCCTTTCTTTTTAATTTCAATGAAAATTTCATACGTTCTCAGTCCGTCTGAAACGAAACTCATTCGATTGTTGCAGTTATTTTTATCATCAACTCTTTGCCTAATCAAAACGCTGATCAATTCAGTTGATCATCTCTTCATTCTCCTCCTCCTCCCGGTCCTCCCCTTTTCGTTTTGCTTTTCTTTCTTTCTCTCTCTCTCTCTCTCCTTAACATCTATATTCAGACACCTTGCATGCCATGAAATAACAGATAGATAGATAGAGATAATGAACAGATCGATATAGCTGTTAATTCATATTAGTCTTGGATCAAGGATAAATGGCGAGGGAGTGAGGATCAGTGTTCGAAAGATATTTCAAGATAGGAGAGTCTTCCTTGAAAATCAGCAGTCGATTTTTAATAATTTTACCTAGGTTTAAATACAGACGGCTGTTGCCGTTAGAAACATACAATGAACTAGTTCACAAACAAATTCTGTCTCCCCACTCTCTCTTTCTCTCATACACACGCACACAAATGGACATATAAATGTGCATATATATATATATATAAAATGTGTACACACACACACACACACACATATATATATATATATATATATATATATATATATATATATATATATATATATATAAAATGTGTACACACACACACACACACACACACACACACACATATATATATATATATATATATATATATATATATATATATATATAATGTGCAGTCTGTGTTAGTTCGTACAGGTGAACCCACACACGAGCATAATTTAGAATATTCTGTGAGAAATGCATTATGAATTTAAGTGATTTGTCTCTAAATTATTTTCCTTGTACTTTCAAATTTTTATCATCTCTCTCTCTCTCTCTTATCACTTTTCCTTCCCCTCACTCACTCTATCGCATTACTATTTCAGTTTAGTTTTGTTCGCACTAAATGCATTGATATTTTCTTTCTTTTCATTTTCCTCCGTGAATCTCCCATTGTATTTCTCTTAATTTAGCTCCCATCTTGTCATGCTGTAGTCAAACTTTAGTAACCAAATTTTTCTTACAAATTACATTACTCCAAATTATTATTATTATTATTAGTAGTAGTAGTAGTAGTATAGTAGTAGTAGCAGTAGCAGCAGCAGCAATTAAATTATCGTTATTTTAAAGTATTTATTTTTTATTTTTTGGTTTCTGAAATAATTTTTCACCGAGAAAAATAATTAAAAACGAAAATTTATCGATTAAAATTTTTGGACTTCCATCTTTTATAAACTCGGTGTATGCTTTCTGTCTTCTCATCCGATCATGAAATTTATTTTTTAATTATTAGAAAAGGAAAAGAAGAAGAAGAAGAAAAAAAAAACTCTTTTGCAAACCTTTAGAGTTTAATTCTATGTGTTCCTTGTGTTAATTATTTGTCTGGCATTCTCCAGGTGGAAACGAATTATTCTTAGCGTTTGCTTTTCTCAGTAAGACCTCCATTCATTCATTCACGACCACCATTCACTCTTGATACGTCAGATTTACTCCACCTGACGATTGCCGATAGAAACAGCGAAACAGACAAGATGCGACGGTGTGCTGCGTGATCATGACACCTACATACACTATTCTTATACTTGTTCCCTACCATCGCAATTTTAAAGTAGCAATAATAATAATAATAATAATAATGGAATTGGAGATTAGAAGAATGATTGGATCTATTCAGGCCACGACAGCGTCTGCGTCTATCCTAAGAAAGGTGTTGGCGATTTAAGAAAATTTATTGTCACTCTGTCTCCGTCAATGACCACCAGACGTATAGTTTGAACATGTAAATATATGAATAAATAAATGAATAAAATATCACAATAAAAATTGGGGTAAAAAAAACCCCCAAAAACATGAAAATAGGACCTTGTCTACTTACCGGAAAAATTGTCGAATCTTACAAATATTGAACATGATGATGTCGTTGATCCGTATTAGGTTCATTGATCTCTTTCCATGTTATACACTTAAACTGAGACGGTTAACACAGCAAATAACAAAGGATACTTCTCTAGTTTTATTTTCACACAAACGATTAATATGCATATATTTCCTCGTTCGTGTGTTATGTGTGTCTAGAATTTTTTCAATTTTCATTTTTTTTTTTTTTTAGCTTTCTATAGAACAGAGTTTATTTGATGTATGCATTTGCAACTAGAAAAGTCTATGACGACGGGCGAAACCAGTATTTGTATTAGTCAGGGAGGTAAACGTTCCCTGACTAGAGACCTTACCTTCG
>OZ010604.1:11217033-11222033 GCA_963932145.1 Acanthosepion lycidas | reverse complement strand
GAAACCCTTTCAAATCCAAATTTTGATATTTGGTCATATTTTCACAAGTGAGTTACACCGAGAACTTTTCAGCACCTCCTTTTGAAAGTTCATTTTTTTTTTTTTGCCTCTTTTTTAAGTTGATAAATTTAATTTTAATTAGTTTCTGGTTTTTGAAAGAAAAATACACTTTCGAAATCACTTTAAGTAATCTGTCTGTCTCACGCATACGCCCACACGCACATATATACACAAGCACGTAGCCCCCTACATATACACACGCACGCACACACAGGAATATATGTGTGTGTGTGTATATGTGCACGCGCGTGTGACTATCTGCCCGTATGTGTTTGTATTTGTACATTCTGAGTTTTGTCTGTACGTATCCAAGAAAGATATTTCTTAAGCCACCCAGTCTGGCACAAGGCTATTGAAACGTAGAAGCTGTGAAAATTGAACTCGTTGTATTAGATAATAACCTATAGGATTATCTTGCTCCTCATAGCTCTACGGTAGGCACCTTACAATAATCTTCCAAAGCTTACCTGGCACTGCGCCACAAAATAAGACATTCAGAAGGGACCGAACTGCGAATGAGTTGAAAGAGTAATTGACTATGTCTCTACGGCAGGTACGCTAATTTTGCAAAGTGTGAGTAGTGAACTATGTAATGAGAATTAATTTCAATAGACTAAGCGGGGTCACCGAACTAGTATTCTATACAAGATATTGGAATATGCAAAAACAGCACTAAAGTCCTCGATTCAGTTAAAAAGCCCTCCCAATATCTTTTTCTGATAGTAGCCAAATTCTGGAAAATAGGAGAATTTTTCATAATCATTTCGTATATTTGCGTGCTTTTACTCATCAGTATGCAACCGTATATACAAAACGTTTTTACTTTTCTAAATAAAATAGGAACTTTTCTAAATATTCTGTTGCGTTTACCTTCATGGCTAATCGAAAACCTATTCTTTAATTGAACCACTTGTGAGCATGCGCATGAATGACTGGGCATGCGCATATCTTTAAACATTTATGTTTGCCATTAAATTTTTGCTTTGAGGAGGACTTAAAAGTGTTTTCAGCGATAAAATAATCTAGTATTCTCCCAAAGATGACAGCATCAACGGTTTCTTTTTGAGTGGGAAGCTTCATGAATTGTGAAGAACAGTAGTCGCTGCCGTAGTAGTGGTCATAGTATTATCACTAACATTTGTCTTAATATTAACGCTACGACCAATAAATAGTGAATAGATTTCTATTTCTAATCAATACGCGCACACACATTCATGCATTCAAATGCATCCCCACCACATACATATTGCCCTCACCCTTGTCTTTAACTTACCCTATCTCCCTCTCTCTCGTTCTCTCTCTCACACGCACACACACAGACATACAAACTCCCTTTCTCTGTTTATTTAAACCGTTTTTTTGTATACCTGCAGTAGCGCAAAGGTTACCAAACAAATCAATTAGTGTATATGTGTGCTTTTGTACCAGAGTACACACACACACACACACACACACATATATATATATATATATATATATATATATATATGTATGTATGTATATATATATATATAAGTAGATAATGCATATGCATATATATAAACGTAGATAATATATATATAAATGTATATATACGTTTATATGTATTTACATTATCTATGTTTATATACGTATACATATAAACGCATATATATAAAAACATTTATATTAGCTACGTTTATATATGCATATACACACAGATATACAAACACACACACACATATATATATAGATATATAGATATAGATATATGTGTGTGTGTCGGCCGAACTTTCCCTGACGATCCGTTTAGGTGAAACCTAGGTAGGTTTGTCTGGCTCACTAGGTATATCTATCTATCTATCTATCTATCTATCTATCTATCTATCTATCTATCTCTCTCTCTCTCTCTCTCTCTCTCTCTCTATATATATATATATATATATATATATATATATATATATATACATAACTCCAAAGGTTAATTAGGAAAAGCACTTATTTTACACAAAATATCTATTTTTCAATATAATCTTCAACCCTGTCAATGCACTTAATCAAAAATTGAGATCAAAAATCAGTTTATAACTGTTTTAGGTTACTAACTTATTGATCCACCCTTGTGCGCGTGCGTGCTTGCGTGTGGCTGCGTGCACGTGCCCGAGTGTGCGTTTTTGTGTGTGCGTATGTTTGTATGTAGAACGCTTCCACCTGAAATAAAGCGGCCAAATAGCAACCGGAAGAAACTCCCCAAAAGGCTCGTATTTAGCAGAACATTTTTAAATGAAAGGGCAGCTGCTCATATATATATATATATATATATATATATATATATATATATATATATATATATATATATATATATATAAGAGAGAGAGAGAGAGAGAAAATGAGTGATGCTTCTAGACGCATGCCAAAACCAAATCGTTTAGCCTCGTGCGATGGCAATATTGCCACTCAAATTATTTCGTTAGTCTAACGAGTTCGTTCTTCACTGTGTGTTCCATGTTTATAGTCTTGTGCCAAACTTAGCTTAGTACAGATGAAGTCGTGCATACTCATACTACTGTATTGAGTTCGAGCCTCGGTACCACCCCACCCTGTCTAATAAATACGGGGAAATATTGACTTTAACATTTCTTTGATGTGAAAATGGATTTTTCACACAATTTCTACTTCTGTAGAACAATCTTTTTGAAATATCTAAATGTAAAATTATGCCTAAATTTTGAAGCAGTATTTATATTGAACTAAATATGGCATAAGGTTACAAGTATTGAGCACTGGATGGGAACCGAATTCATGGCAGTGATCATTGTTTGCAAGATGAGTCTATTAACCATTAACCATTTCTCCAAAATAAGATATTAGGTTGGTGCAAAAATAATGACGTAATAATGTCGTTTTTTTTTACGTTAAAAATACGTCAAAAAACGACATTATTACGTCATTATTTTTGCACCAACCTAATACCAAAGATTTTTTTAAAAACTTAGCTTAGGCTAGTCCAAGGTTACAGTACGGGGCTCCCAGGGGAGATTAAACTTGCTATAGTAGTAACGGCAGGAAGAATAGCTTGCTAACCTTTGCGCCTTGGTGAATCACCTATACTTTGATAGCATAAGTTGTAAGTATAAATGATTAGAATAGGTTTGTACTGTAGAATTAGGATTATAGTGTTAATATATTCCCCTTACTTTATATAATAATAATAATAATAATAATAATAATAATAATAATTACAGTACCGGTGATCATTGTGGCACCGGAGTGTTATATAAAATATAGGAAAAACCTTGCAGATATTGGATTGTGATTTGGAAATAGTAATTACAAAAAGCTTGCTTGCCTGGAACAGAAACGTGCCACGATAAGTATTGGATACAACCTGTCGATGAAAAGGACAAATGACCAGTTTATTTTCTTAAGTCATGAGAGGTGATCTGAAAATAAACATCTTATGAGCAACCAGCACCATGTGCTGTGCAGAATGAATGAAATAATAATAATAATAATAATAATAATAATAATAATATCAGTCATCATCATCATCATTTTACCACCACCAACAACAACCAGGATTACATCTGTTTTTTTTTTTTATTTTTTATTATTATATAGTACCTTATCTGTTTGTTTCTTCTGATACAAAAAAATGCTTGTTGCCTCTTGAAGTCTCTGTTTGAGGCTTTGAGGCAAATCTTAATACACAAAGCAATGAAATAATAATAATAATAATAATAATAATAATAATAATAATAATAATAATAATAATAATAATAATGATGATGATAATAATAATAATTTTTTTTTTTTTTGTCAGTGGAAAGTGTCATGATGCCATTTCTAACCTTAGGTCTCTGGGCGGGACCCGGAAAGAAATGTATACACGCCAGAAATCAAAGGAAATAACAACAACAACAATAACAATAACAATAATAATAATAATAATAATAATAATAATAATAATAATAATAGTGTCGCAATAATTTGTAACGCTATTGTTCTACAACAGTAGTCCAAAGTAGATATTTGCTTTTACATATTCTGGTACAAGGCCATAATATTAAGGTTCTAGATTTAATTTACTATTCTAAGAATGGATTTAGGAAATTTGATAATTATTGCAATTATTACAAGTTCCCATTCTTGAATTGTGTATAATTACAAATCTCTCTCTCTCTCTCTCTCTCTCTCTCTCACACACACACACACATACACACGCATAAACACACAGTGTGTGCATGTGTTCGTTTTGCGTGTGCTCTTGTGTCTATCCGCTTAATAAGCATTCACTAAGGTCAATCTGTTGGAAGGTTACAAATGTGGGGCACACAGTGCGGATCAAATTGACAACAACATAATAATATGTGAGATCAACTTGTTAGCCATTACTTAAATAGTTTAGAATTCAACATATTTACTAAGGTTAGGTTGGCAAAAGGCCACTTTAGTGGGGTATCTATTGAGTATGATTTAAACTCAATCTGACTAAAGTGCATACAACAGTAGTTATGTTCTAACCCACGTGCTAACCATTGCTCTACGGGAGGCACCAAAGATATTTACTAATTTTTTTGCAAAGCATAGCAATTTAGCAGGTGTTAATGATTTAACTCTTTCCAGTCGGAAAAGCTTTGCGACACTAGAATGTTAACCATTACTCTATGCCAGACTTTCTCGTAATTTAAAAAAAAGAAAATATTATTTTACTTAAAATAAAAATATCTATAATGATAGCAGCCTGTCTTCCGAATCAGGTTTCTATTCGAATGTGATTAAACGTGTGCAGACAATTATTTAAAAAAACAAAAAAAAAACAGAATGTCTAAAATATCTTGTAATAGAAGCTCATGAATGTATTTTTTTGTCCGAAGATGCACTACGATTAAGGACACGTACACGCACGGCTCAAGCATATCTTTGTGTATTTCTATGCGACTACATGTCAGGATTGGCTCGCAAGCATTTGGCTGGTTGTG
>OZ010604.1:11034533-11214533 GCA_963932145.1 Acanthosepion lycidas | reverse complement strand
CATTTTGTTTCAACACCTCTGGTGTTTTATCAAGTATTGATGTTGAACATGAGGTTCAACATCATCACTTGATAAGACACCAGTGTATATATGTGTGTGTACATGTGTGTGTGCATGTGTGTATACGTGCGTGTGTGTATGTGCGTGTGATTTGTTAAGTTTCTTTATCATTCCTTTATATTTTGAGCCTAATGTGTCAGAATTCTGAATACTGGTTTACAAAGCAGTTTAAAAGGAAAGAGCACAAACTCTCTTTCTCGCATCTTTCTCTTTTTAACCGCGCTATACCATACGACGTGTCTCTTTTTTCCTCCTAGGGACTTCTCAAGAGAACAACGTGTTGTATACAACACAATACTATCACTACAGGATCTGTTGTTTGAAAAAAAACTTATGTGATGACAACGGGATCTCTGCTACAGAAAAAGTACATCTCTCCCCAACACATATTCTTTTTCAATAAATTGATGAATGCCGCTACAAATTGGTGACCTAATTTCAATACAAATTGACAAAGACGTTTAAAACTGATATAACTCATTACAACTATCTTCTTCTGTATGTGCCCCTCAGGACGTAGGCGATCATGGCCCTCCACAATTTCCTGTCCTTTGTAGTTCTTAATAAATTTTGTCTTTTTGTTATCTCTCCTAAACCTTGCCCACCATCTATTTACTCAAGCGCACTAAATAGGTTATGCGTGGTTTTCTTCTGTCCCTCTTGCCTTCAATCTATCCCGAGAGTGTCACATTTTCCAAGACTCTTCTCATAATATCCTGTTTGATTGATAGTTAGTTACCATCATTCTTTGATTGTCATAAATATTTCGAGAGTTTAGTGATGTTTTTGTGTTTTATACTTCCTACGGTCATACGATGATGGTAAAAACGAAATTTCCAAGAATTTTCAGTGGAACCAAAATAAAATTTTAACATCGTTATCGGATGGTATGCTCGCTCGGTATACAATATTATCAGTCACACAATGACCGTTTAAGGGACAGATCATATTTTTTCGGCAGTTGCATTTGTTTTTCGAAATATTTACGTTGTCTTTGTTAGAAATATATTTGTTTAATGTAGTGTTGTTATACTGGGATATGGTTTTATCTATGCTGTTAACGCAGCTTGAGCTTATTTTAACATGTTTGTTAAAAATCTTTTTTAGTGTTGGTGAATGGTTAAAATGCTTATGGATTAAATTTAGGAAAATTCTTCCGATATTAGTTTGAATATTACGATTAAAAAAAGGATTAAACCTTACAATTTTGCGCTTACGAAGTTTCTGTTCTTTTCATGGTATTTCACATATAATAAAGAAAAAAGAAGTTGTGGAGAGCCGTGACTGCCTTCATGCTAAAGTGATATGGCATATAAGAAGGTGTAAGCCGTCTCCACTCAAGCAAAGACACACACAAAAATACATACACGCACATAATTACTGATGCTGATAAATCTGACGAGTTAATAGAGTGATTCGAATAGAGTGATGTTGAGCTGGGTATCATAAAGAAAATAGAGAATTATATTTATAACGTCTTAATATTTTAGTAAGGGATATACATGTTGCGTAACGGATATTGGCACAGAAAGTGTAATCGACGAGCCGAGTTCAAATCTCGTCCAAGTGTGTTGAGTTCACTTTTGCCTAATGCCCTTGGAAAAGGCATTGCAATTTACCCTCTCCGCCAGCTATATGTTAATCAATAAAGTAGAATTTACTCTCTAGCCTTGGGTGACAGCCAGTCGACGAGAATAACAAATCGAATTTGAAAACTCTAAAAAAGGAGACAGCATGAAAAGCTATCATGTTATTTCATAGATAATAAAGAAAAAAGAATATGTGGAGAGCCGTGACTTCCTTCATGCTAAAGTGATATGGCATATAAGAAGGTGTAAGCCGTCTCCACTCACACAAACACACACACATAATTGCTGATAACTCTGACGAGTGAACAGAGTCATTAGTGGAGGGTCCGTTTACGAAACTCTGGAGTCGGAATGTTGAAGGTAACATCAATCAGCTTAAGTGACAGTCATTTTACGATATATATATATATATATATATATATATATATATATATATATATATATATATATATATATATATATACTGCAGTTCATAAGTTTAGACAACCTCCGATAATTACTTGGCCCCAGAAGTAGTTGTTTTGTATTTAAATAAAGGAGAATTATTATTATTATTTTATGGTTACAAAAAGTGAGAGATGATTTTTTTATTAAAAATTTTATTATGACAAAAAGAAAAAGAAGCATTTTATGAGTAAATTTTGCTCTCGTCAAAATATACCCATTAGCATTGATTACTGCAGTACAAAGCTTTGGTATTTGTTGTAAAAGTTTTTCTAAGTATAAGTTTCATAATCGATTCCATTCTTCTTTCAATGATCTTAAGAGTTCTTTTACATTTTTTGTCTAGAAAGGTTTCACTCTTCTGTCAAGTTCATTACAGTCTAATTCTGAGAGTTCCTTCAAACTTTTGAACTGTAGTATATATATATATATATATATATATATATATATATATATATATATATATATATATATATATATATACACTAACCATTACTCTTCAAGCCGCTGGCGTATTTCGTATGGAGAAAAACACTAAAATTCCCTTCCTTACTGCCGTGCAACGATGGCCTAAATGTAAGATATCTGACTAATGTCATACCAGTCGCGTTTCGATCCCATGGCAGCACTACCTCCTCAAAGTACTTGATGTTGGCTTTCGTGTCGAGTCTGAGTCCTCACCAACAATTTCATGAGTTCTTTTCTTATCAGAACGATCAGAGTGACTTTTCCGAGCTGCCGTACCATCGTAATTACTATTAGATTCATCTACCTCTTTCCAAATTCTCTGCACTATCATCCAAACACTCTGAAATGTCCGTATTGCAGATTCCGGCGCGAATGCCAACCAGTACAGCATGCCGTTTTCACATTTCTGGCTGAGTGAATTGCGTCATGGTGCTCTTTTTCTCACAGACGGCACCCAAACGACCCTACTATACTAGGCAGTCGACAAAATCAAAAACAACGCGCATGCACGAAATTAAAAATATAACATGGCGACAATTTACTCATCGCACCCTGTGTATGTATGTATGTATGTATATATATATATATAAATATATATATATATAGAGAGAGAGAGAGAGTGGATTCGAACTTGCGTCCTTCTAGAGGCTTCATTAGATCTGACGAGATTTCACCTTTCGGCTACAGAGTTCGTGGATAACCAAACAAAGTTAAATAGTGCCTTTAAACCCAGAAAATACGTGTATCCACGAAAATTAACGATTAAGTATATCAATCTGTAGGATTAATAAATAAAAAATCCGTTTCTTTCTTTACAAATCGCTTTGTTTACGTTAGGATACGAAACTGGGCAGATAAGTCTATTTCAAGGGTCAGAGAAAAATCTGTGTATGAAGGTACATCGCCTCCCTCTGTCTTTTTTACAAATACTTTCATGGTAACTGCTCTGATGAGCTGTTTTCGCTGGTTTCCAGACTTTATGAATTTAAGTGTTCTACTAGGCTGGCATCTCGCTCTCACCCTTTCACTGTCAAATGTGTTAAATGTAACCGTCTCTTCTACTCCAATAGCTTCATGTCTCGCTCTTCCCGCCTGTGGAACTTCCTCCCATTTTCTTGCTTTCCAGATAGCTATAATCTCCAACTATTCAAATGTAATGTCAATCGACGTCTCCAGCGCCTTGATCTATTCCCTCTCCTTCTCTTCATCCTCTCCATTATCACTCTTCTTTGCTCTAGTTCCAACTCACTGTAACCCCTTGCGTGCTAGTGGCTTCCCGCTTTGCTTGGGATGAAACGCTTATATATATATATATATATATATATATATATATATATATATATATAAAATAAATCATAATGAGCCAGGCAAAACCTACCTAGGTTTCACCTAGACGGATCTTCAGGTTAAGCAAGGTAAAGACTTAAGGCACTGGACGATTTATTTCACCCTGTTCGAATGTTTTTAATTCTTTCTTTTTTTATTTCCAATTTTTTCCTTGACATATCTAAAAGTTGAACTATCTGAGGTTTGTCCAAACGAGTATTATTATTAGCATAATATATATATATATATATATATATATATATATATATATGTATATATATGTTAATGCTCAATATCCAGTATCTTCCACAATACATATACCAAATTTTGAACATCAGATACACACTCGCAACATCTCTCGACATCTTCTACAAGATTTCAATTTTCTACGTCTTTTGAGTCTGAGATCATATTCAATAACTCAGAGCGGAGGAAGTACTTTCCCACAACCTGATCAAACTTTATCGGTTGAAAAGCTAAATTGTGTTTGTCAAGACAGAATTGTTACTCTTAATCGGATTCATTGTCTCCCGATTCTGGAGTTTCGAAATCTGTGTCTTTCTGAGTTATTCATTTCGAGGAACATCTGATATTTCTTAGCTGCTATGAAACTCAACCGCGATGGGGAATATATTAGCCGTTTCATTCATTCATTTTATATGCTAAGGTCATTCCGGAAATGTACCAAGCATTTAATCTTACCAAAAAGTAGCCTACCTATGATAACAGTACCTTAATTCTCATCTGGGTACTCTCCTTAAAAACTCAAATATATATCTCAGTATGCCCTTCACTTTTCAATCTCCTCTTTCGGGTTCAACAGAGAATGTCTTGTTCTCATCTCGTTGTAAATATTCAACTGTGATTTTAGCCTTGAGAAATAAACAGTCGCAGGGGGAGAAATCCGGACTGAATCTCACACACTCCACACACACACACACACACACACACACACACACACACACACACACACACACACACACACATATATATATATTGTTTAAAATGTTCTATATTTATAGGAGAACAGTACTCAATATCAGAGATAGAGGGTTTATTTATATCTGTGTATATCTATATCGGTCACTCTCTCTCTCTCTCTCTATATATATATATATATATATATATATATATATATATATATAGATAGATAGATAGATAGATATATAAAATGTATAAACACACACACACACACACACACACACACACACACACACACATACATATATATATATATATATATATATATATATATATATTTATATATGTATATAAATATATATATATAATGTATAAAAAAAAATATATGTAAATTTAAATTCAATTTTCCACCCTAGAAAGTGTGGTATGATGAGCCAGGGAAAAAGAAATTCCCTGGGGAAATAAATTATAACAAATGGACCCTTATATTAGGTTGGTGCAAAAATAATGACGTAATAATGTCGTTTTTTGACGTAATTTTTAAGGTAAAAAAACGACATTATTACGTCATTATTTTTGCACCCACCTAATATCTATGTCTATATCTATCTATCTATCTATCTATCTATATATATATATATATGTATATATATATATATATATATATATATATATATATATATATATATGAGATAGAGATGCAATTTTGTGTAATGTTTATTAGAATGAGAAAGGGAATCAGTGAATTTGCTGAGCTGCATGTTTTCACTTCTCATTAATGTTGATGGCAAAGGCCTGAATTCATTTTCCCTTGGTTTTGTCCCATCGCCAGACATCAGAGAAAAATAACCCTTTTTTATGTTGGTATGCTGCAGTGGCTGATAGAGAAGTAATTGTTTAGATAAGCATTTAGGCAAGCCAATTTTCCATAAATACTTTCCCGTCCAGACAGCTACAGACGTAATTTTATTTTAGTAAATCTTGGTGCCTAGTACAAAATTTTACATTTTAATAAATGTCACGTTTTCATGTAAAACAAAGACCCTTTTTTTTTTTGCCTGCTCTTCTTTTTCCCCGACTCAAATCGGTACACAGACCAATAATGCCCATTTAGGTGGGGAAGAGATATTTTTGGCCTTGGAGCTTTATCAGCTAATATTATCACATATAAGAATTATCTCAGCTTAGATACGATTTAGCGTATTTTTCACTGCATTGAAATTGGTGGAATCATATATGGCGTATTGCCTGCAATTGAACAAGCAAATATCTGAAACTGACAGGCTTTCAGAACATGCCATTTGTGGAGCGTCCTGGGTATGACGATAAGCTACATCCGCGTCCTGGGTAAAGACGATAAACTACGTCCAACAGCAAGGCCTCTGATCAGAAGATTTTGAGGAGTGTGGAACGACCTCTTAATTGCTGACGTTCCCAGGTCCACCCTGACCCGGGGTGGTAGCACCTCTTAGGGTCCCAGCTATGGGCAAATAGTTAACACTCAGAATATATCCGCGTCCTGGGTATGACGATAAACTACGTCCAACAGCAATGCTTCTGATAATATGTTTTTGAAAAAATAATGTTGCCAGCTATACGTTTTTGAAAAAATAATATTAACAGCTATAGTTTTTGAAAAAAAAAATAATAATATTACTAACTATACGTTTTTGAAAAAATAATGTTGCCAGCTATACGTTTTTGAAAAAATAATGTTGCCAGCTATACGTTTTTGAAAAAATAGTGTTGTCAGCTATACGTTTTTGAAAAAATAATATTACCAGCTATACATTTTTGAGGAAAAATATTAACGGAAATAGATTTTTGACAAAACAAAAATATTGCCAGGAAAAAAAAAGTTGTCGGCATTGAATGACCCATTGAGGTTGATATACCATAAAACAAAACAAACAAAACCAAATCATTTGTGGAAGAAGTTCCTATCTTAGTTTCAGGATCATCTGCTGAGTCGAATTTGCAATGTGAAAACCAGAGTGGTTAGGTAGCCAAAGCAACAGTCAGTTACTTTTTTTTTTCCTGTAATGTGTTCAGTTGTTTTGCAAAATTCAAACACAGCAGTTGTACACTAAAGCACTGAGCAGTAATAGCTTGTCCCGTTTCAAGCACTTTGTAAATATTTCTCTACAAACACAAAGAACTACGTCCCAGATTCATTTTAGGTTATAATTTCCAAAGCATGTTCTTAAAAGAGTGTTCTTGAATTTCAGCCAAGGCGATCCTGTGATAAATCCATTTTTCAAATGCTGTCTTGTCCATAAATGACTTATTCTGGAGAAGAAAAGAGATGTTAATCAATGTTCCTGACTGTCAGTTAACAAGAAATCCATTTTCTGAATTTTATTCAGTTTTCTAAATGATGTCCTCCTCATGACTGATTGTACTTGATATAGAGAACAAAGTATACTTCGAGAATACTTCAACAATCCAGATAAATTTTCCATCGACCTAATATTTCTGAGCATATATTAAAAAAATATACCCACTAATAGATTTTGAATTAACTTTAATGAAGCTATAAAAGAATATAAAAAAGTATATAAAGAATAAAAGAATAAAAAAGATTATATATAGAATAAAAGAATATAAAGAATATAAAAAGAGTACAAAGAATAAAAGAATAGAAATATATATATCATGAATATAAATAAAAGAATATAAAATAATAACAAAAGAATATTTAAAGAATATAAAGAATAAAATAATATAAAACGAATATAAAGCGGATATAAATAATAGAATATAAAACGAATATAAAAAGAGTATAAAGAATAAAAGAATATATAAAGAATAAAAGAATATATAAGGAATAAAAGAATATATAAGAATAAAAGATTATATAAGGAATACAAGAATATATAAAGAATAAAAAAATATATAAGGAATAAAAGAATAAATAAGGAATAAAAGAATAAATAAGGAATAAAAGAATATATAAAGAATAAAAGAATATATAAGGAATAAAAGAATATATAAGGAATAAAAGAATATATAAGGAATAAAAGAATATTAATAATGCTAAGAATAAAAGAATATAAAGTTTTTAAAATACGTACAAAGTATAAAAGAATAAAAAAGTATATATAATGAATATATATAAAAGAATATAAAACGGGTAAAAAGAATAGAAGGATATAAAAGAATATCTAACATATAAAGGAATATAAAGAATAAAAAATATAAGAATAATATAACGAATAAAAGAATATATATAAAGATTAACTATTAGGTTGGTGCAAAAATAATGTCGTTTTCTCACATATGTGAGAAAACGACATTATTTTTGCAATAACCTAATATAATGATTACTTCTTTTTACAAAAACTCCATCTCCGTCTCGAAATATTTGCAAATGACCTGTGTAGCCATCTTACCTGGATTGTATATGATTTGAAAACATTTAAAGATTTATTAGTGGATTTATTTCACTATAACTCCGTGTATATAAACCGTTTTTACAAGGACATTTTTGCAATTGTTATTAACATTAGTATCCACTAACAATCTGGATAATCGGTCTCCCGATGCCAATACACTGAATAAAATTTCTTCTTCTTCTTCTTCTTCTTCTTATTATTATTATTATTATTATTATTATTATTATTATTATTATTAATTGAGTCTAATTGATTGGTAAAATGGACATCCAAGTCTCTAGATCGATAGTGAAATCAATGTACAAAACCTTCTAGATTTATTTTTGTTTTGTGTCTTATAGGCTCTCAAATGTTGCTAAGACAATTTGTCGCCGGCCATTTTGTCGTGGCGTCAATTCATCTGTTGTAGTTTACGCTTGTTGGTTTGAACAGTACAGGTTGGATTGTTTTTGAATAATTATTTTCAAATAAATTATCTTGCACAATTTAGCAAATTTGAATTCAGTCGCCAAATGTCGACTCAAGAATCGTACCAATCAAAATAATCACATGAAAGCTATTTCCAATATAGAATAAACAAAAATATAGATTATTATATATTGTGCTATTCAGACAAGCAGGTACACTTTGGTTGTTATAATCACAGCATTTTGTGCATTATACCCGTCGGCCTTCTTCAGGAGACACAAGGTCTAGTGAATTAAAACACGTTGATTAAAACATATCGGGTTCCTTGGTGGTTGTTTGAAAAGCCGCATACGGTGCTTCAGTGAAAGAAACGCTCAAGCAAACACAGAAGGTGAATAAAACTACTGAGTATGAACTGATATAAAATACCCTGAAGCATGTTAAGCAGGTTGAAAGCAATCTACCCCTGTGGATTGAATGGAATTCGGATCGAAATTCCAAGGTTACCGAATACGAAGACAAACACTTGAAGACCGGAGGGCATAACGACCGAAAAGCTCTGACTATATATATATATATATATATATATATATATATATATATATATATATATATATATAATTGTGCATTTAGGCAGCAATCTCTCTTTTGCACAAGTTTGATTAAAGAACACTGACACGGTACTACGATTCAGTTTTATATTCAATTTTTTTTGTGTTCTTAAGAGTTTTCTTCTCTGGAAATAAAGTGTGTAAAAACTGTTCAAATATTAAATACGACCAGATATCTTATGACTATTGTGGGTAATTTTTTAACTTTAATGTTTTTTTACATATGTATCCATTGTGATATATATATATAAATCTACATATTCAGTTAGAATAGAAATAACATCCCCGATAATGGCTAATGGAATAGACGAAAGCGCTTGAATATATAGAACATTTGATAAGATTTTATACAATTTACGTCCAGAAAAGTAAATACTTATACGAACATAATAAAAATTGAATAAAAAGCTTAATTGTAGTACCTTGTCAGTCGTCTTTAAGGAAACTCATATATATATATATATATATATATATATATATATATATATATATATATATATATATATATATATATATATATATATATATATATATATATATATATATATATATATATATTAATACTAAAATAAATAGTCCACTTAAACTTATAATTTGTACCATGAGTTTCATGGATTTAATTTACATCCAATCTGTTTACAATTTATTTATACATATATATATATATATATATATATATATATATATATATATATATATATATATATATATATATATATTACAATTCGTATAGTTATATATATATATATATATATATATATATATATATAACTATAGACTCGATGAATTGCTTAATTATAATTATCTCAAATCCTCTTAATAATTTCTATCACTTGTATATCCTTGCTTGAACAGACTTCTAATGCCCTGGATGGAACAGCTTGGGGATAGTAGTCGTAGCTCGTGGAGGCGCAGTCCTATGGGTAAAGAGAAACTCGGATGAGTTCCCACCACGAAATATGTGATCGAGCGGTGTTATATCAAGTCTAATTCACTACCTCTTCGTCGCCGAGGCCCGTTGGTACAGTTGGTATGACGTTTGTCTCCTAGCGTAACTGTTCGGGTTTCAATTTTCGGTAATGGATACGCACTACTGATGAGTCCCAGATTAATACGAAACGGCTGTCCAAAGCTTACTGGATTCTCTTGAAGTTTTCTTCTAGACTCAATGAATTACTTAATAACGATTGTTTCAAATCCTTCTAATTATTTATATATATTGGTTTAGTCAAACAATAAATAGAAAATTTACTTAATAAATTAAACGAAATTTTGGCCAAAATTTCGTGTGTGTGTGGACTTCCAATCAAATTCAAAACAAGGAGAGCAATGATAGAGTAAATAAAAAACGAGAATTAAATGTTGCCGACAGATATAAAACGACTTTTTTTATCTATCAACAGCTCTTATTTTAATGAAAAAGCAGTGCTTTTAAATGCATTAATTGCAAGAAGAATGAAAGTGCTAGGCTATATATAATCTTATATTTTGGACGTAGAATGCAGGCTATTCATTCAACAGAAATACCATAAGTAAATTATTCCATTCATCTGTTTATGTATGCGTGTGTGATATTTATATTCACATTTTGGGAGTTTTGTTCTTTTTTTTTTTTGTCAAACAAAAGTAAATGTCTTTTCCGCATTTATCATAATATGCGTAGCAGCTGAAGATGCTTAGAAGCTTAAAGTACAAAACAAGAAAAAGAAATCAAAATGGTGTCGCTCCATTTACATTATTCGGTCCTCATCTTTGTCGCCATATTTATTACAACGTTTCGGCTCCTTCAGTATCTGTCTATATTTCTGAGATGAAGTATTATGTACACTATTTACATTATTCGGACTATTGTCCTCATCTTTATCGCCATATTTATTACAACATTTCGGCCTTTCAGTATCTGTCTATATTTCTGAGATGAGGTATTATGTACACTATTTACATTATTCGGACTATTGTCCTCATTTTTGTCGCCATATTTATTACAAGGTTTCGGCCTTTCAGTATCTGTCTATATTTCTGAGATAAGGTATTGTGTACACTATTTACATTATTTGGACTATTGTCCTCATCTTTGTCGCCATAATTATTACAATGTTTCGGCCCTTCAGTATCTGTCTATATTTCTGAGATGAAGTATTATGTACACTATTTACATTATTCGGACTATTGTCATCATCTTTCTTGCCATATTTATTACAACGTTTCAGTCCCTTCAGTATCTGTCTATATTTCTGAGATGAGGTATTATGTACACTATTTACATTATTTGGACTATTGTCCTCATCTTTGTCGCCATATTTATTACAACGTTTTGGCCTTTCAGTATTTGTCTATATTTCTGAGATGAGGTATTATGTACACTATTTACATTATTCGGGCTATTGTCCTCATCTTTGTCGCCATATTTATTACATATTTGTGGATAAAGGCGATTGTTAGATCCAATGACAGGACCGAAAGAGTGTGAGTTCAATACCCGGTTAAGTCAGTGGAGAACTTTCAGAGGGAAATTAACAGGAGATAACTGGCATCCATCAAACATGGCATGTGGAACTAGAACTGTCTACCCCAGTGATTAAATTAAATGTATATGTAAAATAAAACGAATAAAATAATTATATTACATTTTATATATATTTATAATATATATTATATATGTTAATATATTATATATTAATATATATTATTGTATATATATATAAATATATATAATATATATATATAAATATATATAATATATATATATAAATATATAAATATATACAATATAATATATATATGTACATTATATATATATATATAATGTGTGTATATGTACATGTGTATGTATGTATGTGTATGTGTGTATATCTACATGTATATGTGTGTATGTATGAGTATATACATATGTATATATATATATATGTATGTCTGTGCGTGTGTATGTGTATAATGAATATATGTATTTATATGGACATGTATGTATATGTATGTGTGTATGTGTACGGATATGTGTGTAAGTGTATATTTATGGATACATAGAATATTATAAAAGAAGGACTTACAGTCCTGTTATTAGTGTTTATCTTATTTTTTCATTTAATATTCTCCAATTGGAAGTGTGAGTTTAAAATTCTTTATAATATGGAGGAAAAATTTTTAAATTGATAATTTAATTTAAATTGAAATATATTACCCTTTAATAATCATTACTGATGATAAAATATTTAAATTGGAAAAATTTTTGATATTTAGGTAGGTGTTAATACATAAAGTTACCTGTGTGTATCGGCACATGGGTACCTGTATGAGTGATTGAACATGTAAAGGGACCTGTGTATATGTGATATTTGCATGGGTGTGTATACAGTATATGACAGAGCAAGATTTTTAATATTACCTTCAAATATTACCCCACATTAACTTAACTAAAATTTAAGTAAAAGAGATTACCTATCTAGAAACAGTCACGAGTTAAATTCATGAACAAAATTCAAACGGATAGAGATGTCAAATTAATAATCAATAATAATTTTTTTTAAAGAGATTAAAAAAAGATTACTATAAGTAAACTTATATTTTAAAATAAAATTTTATTCTTTTAATGTACTTTCTATGAATATTTTTCTAATCGACTATTTCATAGAAAATACCCAAAATTTAAAAAAAAATTTAAATCACTAACGAACATCAAATTAAATTGTTTGTAGACAGTTTAGAGACATTCAAATTTATATGAAACATTATAATCTTTATGAACCCCCAAAATAACACTTTCAAAGTAAAACAAAATAACAGCGTCTGTTTCTAGCCATTTTTTGTTTACAAAGAAAATTAGTGACACCTTCTCTCATAACTTCCTTCTCTCTTTTTCTCTCTATGGGTTTTTTCTTCTCTAACCCTTCGATATCAATATATAACTTCCGTTAAGTTAACCGTTTAAATGTATCAATATCTGCTAACTTACTCATGTCTTCTCTCTCCCGCCTCACTTCCTCACTTCGTTAATTTACATATGTTTAATACGTCCCGCCAAAAATGTGTAAATTGTCTTTTCAGTTTTTGTTTGGAAGTAAAGTCTGATGATCCGCAGTCCTTTAAAATGGCTGTGGTGAAATAATTTATTAGATGGAACCTTAAAGTGGTCTGTTTTTATTTAAATTATTTGCTCTGGGTTTACATTGAGCTCTCTGGATTTTATCCTCCTTAGGTTTACCCATACGGATAACCTAGTTTTTCATAATCTAAATATATAATATTATATATATATTATATATTATTATTATTATTATTATTATTTATATATATATATATATATATATATATATATATATATATATATATATATATATATATATATATATATACACACACATAATATATGATAATACATATTATTATTATTTACATACATATATATAATTAAACCTAAAGAGCCAGATAAACCTACCAAGGTTTTCACCTACGCGGATCGTCAGGGAATACTTGTCATTATTCCCTAACGATCCGCGTATGTGAAACTTTGGTAGGTTTATCTGGCCCTTTAGGTTTAATTAAGTTTGCTCTACTTAGCGTATTGAACACTTTACTTAGTTATTTTATTTACTCGTATCAGGGTTTTTTCTTTGGACTCTGAACTTGGATGCTAGACGATTGTCTTCGGCTGACGTACATGTTCTTTGTTCTTTCTTTTTTTGTACCTTTTTTTCCCTTGGATATTGGTCTGTTTATTTACATATCAAGGCACCCAAGGTTTTCCGGACGAGTATAATTTCTTATATTTATAAGATTATTACTATTATATATATATATATATATATATATATATATATATATATATATATATATATATATATATATATATATATACTATTTTTTTTTATTCATTTATTATAACGATCGCTCACGCTGGGGACGCGATTTACACCGAAGGCTGAATCGAGAAGAAGAGAAACAAAGGCTTTCTGCCTGGGAGAGGCGTGCTCGACGGAAAGAAACTAAAACAACAAGGCGACATCGGGAAAGAGTGTCTTCACAAGCATTCACTGACATCGTGACTGTCACGCCCCTATGAACCTGTGCAGCCATAACAGACACTGCGTCGCCAGCAGCAGCTGAGGCATAACTCTTTGGGCTTCAGACCGACGGATGGCACACACATTTATTATTATATTTGTATTATATAAAAGAATATAAAAATAACTGAATAAAATAAACTAGAATAAAGTAAATGAATAAAATAAAAAATATTTAAGGCCGTAAAATATTTTTAGCTTCTAAGATAATTTTTTGAAGATAATATTGGGTTTAGTAATAGTAGTTTTACTAATTAACCCATAGAAGAGGGTAAAGAGTTAAGTTCATACTTTTCCCAAGAATATTTGCGCGTAAGTGAATATAACGAACCCAATTGGAACTCTGCTCTCCGAATAACAATTGCATGCCATTATCCATTACACCAGCGGTACATCCAAGCTTACAGAGCCTGGTATTCCCAAACGGTCACCCATCTAGGTACTGATCAGGCTCAACGATTCTTAACTTCGGTGATCGTACGGCAACTGGTGTTTCTATATGGTATATCCGTAAGTCCTGTATACCAACCGCACATACAAGCTTAGAACGTCTGGTATTTTCAAGTGGTCACCCATCAAGGTACTGACCAAGATCGACTATGCTTATTTTTGGTGATTGTACGGTAACAGGTGTTTCAATATGACATATCCGTAAGTCCTTTATGCGTCCCGCACATACAAGTTTACACCACCTGGTATTTCAAAGTGGCTACCCATGTTTCAACGTGATGTGGACGTAAGCCCTCAGTATTGGCGAGAGCAACAAAAAGCCCGGGGCCACTCGAGGTAGAAGGTTATGTTAGGGGATAATTTGTGCGTATAGGAGTGAAAGATAACGGTTAACCTTAGCCTTGAATGGGTTAAGATTGTAGCGATCTGGGAAATTTTCTCTTGGGAGTCGGTTACACAGAACTGTGGTACGCGGGAAAAAAACTGTTAATGTAGAACTTACTTTTCACTGCTGGAATACGAAGGAAATATGGGTGGTTTGCTACAATGTAAGTGGTATGGCGTGTCCTTGCCGTGAAGGTTTGAGTTGGCAAGACGAAGGAATTTAGTTCGTTCGAGCACTTTCCAGGGAATTTTGGTTTGGTTTGTTTTACGGTATATCAACCTCAATGGGTCATTCAATGCAAACAACTTTTATTTTCTTTGTAATATTTTTGTTTTGTCAAAAATTTATTTCAGTTAATATTTTTTTTCCTCAAAAATGTATAACTGGTAATATTATTTTTTCAAATCATATAGCTGGTAATATTATTTTTCCAAAAACGTATTATCAGAGGCCTTGCTGCTGGACGTAGTTTATCGTCTTACCCAGGACGCGGATGCAGTTTATCGTCATACCCATGACGGTTCCGGGGAAGTAGCGATAAATAAAATAAAATAAAATAATAAAATAAATGAAAAACACATGAAAAGTCCATTCAGCGACACCTTATTTTGTAAAACCTAAGATATCCAAACTCTGTTACTATCCGTTTCAAGTATAAATCTTGAGCCAGGACGATTATCATTGCTACTTTCACTTTAACCATATTTCCAGGAACTTTATTGACTATTTAAGTCTGCTTCTACAAACCTCACATTTTGTTTATTGCTTTGCTACGGTACAATTTCCGATAATTATTTTGTTAGTGTAGATAAGAATTTTCCTACAATAATCTTCATCGTATTCACCGTCCTAAATTACTTCGATAGTTAGATTTCTTCCAGATGTTTTAACCCTTCGCTATCCGCCAATTCGATCTCTGTTGTTAATAGCTTTACCAAAATGATTCTACGCTTTGAAACCAATCTCTCTCATTAATATCTTCATTGATATTAATCTTAGTCAAATATTAACTCTTTAACCGAAACCACAACTTGATCAGGAGAGACAATATATAAATGAGACTCACTTTTAAATACTTTTGTGACTTCTTCAAGTAGGAAAAAATTATTAATCAAATAAAAAAGAGAATATTTGAAGAGAATAAGAAAGATCTGAGGAATAAAATGGAATAAAAGGAATCTAATAAAAATGATAAATTCACTGACAGTGTCAAAAGTAAACTAATCAGGACCCTTCCTAGACTGGAGAAAAGAATTAATTAATAGATTAACGATCCCGGAAGTTTATCATAGACCACAATCCCGCGATGTTGTTGATTGTGAGCATAATATTTTCAATAAAGTATAGCATGCACTTCTTGTGGACTACAAACCTAGTGTCCCAAGGTCGGATAGTTCTTTGCTAACGGCAGAATTATATCTCCACCAAAGTTTAAAATAAGATTTACACATATGCTAGACAGAAGAAGCAAAGTAGACCAGAATAAAATTTTTCTATTGCTTTCCCAACACTCCATTGTACTATAGCTGCAACAGAGTGAGATTTAATATTTACTCTTGATTTTATGACGAATCGGAAGATCCTCCCCACGACCCCACTCAAAAATGTAGATCCCCACAATTAAATAAGATAGAATAGCAACAATCATAGACTGGGAACTCTGCAAACGACTTGGGTTCGATTATGTAGGTAACAATATCGGCACAAAAATCACAAAATACTCTGGAATTTCGGCACCCAGACCGAAAACTGTTGTGGCCTTATTAGAGCCAGAAATAAAGACACAAAGAGAGTAAATGAGTTAACCAAATATATTAACAGAAACAGTAATAAAAACAGAATTTTCGGTCTGACTGTCAGAGCTGACTGCTGAAAATTTCCCTCTCCAAAAGGCAGTACCTGCTCCTATTTATAGCTGGGAGGGTCCATGCGTGCGTGGGTAAATTACCATCATAGATAGATAGATAGATAGATAGTGTTGTGGCCTTGTTAGGGCCAGGAATAAAGACACAAAGAGAGCAATTGAGTTAAACAAATATATTAACGGAAACAATAATACAAACATATAAAACGAAAGTGTTACAGCAAGAATGTTCGGTCCGACTGTCAGAGCTGACTGCTGGAAATTTCCCTCTCCAAAAGGCAGTACCTGCTCCTATTTATAGATGGGAGAGCCCATGCGTGCATGGGTAAATTACCATAACAACAACCAAGCAAGAAAAACGGATAAATAAACCAGAAACTATCAAACTATATACGTAGGTATGCTAGTAAACCATAGAGGGAATATGAAGGGGTGTAAGAAATTGAAAAAAATACCAGGACCTTGCTCGGGTGCTGAGTAAGATATGGAATATGATGGTTCAAATCGTGGTTATAATAATAGGTGCATACCCCCCCCCAAAAAAAAAACAACAACATATAATCAAGATTAGAAGAGTTTGACATCCGAAGAAAGGTTGCAGAAGCGGGGAGATTCGAAGAGACTTAGTCTTCGGCAACGAGCATTCAATATTTAATATGAAACTGAAAATACATGAAAATACATGAACAATAACAATACTACAACTACTATTAATAATAATAATAATAATAATAATAATAATAAGTAGAAGAAGAAGAAGAAGCTACAAGTATTTAATGGCGTGAACACTCAATGAATGAGTAATAATAAAAATAAAAGACAGTAAAGGAGTTATTGAAGGATTTGAGGAGACATAGAATGAGTCGATCACCAGCAACAATCAACTCTGGTGGGAAATAATTATTGTTATAATAATAAATCCTGAAGTGTCCTTGAAAATAATAAAGCTTTTAGAGAGAGAGGCAGACTACACTAAGCAAAAAAAAAAAAAAAAAGAAAAAAAAGAAAAAAAAGAAAAAAATCCATCAAATTGCATATTTAGTTTTTTCAGTAAACATGTCGGAAAATCGGAAAGTTAAAAAAAAAAAAAACAACCAAGAAAAGAAAAAGAAAGTGTAATAAGAAGACGTTTCTCGAGAACTGTGGCTTCTAGTCGTATCTATAAACATTGAAAAGTAGGAGACAAAACAACTAAAAAGATTAGTAGAAGTCGCTGTCTATCATACTACCGAATAAAATGGAATATTTGAGAACGAAAAATGTGGTATACACAAGTGATGATCTTGTAATTACTAAATCGAAAGAACCTAGCGATAAAACTATAATAATTTGAAACATGAGATTATTCAGAGTGAAAGACTTGCTGTCATTTGATTCCCTCATAGAATCACCAAATACTTTCATTGTGAAAATTCATTTTAGAATTTATTATTGATAAATAAGGACAGTCTCCAGACAAATCTTAGTAACAACACATAAAAGATACGATGATCTCGCTCGAAAAATGAACACGAGTTTAATAATTGATACTCCCGACTCCGCTCTACCGTTATTTCCACGGAAGATACTCGGACGAATTACATTCCTTCGTCTTGTCAATTCAAACCTTCATGGTAAGAACACGCCATACCACTTACATTGTAGCAAACCACCCATATTTCCTCCGTATTCCAATGGTGAAAAGTAAGTTCTACATTAACAGCTTTTTCCCGCGTACCACAGTTCTGTGGAACCGACTCCCAAGATGAAATTTCCCAGATCGTTACAAGCTTAACCAATTCCAGGCTAAGGTTAACCGTTATCTTTCACTCCTATACGCACAAATTATCCCCTAACATAACCTTCTACCTCGAGTGGCGCCGGGCATTTTGTTGCTCTCGCCAATACCGAAGCATCGGTTCCCGTTCGATGACCGAAGTTAAGCAACATCGAGCATGATCAGTTCCTAGATGGGTGACCACTTTGAAATACCAGGCGCTGTAAGCTTGTATGTGCGGGACGTATAAAGGACTTACGGATATGTCATATTGAAACAGCAGTTCCCGTACGATCACCAAAGTTAAGCAACACCAGTCCTGGTCAGTGCCTAGATGGGTGACCGCTTAGAAATATCGGGCGATGTAAGCTTGTATGTGCGGGACGTATAAATGACTTACGGATATATCACATTGAAACACCAGTTCCCGTACGATCACCAAAGTTAAACAACACCAATCCTGGTCAGTGCCTAGATGGGTGACCGCTTAGAAATATCGGGTGATGTAAGCTTGTATGGGCGGGACGTATAAATGACTTACGGATATATCACATTGAAACACCAGTTCCCGTACGATCACCAAAGTTAAACAACACCAATCCTGGTCAGTGCCTAGATGGGTGACCGCTTAGAAATATCGGGTGATGTAAACTTGCATGTGCGGGATGTATAAAGGACTTACGGTTATATCATATAGAAACACCAGTTGCCATACGATCACCGAAGTTAAGAATCGTCGAGCCTGATCAGTACTTAGATGGGTGACCGTTTGGTAATACCAGGCGTTGTAAGCTTGAATGTGCCGGTGGTGTAATGGATAACGGCATGAAATTGTTAATTGAAGAGCAGAGTTCCAATTTCAGTTGGGCTCGTTATATTCACTTACGCGCAAATACTCTTGGAAAAGGTATGAACTTAACTCTTCACCCTCCTTCTATGGGTTAATTAGTAAGACTTGTATCACTAAACCAATATTATCTCCAAAAAATTATCTTAGAAACTAAAAATATTTTATGACTTTAAATAACCTGAAAAAGGGTTGATAAGCCGTAGAAAACGAAGCAACGAATCAACCAATACTAGTTCCTTTATGAACGCATTTTGTCTTTAAGGTACTTGTACTTGCCTTTGCAATATTAACAGAAATAGATTTTTGACAAAACAAAAATATTACCAGGAAAAAAAAGTTGTCGACATTAAATGACCCACTGATGTTGTTATGCCGTAAAACAAAACAAACCAAACCAACCACTATCCAAATAGTTGAATTCCCGCATTTGTTTGATCTTGACGTCCCTAATGTGTAACTCACATTTTGGTCTGCCCCTTTTGCATATGACCATTAATTCTGTCCTATTCCAATATTTTCATTAATGTTTCAGGCTGGTGGGAACAGCGTAATTCTCTTATTGATCCTTGGCATTTATGAAGTTCAGCTTAGTACAGCACAAGGTCAAACGGAGAAAGAAATAGGTTTTATAAAAATTGTCAATCTTCCAAATGGGGAGAGTCGATATACTTTGTAAATCATCATCAGGAATCTGGCTTTGCCTGGCCTCGAAAATCGACTTCTTACTCGTGTGAAAAATACGCAACTGTTTCGACCACGAGATAGGGATCAATTATTATTATTATTCATTAGTCTCGTAAATTCAAATCTCTGATGATGAGAAAATGATTGTTGATAATCCTATTCCGAAATTATTTTAGAATAAGGCTTCATTTCAAATAGTAAGCCTATACATTTTCAACGTTTCTTTTCAGAAAATTAGTATGAACCCTGCCCAATACACTTAATAAAGCAGCAAGCAATCGTACTCTTTGATACGGCTTGCTTGACTTGTACGAAACTAAAGGTACCTGTCTATTTTATCGAATATTCAATAGATTTATAAAATAAAATGGAATTAGCCAAGAAAAAAGTAGGTCGAATAAGGCGTCATTATCTCTTATTTAGGCAAAATACGCACTTTGGTGTCCGTTTTTGCTACCTAGAGCAATATATCTGTGTGTAAAAATGCAGTAACGGCTGCAAGTATTGGTAGTCACATGACCAGCAGTGCCAATTATCAACAAGTCAGTATTGATCTGTTTGCTTGTTTTGCACGTCCAACCTCTCGCTCGCACTTTTAACTATTCGTCTGTTCATGGCTCCTCTCTTCTGTCTTTCGCTACCATTGTTTGACAAGATGAGGCATAGAGCAAAGAAACAGGATGGAAAGGAGTAAAAAGAATGAATAAAGGAAGAAGAGACGGAAGAAAGACATGAATAAATAATTATAGACAGGCAGAAGGAAAAAAGGGGAAAATAAAATAAATAAAGGAAGGGAGAAGAAAGGGAGATAGGAAAGAAGAGAGGGAAATTGAAAGAAAGAAGAGTGGGAGAGAGAACAAAGAAGAAATAAAGGGAAGTTGAAAGAAGGCAGAAGAATGGGATTAAAAAAAAAAGGTAAGACTGAACGAAGGAAAATTAAAAAAGAAGAGAAAAAGCAAAAAAAAAGTGTAACGGTAAAAGAAACAGAATGAGAGTGAGGAGCTAAAAAAGAAATAAAAGTATGAGAGAGAGCGAACAGAAAACAGGAAGAAGAAAAAGTGGGAGAAGAAAAAGAAAAGAAAAAAAGGAAGAAAGAAATAAAGAAGGATGTAGAATGGAAAATAAAAAAAAAAAGAAAGAAAGAGGAAATAATGTAAAACAGGAAGTAGAAGGAATTTAAAGAAAAAAAGGATGGTATGTATTAGGTTGGTGCAAAAATAATGTCGTTTTCTCGCATAGTAACATATGTGAGAAAACGACATTATTTTTGCACCAACCTAATAAAAAAAGAAAGGAAGAAAGAAGGAAAAACGAAAAGTGGAAAGGGAGGAAGTAGTTCAGGGGGAAAAGAATATAATAACAGAAGGAACAAAGGAGGCAAAAAAGAATAGAGAGAAGGAAATCGAAGACAAAGTAAAAGAGAATGAAAGGAAAATGGGATGGGAGAAAAAAAACTAAGGAAGGAATTACTAAGAAAGAAAGAAAGAAAGAAAGAAAGAAAGAAAGAAAGAAAGAAAGAAAGAAGAGAATGGGGAAAGAAGAAAGAGATGAAATAAAAGCAAATCAAATAATAATAGGAAGACAGAAAGTAAGACTTGCCTCGTAGTTGAGGAAGATGCATATTCCTAACTGGGGAAAATGGTGAGTTTTTCTACCCTAAGTTCAAAGCAAAGATTTTTAAGGTAAGGTAGTCCGCCCATTTGGAAGATTGGCTTAACGCAATCTTCCCATTACAATTCCCCAACCATCAATGCCTATTTGATGCTTAGCTGTCCCCGGCCTAATATCAAGGAGGAAAGAAAATAAACCAGGAATGTATCTATGAATGAAAAATAATTTCCGTAAAAGATTTATTCGAATAAAGACGGTTTACAAGCAAGAAAGACGCCTGTCGATTTTTAGCAAGGTAATTTCATTGACCATTCACTGGAGGAGAGAACTCGACTCTCACTGAACGCACAAATTCAGTGACTCTTAGCTATAGGAAGCGAAATGAACGAATGAAAAAAGAGACAGTTTATGTATTAAGTCTGAGTCTGTTTGCTTCAGTAATTTCGTCGAGTAAGATTAGTATCTAGAAATGGTTAATGAATTTGGGGGTATATGTGACTTTTCCTCTACGCTCACCATTTACATTTTATATTTTAGTCCTAATTTATTTGTGCAGATAAAAATTGATGACCCAGTTAATTCATTGTACAATTGTATCTATAAAATATAAAAAATAGGTTGCTCTAAACCTCTATCTTGAGTTACTCTTGCGCCTTGTATTAGTTCAACTTTAGTATATAAAATGTTATTCATCCATCTGTTCTGACAATGTAAAAACTACTACACACAATAATATATGGATATGCATTCCTTTATATATATATATATATATATATATATATATATATATATATATATATAAAAGAACCTGCAATGTCATGAGACTTGAGGTATTATGGTGACTGTAGTAAGAAGGTTGTGTGCTATCTATCTAGAAACAAAGAAAAGAGTTCTTTGAACTGTGATGTAATATAGGTTCTTCTACTATGCAGTGAATTCTGGATAATCTCCTCACAGATGAAGAAGAGACATCAATGAACAGAAATGTGGTTATACAGGAGGATGCTGAAAATAACATGCACTGATATTACAATTTGATTTGCTTTTATTTCATCTCTTTCTTCTTTCCCCATTCACATCTTTCTTTCTTTCTTTCTTTCTTTCTTTCTTTCTCTTTCTCGGGATCACGTTCTCTGCTAATATAAAATCACCTGACATCTTCATTTACTTTCCGCCGTAATGTAGGTTCTCTGTGCCTTTTCTATAAATACTTTCATGGTAATTCTTCTTATGAACTTTCCTCTATGGTAAATTGTAAATGTAAATACACATTGTGGTTAGATTTTTTTTAATTGTTGTTCTTATTCCCCCACCCAAACTAAAAATTGTATATATGGGGACTAGTTAGGACTTCGTCGAGACTTGAGGTATTATGGTGACTGTAGTAAGAAGGTTGTGTGCTATCTATCTAGAAACAAAGAAAAGAGTTCTCTGAACTGTTATGTAATATCGGTTCTTCTATATGGCAGTGAATTCTGGATAATCTCCTCACAGATGAAGAAGAGACATCAGTCAACAGAAATGCGGTTCTACAGAAGGATGCTGAGAATAATATGCACTGACAATGTAAGCAAAGAGGATGTTTTAGGGAGCATGGAGGCATAATGAAATTTTATACTTAGACTCACAAAGTGATAGTAGAATGTGTTGTTTTGGTGTAAGGAATACTGTGGTATGTTTGGGGCAGTAATCGTGGCAAGCTAAGTTTAAGATTGAAGACCAGCCTTCTCCTTCTCCCCTCTTGGCCTTGTGCCACTTTTTGTATTATATCAAAATATATATTACTTTCCTTTATGGTATCTAGATATGTAGGAAGTTAAGCGCAGTACTAGATTGGCGGTAAGGTCTCATCAATTTACAGCTGAGTTGGCTAGATGTAACCGTAAATTCTATGCTAACAGTTTCTTCGCAATTGTACCTTGTAGAACGCTCTTCTGGCTCCTTTCTTGTATGTCATCTTTAATATTCAAAAATTTAAATGCAATGCCAATCTTCTGTCTTCTTAATTCTTGTTCTTTTATTGTCCTCTCTACTTAATAGTGTTTTTTTTTTTCATATTCTCTAACACTTGTCTTTTCGTCCTTGCCTTGCTTGGTGGGTGGAAATGATTAAAGATTAAAAAAAAAAAAAACCACTGGGAGACATATTTTCTTAAGGACTTTTGTGCAATCTGCAGAAATACTTTTTATCTGCTATTTTTGACGCCGTTCCTATTGTGAGATTGTTCACGAATGAGAGAAGGCAACTTGCAGTGTCACGTGACTATCCTCATCTTCCACCATTTGTATTTTAACATTTTGCGTTTTTATTTTTAATGACACAGGATAAAAGAAGACGGAATAAATTTTGTTGTAAATACAAGTACCGCCTGAAATAGTCAAGTCGATGGGAATTGTTCAAATGTGCCCGTTCAAATTCTGCCGAGAATTTTTTTATATATAAGTTTAATAAACATGGAACAAAATAATGATTACGCGGAGAAAATTATTTAAAAAAAAAAAAAAATCAGCGCGCTGTATGCCAAATAAGTAAATAAAAAAAAAGTAGAAAATAAAGAAAATCATTTAATCTGTGCTGGTTTTAAACTAAGTACAGTCTTGTTAAAAAAAAATAAAAAAATAAAGAAAGACAGGCAGAAAAAAGAAAGAAAGAACAGTAAAAGAATCCGGAGACTTTTGTATCATCTGAGAGAACTCCTCGCTGCCTTCCATCAGTATGGCTGATGCTAACCTCCAGGAATGTGGGATCACGTTCTCTGCTAATTTGAAGTGGAAAGACTATATTGAATCCATTGTTAGGTCAGATGCTAAGAAAGTTGGTTCACTGTGTTGTACGAGACAATTTTTCTCTCCAGAATCTTATCTTATATATCTATAAGTCTACCATTCGCCCATGCTTAGAATATTGCTGCCACATATGGTTCTGTGCCCCTGCTATTGAGCTCCTTGATAAAATCCAAAGAAGAATCAGTAATATTGTTGATCCTGATCTGGCAGCTCGGCTTCAGTCACTTTCCATCCACCATAAGGTTGCCTCTCTATGTCTTTTCTATAAAAACTTTCATGATAATTGTTCAGATGAGCTCTTCGCTAGGGTACCCAGACTTTTTGAATGAAAGCGCAGCACTAGACTGGGGTCGAGATCTCAGCAGTTTACAATTAAGTTGGATTGATGTAGCCGTAAATTCTATGCTAACAGTTTCTTTTCCTGCACTTCTCACTTGTGGAACTTCCTTCTGGCTCCATGCTTTCCGACCAACTTTAATCTGCAAAAATTTAAATGCAATATCAACTGCCCTGATTATTCTCTTCTCTTTCTGATCATCATTATTGTTTATGTTCCTAATTCTTTGAGACCCTGTAATCACATGTGTCTTAGTGGCTTTACTGCCTTGCCTGGGGTGATACCGATAAAAAAAACCTAATATGTAGGCTAAGACATTGCCATTTGACCTGATATAATCCGCCTATCACATATTTCTATGGTTTGGGATTGAAACCGACTCTGCTGCTTCAACCTACTGTCTGTCATGCATATAGATACATGCAAAGTCAACCAGGAAGAGACAGTAACAGTTAAATCAAGAAAAAATATTTTTATACGAAGGAGTGTGCTATCTGCGTAATCGAAGAAATGTTTACTTTTGATGTTATCAAATTCTTTTCTGAGAAGGGAAGACAACAGAAAAACCCACGAGAAAACCTCTACCAGAAACACTGCAGAAACAGAAAAAAAATTATAAATTGAAATTAATCAATGATTGCAATCATTCGGACATTGTTTCATCCTTGGAATTTTGGAATTTGCGTTTAAGAAAGTACCTGCAAAAAGTGAAATGCATGAACAGCAGCAGCGATAAAAGCAATCAATGCCATATTTACTGAATAATCAGGTGCAGTGTTTTTGTTTTTCTTTTACGAAAAACTATATCTGAATAATACAGTGTTCTGGTATTATCACTTTAAACGTTATTTTTTAGTGGATACTCGTATTTGAATAGACGCTCTGTTTATTTATTAAACAGTATATATATATATTTTTTTACTGGCCTGAATATTCTTATTAAAGTCAAATTTGTACTCTAGCAGGATTTGATCAGGGCACAGGAAGCTATCGTTAAGCCCGTCACGTCTTAACCGACAAGGCCAGGAAGAGCAGTCGTTCAGGCGACGCCAAATTTAATGCCTCCCATCATAGAATCCCTCGAGGTTTTTCATATCGGCATAGCTTCATATCCAAACGTAAACAAAGAGAATTTTATAATGGATTGTTCTCATTTTTCTTTAGTGAATACTAATATTTGACAAGATATATTATATATATTATTATATACAAGATATATAATATTTGACATATTTGATATATATATATATATATATATATATATATATATATATATATATATATATATATATATATATTTCATCATATGAAAGGGTTCGGCCTTGTCAAAAATATGTCATTTGTGCTTGGAAGAGAAATTAAATGTAGTTGTGTTCCTTGATCAAAGCAGATTATTGCATAAAAGCGGAAGTGACTTCTAAATGTAAGCAGGAAAACACATTTCGATTCTGCGATCTTCCTGACTTACGAACAATGTATGAGTGTACGTGTTTATAGATTCACAATGAACCAAACTTTATTTGCCTGACTTGAAATTCTTATTTGCAAATTGACATTATTTGTGGTTTTTTTATCTGCTTTTATCATCGATCTATCAATTTGTTGATGTCACGCTATTTACATAAAGACTGTTTATCAATAATAATTATTGAATATTTATTGAATTTATTATGCATTATATATATATATATATATATATATATATATATATATATATATATATATATGTGTGTGTGTGTGTGTGTGTGTGTGTGTGTGTGTGTGTGTATAAATTATATTTAAATAGATACTGATTATGTATAAATATAATTCTCATATATTTGGTTGTTTTGTTTTATGGCATATCAAAACCTCAATGAGTCATTTAATGCCAACAGAATTTTTGAAATAGATTTATAGCGATAGTTTGGTAAAAAAAAGAAAAAGGTGTGTATGTATACATATATATTTGAACCATTTTTCAGTTACTCATATTTTTGAGTACAATCACATGTATTGCTGGTAATATTTTTTCTCCAAAAACGTATTGATGGTAATTTTTTTTTTTTTTTCTTCAAAAATGAATTTCTGGTAATAATTTTTACAAAGTATTTCTAGTATTAAAACCTATTTTTACACTTTTATAATGCTTTTTACCTCAGTTTCGGGGTTAACTATTTGCCCATAGCTGGGACCCTAACAGGTGCTACCACCCCGGGTCAGGGTGGACCTGGGAACACCACCAATTAAGAGGTGGTTCCACGCCCCTCAAAACCTCTTTATCAGAGGCCTTGCTGCTGGACGTAGTTTATCGTCTTACCCTGGGCGCGGACGTAGTTTATCGTCATACCCAGGACGCAATTTTCATATATAATGGTTAATATGTAAATATATATTTCAAGTGTCAAGATATTTAAAAAAACAAACAAGAAAAAAATGTAGGCGATCTTTACTCCCCACAGATTATCTGGGAATTGTCATCCATTGTTGGGTAAGATCGTAGAGAGGTTTTCCTTTTCCCTTTATCTCGGTTTAGATCTGTTTTCTTTCTTCTACTGATTGCCACCCAAACGTATAATATCAGTCCTGCTACTTAACCTTTAATTGTGGTGAGTAAAGATGCATTAATGTCTTTTCAAAAAGCCATTTTGTGAAAAATTAATGCAACAGACTCGACCATAATTTGAACTCGAGTCGCTGATTTAATTTTCTCTGTCGATAGCCATTACACACCCACATGCTGTTGGGACAATATACTGTTTAATTCTCTGATATTAAGCTTATATAAGACTCAAGCTGTACACTTAACGGAGTCGGATGTATCCCAAAAGCATCTTGTAAAATATGCATCTTATAAGGCGAGATGTTTATTTTACATAACTACAAATTGCATAAAATCTTTGCTTTTCACGTGTATTGAAAAAAAAAAAAGATATAATTTTACGATCCCACGGTTCTTTCGGCAGATATGGTACACCTTCGTCTCTAGTTCACCCAGTGCAACAAGGGGAGAAGACGCGGTTGTCTATGTGACAAATCTATGGTCACTAGGCGAGAATTATTTTTGGACTTTTGGACCCAAGATAGTAACCATCGATAAATCATATATAGAAACGAAACCAGCCGATTCTACAAACAGCACGAAGACAACACACAAGATGACACTGATTTACCAAACAGAAAAGACCGCAATATATAAATATAAAAAAAGTTTCTTTAATATTATTAGTGGTAGCATACAAATCAGTAATTTAAATGAGCTGGATCCAAGGGAATTTCACAGGTGTGGAGACACTAAGATGATATTATATTTGCGCATATATATGTCTGCAATTACAGACAGTATTGGGCTGTTATGTGCATATTAAATATTCTGACATGACCACCAGAATGGACCTGCTATATACATAATAAACATTCTGTAAGTACAGACTGCAATGTGTAAATTAATTATAAATATGCATATAAAGATAACAAATAAATAACCGATATCAAAAAGAAATAATAAAAAAAGATTGATTGTGTTTTTTACGGTTTATCAACCCTTTTGATTATTTTAAGGTTATTTTGCATTGTAAGAATAAATATTTATTTTTTGCAATTTAATATTCCATTAACCAGTTTTTGGCGATAATAATGATTTTTCCGGATAGAAAGCCTGCTATCTAACCCATAGCTGGGGGGGGGGGAGAAGAGTCATACGTGACTCAAGAGTATTTGCACGTAAGTAAATGGAAGGAACATGACTGGAATTCGAACCCGGCTCTCCGATTTCGCATTCCGAGTCGCTTATCCCTTATAGGACTGGTACATGAAAGAACTTTCTTTCGAGAGAAAATTCTGCAGTGTTTGTTGATCAATAGGTACAGACTTTAGTGTTGTACATGCAAACCAGTAAAATATAGCAAATTTTTCTTTATCGGAACTAAAATTAATAAATCTCAACGCATTTGTGAATGTCGTTAGTACGTTGATAATGTCAATCAGCGCACTTAGCTAATAGGCAACATTAGCGTGAAAATGGAACAGCATTCCGGTGGGAAAGTGATTCGTTTTCAAAATGATGACTTTTCACTTGAGATTAAACACCACAGCCACTAGCAGTACCAAGCAATTATGAGAAATAGGTAACACGAAACAGCACTCAGTAAGAGTACCACAAATTTTGTGGTCCACTAAAAGACACTAACCTCAAAAAATGTGGTGTTAGGTCATTTGGCAAGATTTTGAGAAGTGGGTCAGTCGGAAAATTCTTATAGCCCGTCCTCGTTTATATATATTTATATATATATATATATATATATATATATATATATATATATATATATATATATATACACGATCCTATATATATATATATATATATATATATATATATATATATATGTATATATATATATATATATATATGTATATATATATATATATATATATGTATAAATATACATATATATATATATATATACATACATATATATATGTAGATACATATATATGTAGATACATATATATATATATATGTATAAACATATATATATAGATAGATACATATATATGTAGATACATATATATGTATGCATATATATGTATACATATATGTATATATATACATATATATGTATATGTATGCATATATATATATACATATATATACATATATATATGTATATATACATATATATGTATACACGTATATGTATACATATATATGTATATATACATATATATATGTATACATATATATACATATATATATATGTATATACATATATATGTATATACATATATATTTGTATATATATATATATATATATATATATATATATATATAGTATATAAGTAGATAGGTTAACTTATCGTCCAGTTTATACACCACTTCGGTGTATTGGACAAGGGTATAGGTTTATCTCTTTTTTCTCGTTCAGCGTTGGGTTTCTGGTTCCTTCTAAACTCTACTGCAACTCTATCCTTCTAACGTCTCCGCTTAAACGCTGTATGATATTTACTACTTATTTTCTTTCAATCGGAGTAGATAAGTTCGCCTGTCATCCAGTTCACACTCCTTCCCGGGTTTTTTTTAACAGGATTAGCGGTTTATCACTTGTTTCTAGTTCATAATTAACCTTGCGATTCCATTTAAAATCTTATTCTCTTTCACTCCTAATATCCCGTTGCGTCTTAGTGGCATTATCACCTTGCCTGGGAGAATTGATTATATATATATATATATATATATATATATATATATATATATATATATATATATATAAGTTACAGATATAATTAATATGGTGAAAAAATGGAAATATAGAAATTACAAATTGTTATTCATTCGACATTTGAAGAGAGAGAATTAAAAAGTAATAAACTAAAATTTATATTATAGAATTTTAAATTTGTTTTTAAGTCGAAATTTGTTTAGTTTTTTAAATATAATGTTGTATGTTTTTTTAATATAACTTGATTTAACTTATCTTTAAAGGTAAACATTTGTAATTTGTTTTATTGTTTGTTAGACGCAATCGTCAGACCACCTGACCTGACGATTGTGTCTAGCATGAAACAGCCTGTCGCCTCTAAGTGTTGACTTCAATGTTCACTTTTATATATATATATATATATATATATATATATATATATATATATATATATATATATATATATGTATTAAAAAGAATAAGCATTTTATTCGTTTTAAGCTTACATGAGTCATCTTCAGGGTTTTAGAAAATTAAAGAGAAGGAAAGAAATATGAAAGGTATTTTAAACAGCGCGCTGTTTCAAAAGTGTCGTTATATTTTGTTGAAATCCAATATATTAGAAGTCAGACAGTTATGTGAGAAATGCGTTGCTTTAGTTGAATGATTGAATCCAACATCAATTTTGGATATTTCTTTACATTTCCAACAGCCATATTTACGAAAGAGATTCGCATTTTTGTAAAGAAGATTAATAAACGTAAAAGACATAAAATATCTATTATTATTTTTAATAAGACGTGTTGCTGAAAAAATGCCCGCAATATATAGACAGGATAAATGTAGATTATGCCGTGAAATAAGTTAGGAAAATTAGAGTAAAGCAGCGACATTAGACTGTTAGATAAAGAGCCCGAGCTGCTTAGTAAGTGTAGTATTAAGCAACTACTGTGCCCTCTAATCGGTTAGATTAAAGTCGTTAGAATTGTTTAGGTTCGCACGCTTTTTTTTCTTTACTTATTTTCTTTTCACCTTGTGTAGACGGTTTTTCCCTTCTTTTTCCCCTGTATTCTATTAATATAAGCATTCCTTTCTTCTAGAATTAATTTTTGTTCTGCCCGCCTGAAAATCATAGTAACGAGAAACTTGAGTAGCGATTTAAACTATTTTAAAGTAATATCGCTAGCTAGCCTGATAGCTGTCTTTATCATTTAGACATTGAGCACGGTCTGTTATTGTATAGGCATTTGATCTTTTGTTTTGTCGGTTTTTCTCTTGGTTTTTTGATTTATTGGGTTTTCGTTATTGGTTTCCCATTTATTTTATTTATTTTATTTTAATTTTTTTTTTTTTTTTTGGCAGGGGGCCATTTAGTGGTGTTGATTTTACCTATAGTTTGCTTTGTCATATACGAATGGACGGGTGATTGCTGGAGGGCCCGTCTACGAAACTCTAAAGTCGGAATGCTGATGCGGAATACAGCCTGTCGGAAAACGCATATTTTCTACGAAATTTTTCGAAGATTCAGGCCGGTAAATGTAATTGATACTCTTTAATTAAAATCAGAGCATTTACTTAAATCAACTGTAGCTATAAAAATAGCGTATAAACAGAATACATACATACATATATATATATATATATATATATATATATATATATATATATATATATATATATATACGATGCGATGAGAACGAAAGTAATATATAAATTCCAACGTTCACAGCATTAATCCAAAAGAGGGCTCGATACCGATAGTAGAGCGACAATTATTTATTTATTATAGAGACAAAACCATTTTACTCCCTACAAAGATACAACTTCGTTTCAGTGCATTTCAACTGCACTTCGACGGGTGAGAATCGAAAATGGTTATGAAAAATCCTGCTTGTAGGCAAGCCGTATGTGAAACGTCACTCTCACATACATCACTTTCACATACGGCTTGAACGAAACAGGAAGTCTTTTATATCCGAGTAGGGTTCTACGTTAATTCATACTTGGAATCAGAGAAAGTGCTAGCCCGTCCTTGGCAAGAGATATCTGTGTTGTGGTTCTGAAGCTTCCATTTTCGCATTGCCAACCACCTCGTTGGGATGAGAAAATGGCTTAGGAGTTGACATAGCAAAAGTTGTCCCCAATATCAACTACCTACTTAGCCCTAAATAAAACACGTATATATATATATATATATATATATATATTGATAATATTAGTGGTCAATACATACATATATATATATATATATATATATATATATATATATATATATATATATATATATATATATGTATGTATGTATTGACCGCTAATATTATCAATATATATATATATATATATACATATATATATATATATATATATATATATATATATATATATATATATATATAAAATTTATTCGAAAATTATAACAAAAATACCCATTTTGTTTCAACACATCTGGTGTCTTATCAAGTGATGCTGTTGAATGTAGAATAAAAAAAAATATTCTACATTCAACACCATCGATTGATATGACAAAATATGTTTTGAAACAAAATGGCTATTTTTGTAGAGATTTTATAATATATTTATGTTATAATTTTTGAATAAATTATATTTTCTCTACTCTGTATTGAGCACTCTTTAAAGAACAGTATTTTTTGGTTATTGGTATTTATTCCGTATACACCAATCCTATAATTGTGTATATATATATATATATATATATATATATATATATATATATATGAGTGAACAGTGATCGTGGCCTGATGATTGCGTCTAGCATGAAACAGCCTGTCGCCTCTAAGTGTTAACTTCAATGTTCACTTTTATATTTACACACGGTCAACTCTGATATTGAGCACTTTATCACATAAATATAGCATACCTTAAGAGTACATTTCTTCATATATATATATATATATATATATATATATATATATATATATATATAGTAAACAATCTTCGGTTTTTTAATTCTCAACGTGTATTTTTTCTTTCGTTTTGTTGCCTTGTCGACCTTCTCAAGCTTTCGGTGAATATTGACGAGAATAAAAATCGAAATTTTACGGAGAGGGTCATCATTGTCCGGTCGGTGAAAAGCTTGGGCGAGGGTCGCGTTGTATGTTTGCAATCGTATTGATTTTTACAAGAATAAAGATGTTGTAATGCGTTGATCTTTCAAGTCGAGAAAATCTAATCTCCCTAACTAATTGGTTTAAACAGGAATTTAAAACACAAGCGCAACTATCTCAGCCAACTGGCAAATTCAAGGAAGATATGAAGTGACAAGATCGTTACGAAAAGACTGGATAAAGTAAATAGATTCAGTCAGAATGAAACAGATATTAATGTCATGTAAGTATTGTACATTTAACAATGATATTAAGCCAAGGGAATGAAAGAATATTGCATCGATTTTCTAAACGAAGGGAAAATATTTGACGTCGACACTGACAAGATCAAGGAAATAATAAATGAAATAAACAACATTGATGATATACGAGGGATAGGCTGAAAAATTCATAGGCTGACTATGAAGGAGTGATGCTAGAGCTGGGAAATCTTGCATGAATTAATTCCAACTCTTATTATTAACGGTGCGAGCGTTGGCTGAAATATTCATAGGCTGATTTTAGAGGAGTGATGCTAGAGTTGTGAAATCTTGCATGTGTTAGTTTCAACCCTTCTTATTATTAACTGCATTGTTTCTTTTTAGGTGCGAGCGTTGGCTGAAAAGTTCATAGGCTGACTCTAGAGGAGTGATGCTAGAGCTGTGAAATCTTACATGTGTTAGCTTCAACTCTTCTTATTCATAACTGCATTTTTTTCATCATTTCTGCGATACTGTTTCCTAGCCAAGTCTTTTAGTTTTGGCGATCTGATGATAGTCAGATGGGGCCAAAAGAAGGGTGATCAACCAGTTTAATGTCTCGCACAGGAGCCATTGAAACCTCGAACTTCTGTGCTGGCTCTTTGTCCTGATGAAACAAGAACCCTTTCATCAATTTTCATGATCCTTTGATCTTGATGGCCTTTTTAACTACCTCGCTATATTGGCATAGTACTCTCCATTGTGTCGATAATCATTATGTCTTTTGCATCCCCAAAACTGACGTCATCACCTTCCCTTCAGATGAAAGATTGGTTTTCTTTGGTGCAGGTAAGGAGGAGTGTTTCCACTCCATAGATTGCCTCTTTTTATCTGGCTCAAAGTGATGAACCCAACACTCATTTTGGGTTAGAAAAAGTTCAATGAAACCATCTGGGTCTGCCTTAAACAATGTTAGATTTTCCCGTGATGTGTTTAGCCTGTTGTGCTTTTGACCAGGCGTCAGATGTGTCACCACCGAGCAGAAACCTTCATCATGAAGAATATTCTCAACTTTCTAATAATATTGGCTATTTTATTTATAGCAAGGCGATCCTTATACCAGGACTGTCAACCATGTGACTGGGGTCAAAGACTGGGGGCGGACATGTGAAGACCTAAATTACTGCTAGATAACAATTACTGAGAATATTTTTAGCAAAAAACTTGTTAGTAATGTCAAGTAATTAGTTAAATAGCAACTATATATAATATGAGGAAGCACATTACAATTATTGATTATCTCTCTTTACATGTCTCTCAGTGATTTCATATATATTTATCTATGAAATAACGATATATATTTTTATATATCAAGGAATATTGGGGAAAAATGTATGATGAAGTGGAAAACCAACTAACTCTATCACATCTCCAATCGAAAAGAATCTATCTAAACTTAACCTAAAATTTGTTGCTACTACATTCAAAACAATAAAAGACTTAGTCAATACTAAACAAAGCAATGCTAAAACATGAAGGAATTTACTCAATTGCTTGTAAAAATTATCACAAAACATACATAGGAGAAACCTCAAGAAAATCTAAATAAAAATTATATGAACACAAAAGGGACACTTTACAAAACAATACATCAAATGCGTTGGTTGCCCACCGTAACGAGACTGACCACAATTCTGACATAAAATATGCTACTCTGATCGAAGGAGAAAACAATTCACTATGATGTAAATGTCTAGAGAGAGCATTAATCACAAGGTCAACTACAATAAATTTGTACCCTGGCTCATACAACATTTCACCATTCCTGGCAGATCTATTATCACAGTGTTTGATACCTACTAACAAAAGTGACAGAAAGAAAAAGATAAAGACTCTAAATAAATTGGGATAGATAAAATAAAAATCTAAAATCACCAGCACCTCTCGTTCGTGCGTATGTGAGGTTCTACCAACAAATTTAGTCCGATGAAGACCCGAAAGACGAAACACGTCTTAAGTAAACTTTTCTTCTTTGTCATGCATTTTTTTCCAATATTTATCTATCTAGATATATATCTGAATCAGGCAGTCTCTCTTTCTCTCTCTCTCTCTCTCTTTCTCGGTTTCTCTCTCTCTCTCTCTCTCTCTCTCTCTCTCTCTCGTTATCTTATTTGTTTTCTCCTACGTTTTATCATATTTATTCTAGTCTGTTCCTTTTTTTCTTTCTTTCTTTGTTCACATTTCAAATCTCTTCTTATCTGTTATCTATGTCGGTCTGTATATTTATCTGAAACAATGAATTATCGATAGAGCATTTATACTACCATCTTCCTAGTACCGTGTTATCCTAAGATAACCAGTAACCAGTCTAAGAGAAAGAAACACCTGAATTCCAAAGCAGCCTGAAAAAGGATGAGCTTGGAGACAGTCACACTGCTGTTCCGGTTAAGTACATAGGGTGATGGTCATCATGAGATCAATCTCTGAACAACACCCTACGTCAATGTAGCAACTTGACTCCGAACGACTTCAAAAACAGGCGTATTCTGTGTAAATCAAATTACTGAAAACATCTTGCTATAAGAGAGGTTCTATATATCAAACGTCTTTCCCCTATTATCAACCTCACCTTGTTTAACAATGGGAGCGGCGTGCTGAAGGATTTTTAAAAATAAAAGATGCCTACTCGAAATCCAGTCGTGCTCAACACATGTACGCTTGGAATAAACGCTCCTACTAGCATTAAGAACCACACAAATAATAAAAATAACTGAAAATGGCTAAGGAAGTGGATAAAAAGCTAGGGTCAGTGGATGATATAGACAGTTTTTGTGCTCCCTCTACCAAACGGAGAAATGTAAGAACATTGGAAAACCTAAATAAAACTTACTTGCCTGTCGTAACGTTATATATATATATATATATATATGAAGAATGGGACCTAGATAAAATCGAAAAATGGTCAGCACTAAAGTCAAAAGCACAATTCCTGCTATATTAAATGTTCTGCAATAGAAGAGCCAGAAGTATTGGTCCCATTCCTCATATCACTTCAAGGTTCTAGAGTCCTTGTATATCAGATCCCGTGGGCCTTCCCTCTGTAAACAGAGAGAATGCTTAATGGGTCTGAATGTTATTGGATTTTAGCTTTCTTGAAATTAATTTTTTCTCTCTATTCGTTATCATTCAGATTAATTAAATTTACACGTTTATTTATATATCCCAGAAATAAACTTGATAAGGCTGGGACGAAACCGGTTGTTTTTTAGCTTTTTAAAATGCCATATAAATTTTGCTTATTCCTAGCCATCATTAAATTTTGTACCATAAAAATTTATTTAAATATATATATATATATATATATATATATATATATATATATATATTTGGTTGGATTGATGTGAGTTTGTGACCCTGGGTCACAAATTTGGGGTTTATGTAGATTGCGTGTATTGGTGTTATTATGGGAGTTGGGGAATCTTCCTCGTGATGTCATCGTGCTAACGCAAACATAGATGCATGTCCGTACACCCGATGAGGTACGCAAATACACATACACACTTGCTCATCCGTCGGGACTCATACATATATAAACATATGTGGTATCTCTGATATTGAGCGCTTTCTAATAAGTACCGCGCATATAATATATAAATAATTATATATATATATATTTATTTATATTTATATATACACACTTTTCACATATGTGTGTGTGTGTGTGTGTGTGTGTGTGTGTGTGTGTGTGCAGGGGTGATAGATAAATTGTCGTCTAAATTACGCAAAAATGAAAATAACACAGACAACTCATTTTAACAGATATATTTACCAAAATTACACAAAAATATGTTGAAATACTAAAGAGTAAATCTATTTAATAAAATCGCCATTTGCTTCAATCACAGCCTCCAAACGACTTCGAAATCTCCTGCAACTCTTCTTGGCACTCTCCTTGTTTAAGTTGGTGAATGCTGCCATAATCCTTGCCTTCACTTCATTTTTGGTGTTACAAGGAGTTTTGTTTTTCTCTCGTTCAACTGCGCTCCACACAATAATCAAGATGTTTGCAGTCTGTGGAGTTAGGTAGCTAGATGTAAAGGATGATGTGGTCGCGGAAATTGTCCGAGAGCTATGATTGGGTTCTTCTGTTTGTGTGGCATGGTGCAGAGTTTGCAGACATAGGGTCACTCTTTTCGCCCAGGGCAGTACTACCTCCTCAGGTCACTTAATATCGGCTTCGGGTTGAAAAGAACCCTCGAATATGTTGGCGAGGGCCTCACCTGATCAACAAATTCAGGTGTTCTTTTCTTATCAGAACAATCAGAGTGAGTTTTCCAAGATGCCACACCTTCGTAATCTCCATTAGACTCATCTAACTCTTTTCAAATCCTCTGCACTGTCTTCAGATTGACACCCAAACACACTGAAATGTTCGTATTGGAGCTTTCGTATAAATGCCAAGCAATACATCATGCTATTTCTAAATTTCTGGTGGAGTGAATTGCGTCATGGTGCTCTTTTTCTCACAAACGGTCCCCAACTTAACCTACTATACCGTGCATTCGACAAAATCAAAAACAACGCGCATGCGTGAAATTAAAAATATAAAAAGACGAAAATTTACCCATCGTGCCATAGTGAACATATATAATATCTAATACATTCTGACCGTTCAGAATGTATTCAGTCCCTGAAGATTGTAGATTTGCATGTAACTCGAAGTTGTGCTATCGACGTTGGATATTATTCATATTCACTAATGTATACTTAACAGCTCTGTTACATAATCTATTTATAATACCTGAGAAAGAAATATATACGTACGTGCAAGCATATGTTCGTATATGCATAATTTTTATCATATATATATATATATATATATATATATATATATATATATATATGACGTCACACATTATGAAATGGACAAAGTCCAACAATTATTTTAAGACATTTTTATGTTTATACATTCTTTTTATAGATACAAATATTTAAGTAAATGCTCTGTTTATAATAAACAGTATTAAACAACATTTACCGGCCTGAATGTCCGAGAAATCTTCACAGAAAATGTTCGTCCTCCGACAAGATTCAAACCTGTATCCTATACGGAAACGTCATTTAGCTTGAGTGCCTTTAACCGATTTGGCCACAGTGAAGCGTTCGGTTAGCAAGGTCGAATTAACTGTCTTTGGAGGACCAACATTTTCTGTGAAGATTTCTCGGACATTCAGACCGATAAATGTTGTTTAATACTGTTTATTATAAACAGAGCATTTACTTAAATATTTGTATATCCCCCGTGGGTGGATTGATAGATACCATCTATAAAAAGAATACCCGCTCGGCCCGGTGGCAAGGATCAAAGTGTAGTATCTGCGCTTTGTGAGCTGCCGGGTCGGGTGTCTGTCGAACTCTCTGCTTGCGGAGAGGAACCCGGACGAAGCTCCGCCGAAGGGTAGGGTTTCGTTGGGGGAGATGGACGGAACTGGCCCACCTCGGCGGGTTTGGATGGTTATTTATTTTTGGCTGGGCCTACGGGTTCGGAGATACCCACATTAAAAAGGCCTTGTGCCACATTCGATCCCCGTTGTTGGATTGATAAATACCATCTATAAAAAGAATGTAAAAACATACATACATACACACACACACACACACACATATATATATATATATATATATATATATATATATATATATTGGAAAAAGCAAATTGGGGATTGAAAATTTTCGAAAGGCAAGGGAAAACTGTAATTCTTTTTATAGGAATTACTCTGGGACATTGAAATTAAGAATGACAACGTCATCCTAGCAGGAAAACTGGATTTGATAATCATGAAATATTATACAATAGTATACGGCAGATGTGTAGCTGGTATCAGTAAATTATAAAGTGAAAAAAAATAGGAAAATGCTAGAACCTTTGTTTGGGAACGGAAAAAAACGGAGAGAATGAATGTTAGGATAGTTTCCGTAATAATATGCACACTTAGAACCTTACCAAAACAATGGCATCGAATCTGGATGGGTCAGAGATTCAAGGAAAATTAAGAGCATGGATGCTGAGCAGGTTCCTGGAGATTTAACATAAAGAGTCAAAAGTATCAAAACAGAATTGAATTATTTTAACAACCTTAAGAAAATCAGGGAATATATTCAATGAAAGATTAGCAAACAAGTGAATTACAAATAAATGTGTTAGTTACAGAAAATTGACAATGACAAAAAGAAAAGAAAAATTTGGTTAAAACATTTAATTTAAACTTAAAATTATAAGTTTCAAATTTTAAGAAACTAAAAACGGCCATTTTGCATAGATCTGATGAAAAAATGACAATAAATAAATATTTATGTTAAAATGGTTTGGGCAACCCGAGGCGGTGTAATGGGTTGCAAGTTTGTCTCGCTAGAACATTTACGATTGAATAGTGAGTTTGATTCTCATTGGGTGCCCCCTGCTTCCGATCTTGTACCACATCTAAGTTATGCTTGGAAAATTACTATATTTAGTGGACCTTTTCTTTTCCTTCTTGTACCCTTTTCCTATTTTCAAACTTGGCTTTGTGGTCCCTTAACATATCACATGACCTCAAAGGGAGCCATGTGGCCCAAGTTAAGAAATCTTGCTTCAGACAATCATTTATCAGACTCTGTAGTGTGGCGCCACTAAACCGAAAACGAAGATATTTACCAAATAACAAAAGTCACATCACTTGAACACATCCCACAGCAATACAAGAAAAGCTTAGCACATGTAAATAAAAGGGAAAATAATTTACTGTAACTCACTCGTAATCGTTTTCAAAATCAAAAAAGTATTTTTAATTCTTAAAAGATGCATATCAAAATAACATTTTTTTTAAAGCATTTCACCCCCAAGCAAGGCGGGGTGCCACTAGCACGCAAGGGGTTACAGAGTGGGAGCGAAAGTAAAGGGGCGTGATGGAGGAAAGGATGAAGAGAAGGACAAGGAATAGGTCAGGGCATCTGGAGATGTCGATTGTCATTGCATTTGAACAGTTGGAGATTATAGCTATCAGGGAAACAACTAATAGGAAGTGAATTCCACAGACAGGAGGTGCAAGACATGAAGCCATTGGAGTAGAAGAGACGGCTACATTTAGCTGTTTCGACAGTGAAAGGGTGGGACCGTGAAGCCGCTTAAATTCATGGAGTCTGGGAACTAGCGATTGTAGCTCTTCGGAGCAGTTACCGTAAAAGTATTTGTAGAAAAGACAGAGGGAAGCACGTCTGTGAGAGAGCGACTGTAGATGAGATGCCAGATCAGGACCAACCACATTGCATATCCGTCTCTGGATCTGTCTACATATTCGACTCTCTGCGTTTTTTTTTTTTTGTTTTTTTTAATGTTTGTTGCTTTGCATTGGTGTCGCTTCAGGTCTGCAGGAATACTTTTTTTTCTTTTTGTTCATCCTCTGATTGTATATTGCACACACACACACACACACACACACACACACACTGCCTACAGGCTGCTTCAGAAAACTCTCTCGTTGTTCTATCCAGTTGAAGAGGTTCGTTGTTTTGTCGGTTTGATGAATGCATTTTCTGCCATATTGTTGGCTACCACTTGACATCCTCTGCAGCATCATGTCAGCGATCATCGCTTTACATGTCACCATCCATACCTGCTCCAAACACCTGCTTTATTTAGACGCATCTTACTCTCTTCTCTCGCTTTACAGAGTTTAGCTTTCCTTCAGCGCACGTAAACAAGCAAGCGTCTGTGTTAGGAGATTAAGTTTCCATAGTAACCCATATTCTCATGTTATGATTTTTTTATTTTTTTTTATTTTCATTTGCGTTAATACAACTGTATGCATTGATGTGTGTTTTTCCACACGTTTTTCGCGTGTATCTTTTACTCTTTGTTGCTTTTTGTCGAAACGTTTCAAATCAATATATTGTTCTTATTATTAAATTGTTAGAATTTTGGAAAAAAAAAAACTTTAGACAATACATAAATTCGAATCAGTACCACGGGAGCTTGTTATGTCAAGTAGAAACGCCTGTGCTGTCCGGGACGTAACAACGCTGTGATGAAAAACACTTTTATTTATTTATTTATTTATTTATTTATTTGTAATAATCACAGTTATGCTTCTGCTTTTATTTTTATTTATTTTCTTAACAAACGATTAGGATCAGCTGGAAATTATTGTCTGGGTTTTGACATAATAATGGTAGGGATGAAATTAACCGTTTCCTTATAAGGAAACATTTGGCAATCAATGATCGAACAGTTAGCGTAACTGTCGGTTGAATTTTATCATATCTAGCTTCGAGGAAAATAAAATTTTCAGGCCGACAACTATCATTATTTCTACCACTGATGTGAGTTTCCTTCCAATTCTTTTCTTTAAGGCAGTGTGGAAAGTTATCACCTTGATTATATCATTATTTTCCCTTTTATTTACATGTGCTAACCTTTTCTTGTATTACTGTGGGATGTGTTCAAGTAAATCTTTTTATTCTCGGTTCAGTGACGCCACTCTACAGAGTCTCATAAATGATTTTCTGAATCAAATTTTCTCAACCTGCGCCACATGACTCCCTTTGAGGTCATGTTATGTTAAAGTACCACAAAACCAAGTCTGAAAATTGGGGGGAGCACGAGGAGAAAATTTAGACCAACTAAATATATATATAGCGTATTATTAATTAATAATTATTATTTAAAATAAAATATTAAATGTATTATTAAGTTAAATATTAAATTAATTGTTGTGTCGGAAACCTACCACCCCTCTTGAAGATGAACTTGTCTGCGTCTGTGAACAAAGACTTTAAATAGAGGCATGTCAGTTGACATGAGGAAGACAGTGAGACAGAGATCTCGACGTCTGTCGAACTCTCTGCATTAGCAGAGAGGAACCCGGACGAGGCTTTGCCGAAGGGCAAGGTTTCGTCCGGGGAGGTAGACACGCCTTGAACCCGACTAGGCGGGTTCAAAAAGGCTATATTTTTGGCCGAGCCTACGGGCTCGGAGATACCCACATTAAACCGGCCTTGTGCCACATTTTATCCTCGTGGGTGGATAGATAAATACAAACAGTGAGACAGAGAAGTTCTTAGCTGAGCTAGTTATTGACTACTCAGGCGATTTCTGTACGTTTTTACTAACCTATTAAAACTCTTTTTATTGTTACGTGTTATTTGGCGTTTGTCTCTACTAACCTCAAATCAACATCATAACATTAATCTAAAGCATTTTAACATAAATATTTATTTATTGCAATTTTTTTCAACAGATCTATGCAAAATGGGCGTTTTTAGTTTTTAATTTCTTAAAATTTTAAACTTATAATTTTAAGTTTAAATTAATGTTTTCACCAATTTTTTCTTTTCATTTTGTAATTGTTAATTTTCTGTAATTAACACATTTAACTGCAATTCACTTGTTTGCTAATCTTTCATTGAGTATATTCCCTGATTTTCTTAAGGTTACTAAAATAATTCAATTTTGTTTTGCCATTTTTGATTCTGTATAAATAGAATGATTCTCTAGCTATTTTAGTCTCCGATTCAGTTAATCATAGGCATGTATACGGCAATACAAAGGGGGATAATCAATTCCTATTCAGATTTGTCGATTTTAAATAATTACAAAAAATTAGATGTAATATACGAAAACATTTGGGACCAACCTCGTGATTTTTTTTTTAAACCTTTTTTTTTTAAACCTTTTTTTTTTAAATTGTTTTTAATTTAAATAAACATGGACAGTGCAACTAAGAAAATATTCTGTTGAATATCTTGCTTATGGGTTCATTAAGTCCCAACAAAATTGTACAATGTCTATATGTCTGTTATGCATGGCCTCGCTCTCAAATTGAAAAAAAAAAAAAAAAAAACATTTGGAGACTGCGCATAAAGGCAAAAAAGACAAGCCGCTAGATTTCTTCAAGAAGTTACGTGATGAGTTCCAAAAAAGGATGGCAAGGAATCAGGTTTAACCAAAAAGCGGCAAAAGTAGACAGAGGAATATTGGCTTTTTACAAGATAGCAAATTTGATTGCAAAAGCTGGTAAGCCTCAGAATATTGGTGAATCTCTGATCAGGCCTGCAATGGCTGAAGTGATTTCAACAGACATGAGTCCACAAGAGGTAACTAGCTTTATTCCTCTGAGCAAATCATCAATATTACGACGCATTGATGAAATAGCAGCTGATGTTTAAAACCAATTAATCTCAAAACTGCAGGTAAAAAGGTCCTCATTTCAACTTGACGAATCAACTTTACCTGATAATTCTACTTTTTTTTGATGGCATTTGTGAGGTTTCTTGATGTTGATGATATATGTCAAGAACTACTTTTCGTGTTGAAACTAACAACTGACACTAAAGCTGAATCCATCTTCAAAAAACTTGAGGCCTATTTTGAGGAGAACAAAATTCTATTCAAGAACGTTGTGGCATGTGTAACAGATGGCGCTGCTGCTATAATTGGAAGGCATCGGAGATTCAGTGTTTATATAAAAAAAATCTGTTCCTAATGTGGTTTGTGTCATGCATATTATCAAGGCTGTCAACTTGATAAAAAAAGAATGCACTGCAAGATCGACTCTTTCATCAATTATGTGAAAAGAACAGTGGAGAATTTGAACGACTTGTGTTGCCCACTAAAGTCAGGTGGCTGTCCAATTGATAATTGCCTACATTGTTTCCCTGCACTTTAGAGCAGTGTTAGTTGTTTCTTGAATGAAACGTGGACAGAAACTTCTTGCTGCAAAGATGATACTTTCTACCTGTCTAACATATTTGAAACGCTAAATATTCAGAAGAGAGGGTGCCAAAAAAATGACTCCACCCCGTTTTCCTGCAAGGAGGCAATTAACGCATTTAACGGGAAACAAAAGCTGTTCTGGTTGAACCTTGGAAGACGAGAGTTTGCCCAGTTTTCTTCCTTAGCAAATATATCCACCGAGCTGCTTGATGATGACCTAGCTATGTATGTTGATCATTTGAAGCAGTTGCATATGTTAGTTTTTTGTATATATATACGTAACTAGTGAGTTAGTCTAAATGCCTGGACTCACTTTATAGTCCACCAGTAGAAGGTTAACCAATCAGAAGACGCAGAACATTCTATCCGTCATATATAAAGGCGGCCATTTTTGTTTACCCTACCCGAATGTCCAGTTCAGCTTGTCAGGCGAAGAGAACCAGAAGGACGAACTATGCTCTGCTACTTTTATCGAAATATCCACTGCTAACCTGAACAACGCTTTCCTACTGTCTTCGAAATATTCACTGCTAATCTCTGGATTCTATACTCGAAGATGACCGTCATGATTAACAACATTATAACAGCATAATGATATGAAAACTCGTTTCTCTGATCTACACCAAATGACAATGCCGCTCTGGTTTGTGGATCCCTTCATTACTAATGCATCTGAAGTTAATATCGCCCTAGAAGGAACTTTCATTGAAGTTTAAAATAACAAAGCAGCTCAAGCGAGGTTCAAGCGTGATGAATACCAGAAGCTATGGATGAATGAAGACATGCATAAGAATTACCCTTACTCTGGAAAGATGTGAAGTTGGTCTTACTCGCTATTCCCACATCTTACTTGGTTGAATCTGGTTTCAGTCGGATGATGCATCTGCTGTCAAAGACTTGAAATCGCATTGACGTAGAAAAAAAAGCGATTTACCTCTTTCTCTGACAGCTTACAAGCCAAACATTAACAATTTGGCAGCCTTGCACCAGTGATAGGGATCCCATTGAAACCATACAAGATAGAGCTGATGGTACATGTAGTTTTTGTTTTGTAAATAAATGAGTTTATTCAAATAAAATATTTATCCAAATAATATTATTCTTTGATTTAGAAATGGAGTTATTGTTTTGATGCCAGAGTATTATCCAAAAACTACAATCTCTAATATTTCTATTTCTCTAGATATATTAAGTTGAGGGACGGTGGGAGGAGAGTAGGAAGATAAGAACTCAAGTTAGAATGAAGGGCCATAAAGAACTCAAGTTGGATTCAAGGGAGTCACGACCAGAATAATGTTGAGAAACATTGGTCTAAAGGATTTTTGTCCGCCATATTAGCTCTGAAGAGCCGAGGTTAGATAACTGTTTAGTTCTTTTCTGTTATTTTTTTTTATAGATTTTTGGCTCCCCCCCCCTGTATACTGTGTATTTTTTCTTATCGTTCCTCATCCTTGTTTTATTATCTGCATGTATTTATATATACTTTTAAAACTGTCCATTTTTACAGCTTTAATACAAGCTTTAATAAAAGGGGGGGGGTGTTCAACAACAGGTATGGTGCATAGCCACAACCACAAGAAGTATACACAGTAGCTTTCTCACCTGCTCTTTACCTGAAACTTTTCATCGCTATCACCAATTCTGAAACGAATTATCTACAGCATAACTGTGCTCGCATCCATTGTTTGGATACTGTAAACGTTCAGCAAGTGTCGGTGAATGTCAACAGGCACCTTTTTCCGCATGGAAAAATTCAGTGACAGGCTTCTGCTTCGTACGTATTCTCATTTCAGACATCATTTTACAAAAATGCCGCTCAGCTGCTATCTGTAACAAGACAAAAGAAAAAGAAACTGTTATATTCCGTGATAATAGGAATATATACTTAAAAAACAAGATGGATTAAATAAGTAAAGGTTTATTGTAAACAACCAGTAACAGTTTTTCACAATGTCGTCGCAAGTCGATCTAGTAGCGAGTGCTACTATTGGAAGGTCGGTAGTTCTCGCGTAAGTCTGAGTCGTACTCAACAGATACCAGCTAGTAATATTTACCAAACTCCCCATGGGGTAGGATGTGGCACAAGGCCAAATTTAATGTAGGGCAATCCGAGCCCGTAGGCTCGGCCCAAAATTTCCCGTAAACCCCGCATAAACTGGTTCGGGTCTGTTTACCTCCCCGGACGAGACTCTGCCCTTCGGCACAGCCTCGTCCGCTTTCCTCTCTGCACGAAGACAGAGAGTTCGACAGCACAACAAACGGGGTCGGGTAGCTGTTTCCCAAGATGAGACTCTGTCCTTCGACATAGCCTTGTCTGGGGATCCTCTCGGCCCGGGGGCAGAGAGTTTGATCAGGACAACTGGAACAGGTTCCAGTTAGTCAATATGTACTAGCACCCCCACCCTGAGTCTAGATGTGGCACAAAGCCGAGTTTAACATGGGACATCCGAGCCCGTAGGCTCGGCCAAAAATTTCCCGTAGAACCCGTATAAACGGGTTCGGTTCTGTCTACCTCCCCGAATGAAACTCTGCTCTTCGGCATAGCTTAGTCCGAGTTCCTCTCTGCTTTCCGGAAGAGAGTGCGATAGTACAACTGAAAAAGATTTCAGCTAGTGTATCTAGCAACTGACCTACGCAGTCACATGTAGCACAAGGCCGAATTTAATGTGGGGTTATCGAGCCCATAGGCTCAACCAAAAAGTCCCCGTTGACACCACATAAACGGGATTGGGTCGGTCTACCTCCCCGGACGAGACTCTGCCCTTCGGCATAGTCTCGTCTGGCTTCGAGCAGAGAGTTCGACAGCACAGCTGAAAAGATTTCAGCTAGTCTCTGTAGTCTGTGACCACATATGGAGAGAGAAGGGAGATCACTGCCCTCTGTGGGATCAGATTGAGATCATAGACATAGAATACCATTGGAAAATTCGTAAACTTAAGGAATCAGCACATATAGGTCACAAAAATCTCCTGAACTGACCAAGCATAGAAATGAATACTATATGGGAACTAGTAATAAAGAGTGCCAGAGAAAAGCTATAACAACAACGAAAATTGCAATATGAGCTCTGGTAAGAACATGTAAAAAAACGGTTGCTGAAGACATTAGTTTTATAATACCCAGAAATTCATACACAGATGTCCTCAAGGACACATGGCACACTGGATAAAGGTGTTGGTTAGATCCAGTGACAGGACCCAGAGAGTGTGAGATCATGTGTGGGCTGACACTAAAATAAGAGACGTTATTTTCAGAACATTCCTTGTAGATTGTTTATCCTTTACATATCGGAGATAAAGTTTGATTTATTAATTAATTGCATTACTTAAAAACGATGACTAGTAAGAAGAATAGAACAATATATTCTGTAATAACATTTATGTGACGAATAGAAGATACATTCTTATCGTCGGTCTTAGCAATGATCTACGCATATAAGATTTTATTTTCTTAGTAAATCGTGAACTTTCACCTTTTCATTTAAATGAAGCATTTTCAGGATCTTATTTTGGTTATGTCCGAATTACCAACGTCATTACTCTTGAGATATAAATCCACAAAGTAAAAGTTATGAATTGTTTATTTCCCATATTAACTGTGGGTAGTGGAAACTGTCGATGAGGGGATCACTAAGTCTGTGTTTGCATTACACTCTGCCGTCAGCTTGATTACACAAATATTATTAGGTTGGTGGAAAAATAATGACGTAATAATGTCGTTTTTTGACTTATTTTTAACGTCAAAAAACGACATTATTACGTCATTATTTTTGCACCAACCTAATATTTCGGAATAAATCTTAATTTTGATTAAATGGAATAATGCAAACAAACATGTAAAGGGTTGGTAAGCCATAAAAAAGGGATTTAATCAATTAAATAATGTAAATAGGAAAGTGTTGAAGGATCACTTGTTATTATGTCATTTTGAAAATACACTCAACATTTTGAAGGCCTGGGTATCAAAGCCATGGAGAGCCATGATCACCTCTACCCTGAACGGTTGCGGCATATAGAAGAAGAAGAAGAAGAAGAAGACTAAAAAGTAAAGAAGACGAAAAGAGAGAAGAAGACTAAAAAGAAAAAGAATAAAAAGAAGACGAAAAGAGAGAAGAAAAAGAAGATCAAATTCACTAAATTTTCTAAACATATCAATTTTTCGTTTTGACCTTTTAGAATGAGGTGTTTCTCTTTGTTTTTGCTTGTTAGGGGCAAGAAAGAAAGACACGGAAAGAAGGTAGGTTGAAAAAGTGTATTGAAATAACAGATATATATATACAAAGTGTGTTATTAGTCTGCAGATAGAAGTGTCCGTCCGAACTGTCAGATAGAAGTGTCCGTCCGAACTGCGTTTCGACTGCCAATATTTAACAGACCCCCCACGTGGGATGTATGTGGCACAAGGCTGAGTTTAAAGTGGGTTCTCTGAGCCCGTAGGCTGGGACAAAAATATTCCCTTTGAACTTGTATAGACGGGTTCAGGGTCTGTCTACTTCCCCGGACGAAACTTTGCCCTTCGGCATATCTTCGTCCGGGTTCCTCTCTGTCAAAGCAGAGAATTCGACAGAAGTCGCACACAGAGACTGTGGGTCGACTGCCGATATTTAACAGTCCCCCCACAAGGAATGTATGTGGCACAAGGCCGAGTTTAACGTGGGTTTCTCCGAGCCCGTAGGCTCGGCCAAAAAATTCCCTTTGAACCCGCCTAGACGGGTTCAGGGCCTGTCTACCTCTCTGGATGAAACCTTGCCCTTCGGCAAAGCCTCGTCCGGGTTCCTCTCTGCCAAAGCAGAGAGTTCGACAGGAGTTGCAGTCAGAAACTCCGTGTCAACTGCCTTTTTAGGAAGTCTCGCAGGTTAGTATTTATGAAGGAGGAAGAGTTCATTCTAATGTAGATAGGTCACCATAACACTCTTCTCTCCCTAGCTATAGATTAATTACTGCCACTAAACCATTATTATCTCAAAAAGAAATTCCACCTATATAAAAATATTTTCTGACTTTAAATAACCTGCAACGGGTTGATAAACCGTAGAAAACGACCCAGTCATCAATAAAAAGTTGTGTTCTAATCATTATATAGGATGCTATGGATAAATTGTCGCCAAAATTACACAGAAGTGAAAATAACACGGACATCTCATTTTAACAGTTATATTTACGGCAATTACCCCAAAATATCTAGATATACTAAAATGTAAGTTTATTCAATAAAATCGCCATTGACCTCAACCACGGCCTCCAGACGACTTCGGAATTTCCTGCAACTCTTCTGGACAGCTTCCTTGCTTAAGTTGGTGAATGCTGCCATAATCCTTGCCTTCAGTTCATCTTTGGTGTTACAAAGAGGTTTGTTGGTCTCTGGCTCAACTGCGTCTAACGCATATAATAGCCAAGGGCGTTGCAGTCTGGGCAGTTAGGTGGCCAGATCTAAGGGGTATGTGGTTGCAGAAATTGTCTGACAGCCATGACTAGGTTTCTCTAAATTGTGTGTCATGGTGCAGAGTCATGTTGCCAGATATAGGGTCTTCCAGCAGCCACGCTCATGACCTACCTCCTCAAGGCACTCGGTGCTGAGACTGAGGCCCTCACCAACAAATTCGAGAGTTCTTTTCTTATCAGAAAGATCAGAGTGAGGTTTCTGAGCTGCTGTACCTTCGTAATCGCCATTAAACTCATCCAACTCTTTCCGAATCCTCTGCACTGTCCTCAGATTGACACCCAAACACTCTGAAATGTTCGTATTGGAACTTCCGGTTCGAATATCGAGCAGTAAAGATGCCGTTTCTAAATTTCTGGTAGAGTGAATTGCGTCATGGTGTTCTTTTTATCACAAACGATGCCCAGCTAATCCTACTATACTATGCAGACAACAAAATCAAAAATAAATAGCGCGCATGAGCGAAATAAAAATATAAAAAGGCGGCAATTTACCCATCTCACCCTGTATATTTCTTAATCTCTCTTGTTTTTATCATAATGTTTCGACGACTGTATACACCGTCTTTCCTTGTATTTGAAATGTTGCCCTTTGATCTGAGAAAGTGTTACACGTCATTCTGAGAAATTATTAGCTTTCTCTCCTATACACATTAGGTACGGTACCTCAACTTATAACTTCTTGGGCCTACGGCACCTATAAGTTCTACAAAACATCTCTACGCATGACTCACGAAGTGAAATTATAATCTTTCAGGGAACCAAAGGATTTTTCAGTTGAACATGTATTATATATCATATTACAGAGGACATTAAGTCTGCTTAAATTTCTTTATTTTCATTCCGAAGTACTTTCGATCTTCTTCCAAGATCATCTTCAAGTTTGCAAGTTCTAATGAACGTTCAGCACATTGTCAACCATTTTGCATTTAAAAGCAAAATGAAAAAAAGTTACAGTGATGGATAACAACGCACAACTTTGTATAAATACTTGTATTAATGAACAACATATAGTTTTGTACTACTTGCACCCCTGAAGATGATCTTGGAAAAAGATCGAAAGTACTTAGTAAATGAAAATAAAAGAAATATATATATATACTCGACTCTCCCGTCGAATTTGACATATGAGGGCCAAGCAGATCATTTCCCCAACACCAGCACATGAGATTAGATTATAGTGGTGAAGGTTTTGTTCAGAACCATCCACACTTTTTGAAGGGCCGAATGCAGAGATTTGGTGCATTACGTGCCACAAGGTCCCCAAACGACCCTCCGCAAGTTTTGAATTCAGAGTTTTCCTTCTCCTAGACCAGTTGCCATCCAAGTCTATAGAACCCAGTCTGTCCTGCTATTTACCCACAGCTGCAGGGATATTAGCACGTAAGTGAATGTAATGGATTCGACAGGAATTCGACAGGAATTCGAACTCGTCTCTCCGATTCCTCAATCCAAGCCGCTATCCATTATTCCACCGTGTCTCCACACACATACATGTATGTATGTATGTATGTATGTATGTATGTATGTATGTATGTATGTATGTATGTATGTATGTATGTGTGTGTGTGTGTGCGCGCGCGCACGCATGCATGTTTCCTTAAATATGGCTGACAAGGAATATTTTGTAAGTTTTTATTCAATTTTTCTTGTGTCCTTGATTTTTTTTTTTTGTGTTGATTAAGTCTTGGGAGAAATTTTCAATCATGTTCCGAGCACTTTTGGAAATTACTTTATCTATTTTCGAGGGGTGGAGTTAATTTTCGTGATAATGAGGATTGTTAATATATTTTTTTTGTTTTGTTTCCTGTTTGAGAGGTATTTTTTGTAGTAGTAGTAGTAATTCCATTGTTAGTGATTTCTTTTTCGTTTCTAAACACCACCAAGTGGTTTTGGCCCCGTTTAGATTTAGATGCTATTAAGGGAAGATTAGTTGTTGTACTTTTGTTGTTGTTTTTTTTTTTTTTAATGAGAGGTGCTTCTAATAGAATATTTTTAAAAGATATTAGAAACACTTCTCATAAAAAAAAAAAAAAAATATACCCCAAAAGTGTCAACTGTTTCTTTCTGATATTAAGCAAAAGAGTGCTGAACAGCTATGTCATATATACCCTCCTTTATGACACTAGATGCTGAACAATTTCCTTACAGATGAAGGAGAGACTCAGAGCGACAGAGATGTATTTCTATAAACATATGATGAGAATACAATGTGTAGAACACGTGAGCAACAAAAATATAAGGAAAATTAACGAAAAGATATATTGTATAGAACAGTGATAGTGGGTTAATCAATCTATTCCTACGTTTCTATAATTTAGTTTGCTTTTAGCGATTAAATGCTGAAAAATATTCTAGCCTGAGTGTTCAGCAGTTCAATCACAACGCCTTAGAACATTAAGTATTGTTTTCCATTTGCTACTCTCTCTAATAAGAATATCCTTCCTAATTAGAGTAGATTAAAAATTTTCTTGTTTCCCATGAGAAGATCGCGTTACAAGATATTCTTGCACCTTTGGCAAGCTGTACTTTTCTCATGTCATCGCCCTTTTCTAAATCTCTCTTTCTCTTTATCCTTCCCTCCTATGCCATTTTGTCGACGTTTCTTCGTGACGGAAACCATTTTAATGACTTAAGAATGAAAAATCGAAACGGGGAAAATGCAAAACTGCTTCCTTAATTTGTTGGTCGAATTCGGAATTCCAACCAGAAATTAATGAGCTTGGCGGAAAGATAAAGATTCGCCAACAGGACTGAGATTTTAATGCCTCTCTCGTGAAACAGCGGTAAGCAGATGGGAGGGAACCTGAGAAAGATCGGGTGGGTGGGGAGAGAAGAATGTTAAACATGAGAAGGAAAATGGACGGAGAAAGAAGCAAATGAAAACTGCATTCAGGATAAATGAAAAGAACTTAAAAAAAAATGAAATGGCGAATCGGATCATAAAATATGTAAGGAGGAGACGAATACAGATTAAAAAATAAAACTGGTGTTAATGGCTATTTGGAGAGAGATGACAAAAAGAAAATGGACAAATTGAAGATTTGGAATTAGGAAGCAAACATTCGGAAAACATCAGATAATGATAGTGGGGAAAGGAAAAGTTAACAAATTGGTAGAAAAGGGGAGGATAAGAAAATCTTATAAATGAAGGGAAAGAAAGAAAGAAAGAAAGAAAGAAAGAAAGAAAGAAAGAAAGAAAGAAAGAAAAAGGGGAGAACAGAAGAAATGAAAAATGTTACACAGAAACAATAATAATAATAATAATAATAATAATAGTGGTGGGGCAGATGAAGTTAAAAGAGAAATGCATAAATGGCGGAGAAAGAGAAAAACAAAAGAGAATGAGTAAAAGAAAGAAAGAAACAAACAAAGAAGAAAGAAACAAAGAAGAAAGAAAGAAAGAAGAAAGAAAGAAAGAAAGAAAGATGATAATTGAATGAAAAAAGTAATATGAATCACAAAGAAAGAAAAAGAAGTAACGATTGTTTAGCCAAGAAAGAAAGAAAAAGAAAATAAGGACCAAGAAAGAAATCAGAAAAAAAATTACAAGGAGAAAAAGTCGGCGAAAAATAAAATAATGAAAAGCAGAAAGAGAAAATCTATATAAAAGAAAGGAATGTATATGGCGCCACTGAATTGGATTTTCATATTTTAAGTTGAAAATAAAAGCACCAGTCGATCCATGAGAAAAGTAAAAGTTACGATTGAAATTAAAAGAGAGAGAATTTTAAACAAAAATATAGAAATAAGAAAGAAAGAAAGAAAGAATTTGACAGAGAAAAATTAAATATGAGAATACTTTGAAATTAAACATTGATGAAAATGACGATTTTTAAATAAGAAAAATACACAACTATTATTATCGCATGGAAACACACGATAACTTGAGGCAAACTAGGTAAGGAACTTCTCAAACGGGAGACTAATTCATTGGGTGGTAACCGAATTGAGGTTAGCAAAATATAACCTTTACTTTACTCGATAGTCTTACGGTCAAACCTATTAAACAAATCGCCATTTGTTGTCTTTCCCCGCCAAAATTGGTAGCCCCCCCCCCCCAAATAATGCAAGACTTTATATGACACTTTTTTTTTTTTTTTAAGCATTTCACCCCAAGCAAGACGGGAAGCCACTAGGACGCAAGGGGTTACAGAAAATTTAGAGCAAGATCAGATAGGAGTGAGAGAAGAAAGGATGAGGAGGAGGGTAGTGGATAGATCAAGGCAACTGGAGATGTCGATTGACATTACACTTGAATAGCTGGAGATTATAGCTCTCAGGGAAACTGGAATAGGGAAGGGAGTTCCACAGGCGAGAGGCGCGAGACATTAAGCTATTGGAGTAAAAGAGACGGCTACATTTAGGAGTTTCGACAGTGAAGGAGTGAGAGCCTTTTAGTGGTTATTTCTAGTATATATATATATATATATATATATATATATATATATATATATATATATATATATATATAAATGGTGGAAAAACCTTGGGTAGTTCGACTTGTAATAAAACAAATCGGTACCGAAGGAAAAATGAAGAATAAAAAAAGAAAGAACCAAGAACATAAAACTAAGGCGAAAACAATCGTCCAGACCTCAAGCTCAAAGTCCAAAGAAAAAAACTCCGAAACGTGTAAAAGGCAACTACATAAAGTGCTCAATGCACAAAGTACAGCAAAAACTAAGATAATCCTAAGCAGCAAGGCAAACCTACCTAGGTTTCACCTAAACGGATCGTCAGGACGAAGCCGGCTTCGCCCGGACGATCAGTTTAGGTGAAACCTAGGTAGGTTTGCCAGGTTCCTTAGGATTATCATCTATATATATATATATATATATATATATATATATATATATATATATATATATACTTTATATGACACTTTTTAGTGGTTATTTTTTTACATATATATGTGTGTGTGTTTGTGTGTATGTGTAAACTAAAAATAACCACAATATATATATATATATATATATATATATATATATATATATATAAACTAAAAATAACCACTAAAAAGTGTCGTATAAAGTAAATACAAATATACATGTATACACTATTTACATAAATTCGGACTATTGTCCTCATCTTTGTCGCCATATTTATTACAACGTTTTGGCCGTTGTACGCTCCGACCTTCTTCAGGTGGTTGGAATGTCGAACTGAACCCTTTATTTCGCTCACTGGGGTAGAGTCTTCTAGTTCTATGTGCCATGTTTAATGGATGCCAGTTTTCAGTTATCTCCTGTTAATTCCCCTTAACCAGGTATTGAACTCACAACTCTTTGGGTACCCGTCACTGGATCTAACCAACGCCTTTATCCACTGTGCTATGTGTCATTGAGGGCATCTGTGTATGAATTTCTGGGTATTGTAAACCTAATGTCATCAGCCACCTTTTTTACCAGAGCTCATATTGCAATTTTTGTTGTTATTATTGCTTTTCTCTGGCACTCCTTATTACTCGTTCCCATATTGTATTCATTTCTATGCTTGGTCGGCTCAGGAAATTTTTGTGGCCTAGCATATGTGCTGATTCCTTAAGTTTACGAATTTTCCAATGGTATTCTTTGTCTATGATCTCAATCTGATCCCACAGAGGGCAGTGATCTCCCTTCTCTCTCCATATGTGGTCAGCCACGCCTGATTTTTCCACTTCCCCTAGTGTTACAGCTTTCTGGTGTTCTTGAAACCGTACCTTAAGGCGGCGGCCTGTCTCCCCTTCATATTTCTTTCCGCAGCTGCACGGGATAGTGTACACACAGTCTTTTCTCATGTTCTCCTCTATGGGGGAGGGTCTTACTCGAGAGAGATATCTGCGAAGTGTCGTCAAGCTTTTGAAGGTTGTCCTGATGTTATATGAACCGCAGATCCTTTGTATTTTCTCTGATAACCCCTTCACATAAGGCAGACAGACTGTTTTCTGAGTGTTGTTGTCCTCCTCTTGTTTATAGTATATATATATATATATATATATATAAACTATATTATAATATATATGTGTGTGCATGTGTGTGTGCGTGCATGTGCGTGTTTAAACAAAGGAATTTTAGTCTAATTTCTAAATAGTGATGTACTTTTTTTATTTAACATTTACTTATCTCTATCCTTTCTTTATCACTGTCCTCTATCACTTTGACTCATTCCCTCCCTCTCTCTCTCTCTTTCTCTCTCTCCCTCCTCTCTCTCTCTCTCTCTCTCTCTCTCTCTCTCTCTCTCAGTCGCTCGCTTAGTTTTGCATTTTACCTTCTTATTGTATCAATTTCGATTGAAATATATTTCTTCCGTTCTCAGTCCGTCTGAAACCTTATTCAATCAAATGTTACAGTCATCTTCATAATAAACTCTTTGCCGAGCCATAAAACCGGTCAATTAAGGTGAACGCTTTCTCTTCCTCTCTTCCCCCTCCCTTGCCAACATCATCTCATCCTTCTCCCTATTTTATTTTTCTTTCTCTCCCTCGAGTAAGACATCATTTAGATATCAATATGCATGCAGTACATATTTTTGTATTCATGTAGAATATAATTTAAGATAGTAATCTGGTAATTTTTTTTTTTTTATCCGATATTATTTCTAATTGCTACAGACATTATTGTTTTTTTTTTGGGGGGGGGCATGTGTTTCAGTTGCTATCCCGTTTTTTCTTTTCTTTTTTTAAAAATTTTCTTAAACAGTCTAATTAATAACAACCGGTCTAGATTTTGGCTATAAAAGTGTGTGGGGGGGTCCCTACTGGAAATGGGGAATAAAAGTTCGATTCCTGACGAAGGCACAATATTTCTTTACAACGACTTCGCAATCTAGGCCGGTTCTTCACTGCTTAAAAAAATTAAAAGACAAGAATAGCAACTCAAACACGTGTACCCACTAAAAATATGTTTATATTAATAATAGATAGATAGATAAATATTAGCAGAATAGGACATAGATAGATAGATAGATAGATAGATAGATAGATATTAACAGGATAGGACAGATAGATAGATAGATAGATCAATCATTAGATTCTATATAGCAGCTCCGTTCTGAATGCTATTTTTTACGTTTCAACAGTTTAATCCTTTAGTAGAATTGGTCGAGTGTGCATGACTTCCTTTGTATAATAACATTTTATGAACTCTACTGCAGCCTCAATAGTGTTATATGGGGTATACGTATATATATATATATATATATATATATATATATATATATATATATATGCTAGAATAAATCCTAATGAGTCAGGCAAACCTACCTAGGTTTCAACTAAACGAATCTTCAGGGTAAACTGGTTCCTCATATCACATTTCCAAGCATAAAGTTTTTTTATGTTTCGAAATGTGATCTGAGGAAACAGGAAAACTCACCTTCCTGAGGAAATAAAATATAATCAATGGGCCCTTAAGGTTGTCTCTCTTTTAATTTGAATTAAATTAATATATATATATATATATGTGTGTGTGTGTGTGTGTGTGTGTGTGTGTGTGTGTACGTATAACCCATATAACATTATTGAGGCTGCAGTAGAGTTCATAAAATGTTATTATACAGAGGAAGTCATGCACACCCGACCAATTAAATAAAATATAATAAATATATCCTGAAGGTTGTCTGTTTTTTAAATTTTAATTAAATTAATATTCGCTCTGGTTTCACATTGAGCGCTCTGGATTACATCCTCCTTGGGATTGCCAACAGATAGATAGATAGATAGATAAATAGATAGATAGAATCTACGACAAAATATAAAAAGGTTTTGTCTGGCGCGTTTCGTCCTTTAGGACTTCATAGGGCTAAATGAACGAGGGATGCTGGGAATTTTAAAATTAATTTAATTTTTTTTTATAATCTGACCGATTTCATTTAGAGTATTTTTTTTTTGTTTGTTTCTTGCTTTCACTACTTTTGCCAGGAATGATGAAAATGTTTGAAGAACCTAGGCGCAAATTTACTAAGGATGACTTTGGGGTCAAAGAATTCTAGACATTTTCTTTGTAGTTGAATTGTTTTCTCCTTTGATCAGTGTAGCATCTTTTTTATGTCAAAATTGTGGTCAGAATCATTTTCTAACATTTCCCTAATATTTTTCTTGATATATAAAAGTTTATATATAGTTATCTCATATATATATATATATATATATATATATATATATATATATATATATATATATATATATATGATAACTGCCACACTTCTTCACAGAAGTCTATCTCTTCAATGTTGCAGCATGCAGCAGAGCTAGCAATTGATTCAATCGAATCATTCCACTTCATGTCAGCGGAAAAGTTAGTCCTAGAAGACGAAATGAGTTGCTCTCCTGGAGGTTAGCATCATCTATGCCCGATGGAAGGTAAAAAGGGTTCTCTCCGACGATTAAAAGAGACCAGCTTCGTTTTTGATTCTTCTTGGATCTTGTTCTTTTATTGTCCTTTCTCCTCTGTAAATTATTATTCTATTTCACTCCCAGTAACCCCTTACATTTTAGTGGCTTTATCGCCTTGCTTGGAGTAAAATAATTAAAATTATTATTTTATCCAAACGAGAATTGCGAGAAAAGTATCTGTGAGCATAAAACTTGCTGCTACATCTAAATTCATCGCTTAAATTTATAAACTCTAGATTACCATAAAGTACAGTTCATCAGAACAATTACCATGAAAATATTTGTAGAAAAATCACAGAGAAGCTACATTACGACAGTGGAAAAGTAACTAAAGCCAGGTCAGAACACTTATATGTAAAATAGATTCTGTCGAGAAAAATTGCCTAACACGGTACAATGAACGAACTTTCCTAGCAGCAGACCTAGCAATTGATTCAATATAATCGTTTCACTTCATGTCAGAAGAAAACATTAGTCCATGAAGGCGCAATGAGTGACTTCTAGAAGTTAGCATTAACCATGTTGATGAAAGAAAGGTTTCTATCAGACGATTAAAATTGAGTAGTTTCATTTTGGAGGCGTTATAATTAACAAGCTATTAATTGCCCCAGTTAATAACAGTTTGTAGGTCATTTTTTAGATCAGTTGCCAATTCGAACTCATCAAACCGATCAAACAGTAAACAGTCATGTCATCACCATAGATAAAATGAGTTGACAACTGATCACATCAGAAAGGTCATTTATGAAAATTAAGAACGACGTAGGCTCAAGAATAGACCCATGGGCTACACCTGAATTTATGCAAAATGATCTAGAAGAGTAGCCATTCAAGACAACTTTCATTTCACGATTTAATAAGAATTAACACAGAAATACCATGGCCTTTCAGCTTGTGAAGGAGACCAATCAGAAATAATCGTTAATACATCAGCACTTGACATAGAGAAGCGAAGGTCATATTGCATATCTGAAAGAAAACCCCGCAAGGTGAAATTCTTAACCAATTAAAAGTTAATTAGAACCTGTAATACTTTACCAAAAAGATTCAGAAGTCTAATAGGTCGATAGTTAGAAGGATCAAACGGTTGGCCTGAGTTCTAAAATACTAGAACTATAGAAGATTTCCAATAAGCAAGAAAAGAGATTGTAGAGATTATACAGAGAACAGGAGCCAGTTTAGGAGCATATTTCTTAAGGGCTATTGCAGGGATACCATTAAGTCCACATGCTTTTTGAGGATCTAGTTTAGAGATGATAGCAGAAATGATGTACGGAGTCATATGCATGTCACTCAATAGAAACAGTGTGAAATCAGGTAGATATACTCCAAATGAGTCAAGAGTAGAATTTGAAGAGAATTTACGAGCAAAATATTATGCTTCATCAGAAAAAGATGTTAACACCTCAAATTGTGTGAAGAGAGGAGGAATAGAGGAGTTATTCTAACGCACTGTTACAGTGTCTCTAGCAGACACGCGAATCAAACTTATTAGAGGCTCATTCTATCAGCAAACAAAAACTTAGCCTCTTTGAGGACATCTTTGCAATTATTGCGAACAGACACATATAGACTTCTATTGTGATCGGAACTTTTCATGCTAGTACACCTGGAAAAGTGATTCCCGTGGGCTGTAGCGGCTGAAAGAAGAAAATTGTTTTTACCTGGTATTTGCTAGAAGGTACAACAGTATCAATCATGGCTTTAACTCAAGAAAAAACCTCAATGGCACAATTCTCAATAGGAAGGTTAAGAATATCCAAGAATGTAAGGGGCGTCTCGAATAAAGATACGAAATGAATCTCACTCGGTACGCTTGTAACAGAAAGAAGTCTTGCGAATAGGAGGTTCCTTTCTGATAGATGATCAATGTATGAAATATCAACAGATACTAAAGCGTGACCCGAATTGCCATGAGAAAAGAGTTGTGAGAGGAAGTACGGAACAAATTAAGCATAGAAGAATATTGATCAGATAGAGAAGTCAACAATTTGACTGAGAGACTGAGAAATGGAAAAATTGTAAGTCTGAATACTGGTGATATCAGCAATATTAGAATATATATATATATATATATATATATATATATATATATATATATATTAGGTTGGTGCAAAAATAATGACGTAATAATGTCGTTTTTTGACGTATTTTTTAACGTCAAAAAACGACATTATTACGTCATTATTTTTGCACCAACCTAATATATATATATATATATATATATATATATATGTTTGTGTGCATGTGTTAAAGTTCTCAGAATAAATCTCTAGAGAAGACAAATTGAATAAAATAGAAAATAGACAAATAGTACTTACTCCTTATTTCCTCATTTGACTTTATCAAGGCAAGTCATGATAAGTCAATCAGGTACCATACGTGATACACGCTTAGGCGCTCATGTATCTTTCGATACATGACTGACGACACAGATTTTTTCCCGCAGTAGGTTGCCATTTCTTTCTGCTTTAGACCAGTTGCCATTCTGATATTTAATCATAGTTGGGGGGGGGAAGAGGATTCATACATTTCCCAAGGTTATTAACACGTAAAGTGAATGTAATGGATTCAATTGGAATTCGAAATTGGCTCTTCGATTCTATAGTCCAAGCCGTTATCCATTACGCCACCGTGTCTCAATGATGATAAACAAAAAGCGAAAATCTTGTGTAGTTACATGAAATTTTAAAAAATTTTCTGAGAACTTTAAAACACTCTTAGTAAAAAAAAATTTACTAATATCCAAAAAGAGGCGTACACAGTGGGTGTCAGTTATTCACTGTACCATGTGTCCTTCAGGGCACATGGCACAGTGGATGAAGGCGTTGGTTAGATCCAGTGACAGGACCCAAAAGAGTGTGAGTTCAATACCCGGTTAGGGCAGTAGAGAACTTAGAGAGGGTAATTAACAGGAGATAACAGATAACTGACATCGATTAAACATGGAATGTGGAACTAGAACAGTCTACCCCAGTGAGCGAAATAAAGGTTTAAGTTCGACATTCCAACCACCTGAAGAAGGCCGGAGCGTACAACGGCCTAAACATTGTAATAAATATGGCGACAAAGATGAGGACAATAGTCCGAATAATGTAAATAGTGTACATAATACCTCATCTCAGAAATATAGACAGATGCTGAAGGGCCGAAACGTTGTAATTAATATGGCGACAAAGATGAGGGCAATAGTCCGAATAATGTAAATAGTGTACATAATACCTCATCTCAGAAATATAGACAGATGCTGAAGGGCCGAAACGTTGTAATAAATATGGCGACAAAGATGAGGACAATAGTCCGAATAATGTAAATAGTGTACATAATACCTCATCTCAGAAATATAGACATATACTGAATGGCCGAAACGAAATAAACATGGCGACAAAGTTGAGGACAATAGTCCGAATAATGTAAATAGTGTACATAATAACCCATCTCAGAAATATAAACAGATGCTAAAGGGCCGAAACGTTGTAATAAATATGGCGACAAAGATGAGGGCAATAGTCCGAATAATATAAATAGTGTACATAATACCTCATCTCCGAAATATAGACAGATGCTGACGGGCCGAAACGTTCTAATAAATATGAACTCAAAATGAGGCCTTAGTCCGAATAATGTAAATAGTGTACATAATACCTCATCTCAGAAATATAGACAGATACTGAAAGGCCGAAACGTTGTAAAAAATATGGCAACAAAGATGAGGACAATAGTCCAAATAATGTACATAGTGTACATAATACCTTATCTCAGAAATATAGAGAGATAATAAAGTCTCATCCAGCATAACATGAAAAATCAATGAGAATGATGAAGATTTATATGAAATATATCTAATGAAATTAACCTTCCAATATAAATTGTTACATCAATCATTGAAAATTATAAAACTATAATTGATAGCCTGACTCCGGGCACAATTAGCGTATTTTTATATCATTATTAAGATTTTTTTTCCTGTTTGCTCTTGAACAGTTACATTTGTTAGAAAACTTATTTACTTATATTTCTAGTAAACATATTTTATATTTTCTAAAATAAAAAATGTTTAATTTTCACGTATCCATGGAAGCGCGAAAGTGAATTCGGCGTACCAAGTTCGATACCTGCGCGAATCTGTTTCATTCACTTTACATTATCGCCCTTGGAAAAGGAATGAATCCATCTTTCTCCAGCCTTGGATCAAATAGCAACACAGACTTGGTTCTCTTGCCTTGAGGTGGTAACCAGTCTTGGAGAAGGAAAACTCTGAATTCAAAACCAGCCTGAAGAAGAATGGCTTCCGTCAGGCGATCTTACCCAAGACGTATCACTGTTCTGCTACTACGGCTGCACTTCGTGTGGTGACCTTACGACAGTAATGAGTTGCAGGACACGTGACGTGACACGTGACGTGAATGTATGCCATATTAGGTACAAAGACAAAAGATTATTTTATTAGAAGGAAAATAATATAAAAATTATGATTTAAGAATAATTAATATTGTTGGCTATATGGGTGATATGTCATAGCGGGCCGGATTTGACCCATGGGTCGTAGTTTGTCAGTTTCTCTTCTGTTATATATAATTTTGTTTAATTATTTTACGGGTCTGTATTCTTTAAATATTAGAGAGACACGGCGAAGTAATGGATAGTGGCTCAGATTGAGGAATCGGAGAGCCGAGTTCGAATTCCAGTCGAATCCATTACATTCACTTACGTGCTAATACCCTTGGGAAAGGTATGAATCCTCTTCTTCTCCATCCCAGCTATGGATAAATAGCAGGGCAGACCAGGTTCTATAGCTTTGGATGGCAACTGGTCTACCGTAGAAAGAAATGGCAACCTACCGCAGGAAAAATATGCTTCGTCAGTCATGTATCGAAAGATACATGATTGCCTAAGCGTGTATCACACATGGCACATAACTGACTGAAATTCACTTACGTACTAATACCCTTGGGAAAGGTATGAATCCTCTTCTTCTCTCCACAGCTATGGGTAAATAACAGGACAGACCGGGTTCTATAGCCTTGGATGGCAACTGTCTACCGCAGAAAGAAATGGCAACCTACTGCGGGAAGAAACGTGCCTGGTCAGTCATGTATCGAAAGATACATGATCGCCTAAGCGTGTATTACGCATGGCATATAACTGACTGATTCTTTAAATATCCGTTTCTGAACCTGTTTTCTAGTTTTTTCTGACATTTTAATCTTATTACAAGGAATACCATTAAAGTCTAAATAGTCTTGAAAATATCTACTAAACAAAATGTAACTAACAATATCGTCTTCCTTGACCAACGATGTCCACATTTCTTACTCTATTTTCTTATCTGGACTTTCCTTCTCTCTCTCTCACTCTCTCTCCCTTTCTCTCTCTCGCCTTCTCCTTTTCTCTCTCTCTCCTTCGCTCTCTCTGTCTCTACCTCTCTCTCTCTTGATCTCCCTCTCTCTCTCTATCGCTCCTCCGCTCTCTCTATCTCTACCCCTCTCTCTCTCTTGATCTCCTCTCTCTCTCCCTCTCCCTCTATCTCTCCTCCGCTCCCTCTATCTCTACCCCTCTCTCTCTTGATCTCCCTCTCTCTCTCTTCCTCTCTCTCTATCTCTCCTCCGCTCTCTCTATCTCTACCCCTCTCTCTCTTGATCCCCCCTCTCTCTCTCCCTCTCCCTCTCCCTCTATCTCTCCTCCGCTCCCTCTATCTCTACCCCTCTCTCTCTCCTCCGCTCTCTCTGTCTCTACCTCTCTCTCTATCTCTCCTTCGCTCTCTCTATTTCTACCCATCTCTCTTGATCTCCCTCTCTACCTCCCTCTCACTCTATCTCTCCTCTCTCACTCTACCCTTCTCTCTCTCTCTCCCTCTCTCTCTCCCTCTCTATCTCGCCTCTGCTCTCTCTATCTCTCCTCTACTCTCTCTATCTCTACCCCCTCTCTCTCTCTCTTGATCTCCCCTCTCTCTTTTCCGCTCTCTCTATCTCTACCTCTCTCTCTCTCTCTTTCTCTCTCTTGATCTTCCTCTTTTTCTCTATCTCTCATTTTCCGTCTTCTCGTCTTGGAATACTCTTCCTCGGAGACCTTTTCGGGTTTGACCGTCTTTCTATTGCCTTTCTCGGATTACACACAACTGATGGATGGCCATACTTAATTTCTTTGGGAACACCGGCGAAAATGTCACAGAGAGAAAAACAGGATGAAAAAGAGAGTGGGGGAGAAATAAAGAGAACAGGGAGAGAAAGAAAAAAAAGTAAATGAAGAAAGAAAAAACGGCTTGTGAGATCTGGGGATTAGACTGTTATTAATATTTATGAATCGTGGAAGCAGAAGAGCGAATTAAAAGAACGTCAGCCAAAACGAAAAGAGAGTGGCTGAGGCGGGAGGGGGGAATGGCGGAATGTTAAATAAATAAATAAAAGAAAGTGAGTTTACAAATTAGAATGTGGACGTCAAGAGAGAAATAAAGTAGAAATGGAGAGAAAAAAAAGAACTAAAAAAAGGAAGGGACATAACTCTGAATGTCACAGATGGTCGTTCTGTAAGCAGAATGCAATATGGAAAAATTTTTGAACGGCGTAAAATTGTCATCATAACAAAAGAGAATCGGAGACCAGAGTTCAAATTCTACTTGAGTTTTCTCATTTCGTGCTAATGCCGTTGACAAAATATGCTTCTCGCTGCGAATCTATCCCACCGCAAAATATTTTAACCAAAATATTTCAGTATATGTCTATATTTCTGAGATGAGGTATTATATACACTATTTACATTATTCGGACTATTGTCCTCATCTTTGAGCTCTGGTAAAAAACATGCAAGGATAACAGAAAAATTGCAATATGAGCACTGGTAAAAAAAAAGGTTGCTGAAGACATTAGGTTTATAATACCCAGAAATTCATACACAGAAGGACACATGGCACCGTGGATAAATGCGTTAGTTAGATCCCGTGACAGGACCCAAAGTGTCTGAGTTCAATACCCGGTTAAGGCAGTGGAGAACTTTTAGAGGGAAATTAACAGGAGATAACTGACATCCATTAAACATGGCATGTGGAACTAGAACAGTCTACCCCAGTGAGCGAAATAAAGGTTTAAGTTCGACATTCCAACCACCTAAAGAAGTCCGGAGCGTACAACCGAAACGTTGTAATAAATATGGCGACAAAAGATGAGAACAATAGTCCAAATAATGTGCAAAAATATTTCAGTCGCTATGCCATGTTGATTCACAAAAACCAAATTTGCGCAAATCATTGTCCTATATTTACTTACTTGATAGCACAAAATTTTTACCCCGGTTATCAATCTTAAATATGATCTAATCAAATTTTAATATGTAAGTCGATCTGCAACGACCTTTCAATTTCCGTCCAAAAGTTCATAATTAATTCTATCCCTCATGTAAGTGGCTCCAACGTTTTGAAGATAATGAAATCCTATTAGGTGTGTACATAAGTTTCCAGGAAAAAAAAGAAGGGCAAACAGAACAGAAAAAAAACAGATGTTCAGTCTGAATTTTTAAAAAAAATACTGAGAATTTTGCACAAGCCTAAAAAAAAAAAAGTAAGATAAGAAAGCACAATATTTTATGACATAAAATATTATGACAGGAAACTCTTAATAAAGTTTACTGCTTTGTTTTGCAACCCAAAACAATGGGACGGAGGTGGGCATGATTTTAAGGAGGCCGACTTTCCCTAGAGATGTATTCCTCTGTTACTTTTAAGTACATCATATGCACTACATAAATCAGATGTATTAGCAATGATGACAAAATGACATAATGAGCAATTTTAAATTGACTCTGGCTTGAGCATTTTACGAGTTTTGCACAGATCTTTTGCATTGTCCTGTGTTTAATGGGGAACTAAAATAGTCACCTCTTTTTAATAACCTGTTTGCAATTTTCAAAGCACACAAGCAATCTTATTTGGTGATTCAACACAATCTCCCATATTTCCATTGCTTTCATTTTTAGCTTTGTACCAGAATAAAAATCTGTTTAATAACTACAGACAGGCCACCGATTATCCGTTAATCAATGATCCGACAATTTTTTTAATCTCAGGAAAATTATATGTCCACTACACATCTGAAGATCAACTGGAAGTCTGCAAAATTCTCCCTGTCGTATGGAATTCTGTTCAATCCCTTCTAGAACTGAAAAAAAAGCTGTACCGTATTTTCCGGACTATAACCCGCGATTTTTTTTCTCAAAATATGTTGGATGCGCGTTATATAAAGGTGCAGGTTATATATGAATTATGTCTTCGAACCTTGAGTGGCCGGGGTTACGGTTAGGTGAAAATAGCTTGATATTAGGTTGGTGCAAAAATAATGTCGTTTTCTCACATATGTTACTATGTGAGAAAACGACATTATTTTTGCACCAACCTAATAAAAACCGGTCGCCAATGTCGAGCCAGTTATGTTCAGATAGTTGAATTTATAGGAGTGTAGGCTATATACAGGCGCGGACTATAGTGCGAAAAATACGGTAAATATAATGCGCATCTCGAACATCAAGGAATACTTCACTCTATGAATTCTAAGTATTGCTCACTTTTCATGAAACATGTTGGATGCTGTTCTGTTAACTTTCCTTTCTCTTACACAATGAGTAAGAATCGTATCCAGTCATTATTAATGGCCAATCAGTGAAGCCCAGTTTGTACAGAGAACAATTTTGAGATAGACGCTGCGAAAAGACGATGCTTTCCTAACATATGGAAAAAACATAGCCTGTTGTAAGATGCATTGTTGATGAGTAAAGACTGCTTTTACAACATTCCTTAGCTTTCCTTTTCAGTGTCGGGGAGAAGGCACGTAATAAATTTATACACATTGTTAGCATGTCTCCTTATTAGAAAATAAAACTGTTTAAATGCTTCGGTAAATATCTGTTCCTACTAAGGCCGCCTACTTGTATTTGATAAGGCACAGTAACGTGATAAATACTGATACGCCTGTTAATTCATTTATCACAGAATTTTATATGAAATATATTTGTTTAATTTAAGTTCATATCAATTGTAATACTTTGATGTTATTAGATATGCATGCTTGGTTTTCCAGATGTGCATGATCGAATCGTTATTATGCAATATCTTTTGATCCAGAAATTGGATAATTCGATATGGTAGTGAAACCAGAGATGCCAAAAAATCGCTTGTTTATCTGCATTATACAGTGACTTGTTTTTCTACTTCTCTGACGAAACAAGAAGTTTTCCCTAGAAACAGTGCCAACATTAAACAGCTACTGGTGCATTGTGTTTCAATATAAACAATAATATCGATTATATTATTAAATATGAAAATATAAATATAATTATTTCTTTCTCGATCTATGACCATTGTTATATCCTATGTAAGCTAATCTATGCTAAAACCGCTCATATAATGACCAAATGATGGGCACCTCGAGGTGGCGTAATGGTTAGCAATCTTGTCTCTCTAGAACAATTACGATTGAGTAGCGAGTTCGGTCCTCACTGGGTGCCTATACTTTCGGCCTTGTGCCACATCTAAGCTACGCTTGGAAAATCATTTTGGGCACCTTGAGGCGGTGTAATGGTTAACAAGCTTGTCTCGCTAGACCAATTACGACTGATTAGTGGGTTCGATCCTCACTGGCTGCTCCATACTTTCGGCCTTGTGCCACATCTAAGCTACGCTTGGAAAATCATTTTGGGCACCTCGAGACGGTGTAATGGTTAGCAAGCTTGTCTTGCTCGAACAATTACGACTGAATAGTGAGTTCGATCCTCACTGGCTGCTCCATACTTCCGGCCTTGTGCTACATCTAAGCTACGCTTGGAAAAGCATTTTGGGCACCTCGAGGCGGTGTAATGGTTAGCAAGTCTGTCTTGCTCGAACAATTACGACTGAATAGTGAGTTCGATCCTCACTGGCTGCCCCTTAATTCCGGCCTTATGCCACATCTAAGCTACGCTTAGAAAATGAATATAATGACCAAATGGAATGTTCCAGAAGTTAGTGATCTCCACCAGCTCAATTTTCCATTACTAATTGCTACATAATTTTATGTCTCCATCATTTAACTGATGAATACTTTTCCTTTCTTAAGCCGAGATTTTTTTTTCTTGTTCTTTCCATCCTATACGGTTTTCTACCAGCAAAAATAACAACAACCTATTATTCATGTAATTTATATCACCGTCTAGTTCTTATTTGAACTCAGTAGAGCCGGGTTCGAATTCCAGTCGAATCCATTACATTCACTTACGTACTAATACCCTTGGGAAAGATATGAATCCTCTTCTTCTCCCTTCAGCTATGGGTAAATAGCAGGACAGAACAGGTTCTATAGCCTTAGATGGCAACTGGTCTACCGTAGAAAGAAATGGCAACCTACAACGGGAAAAAAATCTGCCTTGTCAGTCATGTATCGAAAGATACATGATCGCTTAAGCATTAACACGCATGGCACATAAGTGACTGAAATTCACTTACGTGCTAATACCCTTGGGAAAAGGTATGAATCCTCTTCTTCTCTCCACAGCTTCTCATGAGTAAATAGCAGGACAGACCAGGTTCTGTAGCCTTGTATGCCAATTGGTCTATCGCAGAAAGAAATGGCAACCTACTATGGGAAAAAATCTGCCTCGTCAATCATGAATCGAAAGATACATGATCGCCTGTGTATCATGCATGGCACATAACTAACTGACTGAATCGTTGTTTCACTTCAAAATCTGGTGCACGTGCACGTACCTATCTGGTATTTATTATATATAATGTAACATTTCAATTTCTGAAATGTGTAACTAATGTATTTGCCTGTAACGAGGAAATACAAGTATTGATAAGAATAAAACCCAACAAATCTATTACACTTGTTCAAGTTGATTCTCTATACAATTGCACAGCCTCGACCTTCGATCATAAAATCTTGACTACGATAGAAGGAAATACCGAAACACGTCCGTTCATGCAAGCTCTGTTTGGAAAGGATCCAGCCAGTTAATATTAACAAAAAAAATAACTTACCTAGAGCAACGATGCCTTAGTCCTTTTCAAAGTACTTTCCATAGAACCTCATACACGTATCCTAAAGTCCTTTCTACTTTTCAAATCAGTCTTCTTCAGCTGCATCATCACATTCTCTTTAATCTCGTTCATAGTCTGAATGCTTCTATCTTTCAGCAGTGACTTTAGAAGTGGGAAGGAACCAGACCACATGTAAGCGATAAGATTTTTTGGCCTGCACTTGAATGCGATGGTCAAAAGCTGAATTAATGGTATCTCACTGCTGAATGAGTAACCGTAAGGAAGAATATTTGTTCACTTATGCGTAGTAGAGTTTCCTTTGATTGGTTTCTGTCATATAGATAGAAAATGAGTAATTACCCACACCGAGGTTCGAGCGTGACACTCTGGAGTTATATGTTTTTCGCCAGGTATATAAATAGCAGTGTCGAGCTACTGACTACGCTGATTATTGAGTGACTATTTAGTGGAACTATCCAGTCGAATTAGTGTGAATCACTGTGCGTCGATCATTTGGTTTTTGATTTAGGATTTACCGGAGGTTAACCCGAGCCGCGCTACTAACAAGGTATTCACTGAAATGGTTAATTATCTTTGGTTGACTTTTACTTCTTTCTTCTTGTTAAGTATTTATTTGCGGTTGTAATTAAATACTGTTTTAATTTAACATTGAAGTCTTGAGTTATACTTAATCATTAACGGCCACCGTACGTAACAAAAGTCTCCAAATTACACAAGGACAACACAACCAGCTCTTGAGATAATCAAAATGGTTGGATACTTTCCGGACAAGCCTCATAAATTGTTCAAAATTATATCGCAGATTACTGCCTCGTGTATAGGTCGACCGCAGTTTTTGAAGTTAATAAACACAGCATCTTATAAAGTTGATTAGTAGGAAATCCCAGCGCCATAAAGTTGCCTCTCTGTGTCTTTTTTATAAATCCTTTCATGGTAATTATTTGAAAGATCTTTTCGCTATGGTACCTAAACTTTTATTTAATTTAAGCACAGTACTAGATTGGCGTCGAAATCTCATCAATTTACATTTCAGCTGGTTGGATGTAACCATAAATTCTATGTTAACAGTTATGTTTCTCACACTTCTCGCTTGTGGAACTTCATTTCAGTTCGATGCTGTCCAGCCAACATTAATCTTCAAAAAGTTAAATGAAATGTCAATCGCTATATTATTCTTTCATCTCCCCGCTCATTACTAATGTTTCTGTTTCTAATCCCCACTTCTAGCCCCTGGTGTCTTAGTGGCTTTACTGCCTTGCATGGGATGATACCGATTTAAAAAAAGTACTTAATATGGTAGAAGGCCACTAAAAGATGGGACCCAGTATGAATGGAATTCATCGCATTAGCAATAGCCGAGTAGTCTAACTTCCTCTTAAGTTCGTTAAGTTGGCACGCCGGACAAAAATCCTTCGCGGGCCTGATGTGGCTCTTGTTCTAATGCCTTTAAGATATTTACAATGCAGACTTAGAATCAGCAACATTACTGGTACTGATCTGGCAACTCGGCTTCAGTCACTTTCTCAACGCCGTAAAGTTGCCTCTCCGTGTCTTTTTTTATAAATCCTTTCATGATAATTATTTGGAAGATCTCATCGCTATGGTACCTAGACTTTTTTTAATTTAAGCATAGTACTAGATTCGCGTCGGGATCTCATCCATTTGCAGTTGAGCTGGCTAGATGTAGCCGTAAGTTTCATGCTAACAGTTTCTTTTCTCGCACTTCTCGCTTGTGGAACTCCATTCTAGCTTCATGCTTTCCAGCCAATTTTAATCTGTAAAAAACTACAAAAATTTAAATGCAATGCCAATCGCTATCTATTGTCCTCCTAATTACATTTCCACACCCTGTAACTCCTTGGGTTTTAATGGGTTTACTGCCTTTCTTGGGGGTGATACCATTTTTTTAAAAATTGATTTATTTAAACATAGAAAATTGGGAAAAATCATAAAATATATTTAATACAACCAAACGTTTCTCATCCGCCATTTAATATTCAGTCCAACTTCATAAAAATCGCCAGTTTCTTTGCTGAAAAACACTTGTTATTCAAAGAATAGACATATTCAGTAAAGAGTTCTTTAAATTGACACCAATTGAAAAAGATTCTCGCTTGCAAAGATATGGTTTAGAGGCTTGCAAAATGGTAATCAATAAGAAAGTGATTGAGTAGATCATCAAGTGATTCAAATTTTTTGATTTCATTTCCACAAAATGATGATCGACTCTTTCACAGAGCAAAACAAAAGCCTTTTCTGTTCGTCTATGTTTCGGATTAACGATTTCAAACTGGTCTATGTGAACTACTCGATTAGCAGTTTGGATGAAATATATATGCCATCAAATGCTCAGCAGACGTTTTTAGAGATAGTAGCACAGTTTGATTGAAGTTTCGGCTTCTCATTCCTATTCAGTGATTGTTCAAATTGTTTTTGGTTATTAAAATTTTTAGTTTCATAAGTGGTAACAATGGAATATCTTCTACAATCAAAGTCATTTTCTTATTATCTATATTTCTGAGATGAGTTACTATGTACACTATTTACATTGTTCGGACTATCATCCTCATCTTTGTTGCCATATTTATCACAACGTTTCTGCCGTTGTACGCTCCGGCCTTCTTCAGGTGGTTTTAATGTCGAACTGAACATCTGTCTATATTTCTGAGATGAGGTACTATGTACACTATTTACATTGTTCGGACTATCATCCTCATCTTTGTTGCCATATTTATCACAACGTTTCTGCCGTTGTACGCTCCGGCCTTCTTCAGGTGGTTGGAATGTCGAAATGAACCCTTTATTTCGCTCGCTGGGGTAGACTGTTCTAGTTACATTAATGTACTGTTCTAATGGATGTCAGTTATCTCCTGTTAATTCCCCTCTCCAAGTTCTCCACCGCCTTAACAAAGTATTGAACTCACACTTTTTGGGTCCTGTCACTGGATCTAACTAACAAATTAAATCCATTGTGCCATGTGTCCTTGAGGACATCTGTGTATGAATTTCTGGGTATTATAAACCTTATGTCTTCAGCAACCATTTTTTAGCAGTGCTCATATTGCAATTTTTGCTATTATCATTTCATTTTTTTACCAGAGCTCATATTGCAATTTTCGTCATTATTATTGCTTTTCTCTGGCTCTCCTTATTACTGGTTCCCATATTATATTCATTTCTATGCTTGGTCGGCTCATGAGATTTTTGTGGCCAAGTATTTTCTTATTGTCAAGCATAATTAATGCATCTGATTTTTTTGTTCTTTATTCAACTCAAAGTAAAAGCATTTATCAAATCTTTATTTTTTTTGCCAATTGCCCAGGAAAGAATAAAATAGTCCGAAACGATTAATTAAACTTTAATATGTGTCATCTGACTGAGTTCTTTTCGGTCATTTTTCATGTCAGTCTTTAAATTTCCACCATTGATTGATGGTTTTCGACTGTCTTAAACTGAATTCTAAAGTTGACACTTTAAAAAAATCAAATTCTTATTGTTTATTTGCTGAAAAATATATATATTCTTTGCAGTTTCAGCTTCATCAAAATGTATGAAATGCAGTAAAAGCCAGATTTCGAAAAGAAACAAACAGTTCTTGGCACAGGGCAACCTTTCGACTTTCTCCTTCATCCTTTTGGATCCTTTATCGTTTTGAGCCAAATTAATAGTTAATCTGTGTCAATATTTTATTATGTAAGTCAATATTTTCAAAATAAAATATGGTCAGTTTTATATGATAAATGTATCATGCGAATTCCACTTCTGGAAATTAGTCCTGGGTATGAGGATAAACTACATCCGACAGCAAGACCTGGGAAATTCGAACTTTTGAGGAGCGTAGAACCAACTCTTAGCTGATGATGTCCTCAGGTCTACCTTAAACCGGACTGTGGGTTGGGTAGCACTTGTTAGCGTTACAGTTACGGGAAATTAATGAACCCCCAAACAAAAGCAAACCACTGTAAACGTATAAAAATACCATTAATACATATTTATATAACAAAATTACCTATTTATAGCAAAACAACTAACAATACTGTTGTGAAGTTGGTGTTAGCACTAATCAGCTGCTAAGTCGTACTTCTACTTGGTTAGTCTCAGAGACCACTTATATTGAATGTTCAGTTCTGCTTATGCAAATTATGCATACTAATTTGCTAGTATCACTACATCTCCCTAAACCTTAAGGGCTTTATCCCTCTCGTAGCTCTTGTACTCCTTCTGATATTTTCGTCATTCTGCTCTCTTTCTCTCCCTCCCGTATTTCTTTCCCTGGGAGACCTCGATCTGTCCCGGTCTAAGTTGTAGTCACATGTGTCCTCTTGCATACTCCGGTCTTCATCTGAACTTTCAGAGTCCTTCTGTCCTTCTTCCTCCTGCATTGTTTCCTCTGACGTTTCCTTGTGTAATGGTTGTCCTATCAACTCAATATCAGATGAAACTGACATCTCTTCATCATTTCGTTCTTCCTCTTCACCCTGTGTCCTTATTTGGTCAGCATGGGCCAACACACTATCGCCATTCTCTCTATTTATTATGGCTGTATTATGGCCTTTTTGCATTATGAACTCTGCTCCTTCCGTATCTGCATCCTTGCTCTTTTTATACCACATCTTTTCACTTGTAGAGTATGACATAATTAGCGGAGCTCTAATCTGTCTCCCCATTAGAACTGATGGGCTTTCGAGTCTTCCCGCGTGTGGTATGGTTCTATAACTTAAAAGCATCCTCGGTAGAAAAACTTCTACTTTTTCTTTTTGCTGAGAGCATGTTTTCAGCCCCTTTTTTACAGTTTGAACCATCCTTTCTGCTATGCCATTTGATTGAGGGTGATACGGAGGAGTTTTATATGGTTTACACCCTATTTTCTCTAACCATACGTTCAGCTCTTCGTCGCAAAACTCCGGTGCATTATCCGATACCAAGGTTTTTGGTACACCATTTCTAGAGAATACGACTCTTAGAATTTGCTTTATAGTGGAACTTTTCCTGTTTGTAACCCTTATTATTTCAGGCCAACCTGAAAAAGAGTCCACTAATATCAATAAGAGTCACACTCCATTTACGTAGGCATGATCCATATGGACCCTACTCCATGGCTCTGCTTCTTTGGGCCATGAATGTAACTTGGCTTGTGTAAAGTTTCTTAACTCTTTACATTTTTTTTAATTTACACACTGCTTGAAAGTGGTTCTTTTTTAAGCAATTATTACAAGTTTTCCCAAATTCCGGACACTTTTCCTTTTTCATCTCGTGTTCACGTCCACAATACGAACATTTTTTTATCTTGTTTACCGCGTCTGTATCAGCGAATCTTTGTTCGGTGGGTTGACTTTTATAATGGTAGTATGTCTGTATTAGCTCTTGTTGCTGCATAAATTCTATACAAGCATTTAAAGACATATTTCCTATTTGTAATTGTTCCAATATTTTATATCGGTGTGACGCATTGGACATACCTTCAATTAGTCTTAATTGAATCAAGTCCTCTTCGATGGTCTGTTCGTCTTGTCCGAGTCTCTCAAATTCACAATATCTATTAGGTTGGTGCAAAAATAATTTCGTTTTCTAACATATGTTACTATGTGAGAAAACGAAATTATTTTTGCACCAACCTAATACTTGCATTTCGTAGACGGTGTAAATATTTTATAATTGGTTCATCAATTTCCTGTTTCGTTGACATGAATTTCGTTCTTTCTGCCACTACCAGCCTTTTCTTGGGTCTCATATTCTTTTTTATAATCTGACTTATTTTTCGAAAGTCAGGTCTTCCAAATTTAAGGGATATGCCATGGTGGAGACTTTCATTACAGCCTCACATCCAGCTGTAGCCAAAAATAAATCCGTGATTTCATTTTCGCCTCCATTTTCCTTGTTGTCTTTCAACTTTTTTGTTCTCGCAGTGGCAAAGAAGCAACGAATCCAAGTATCGACAAATTCTGGATCTTCCAGAGACAATTGAAATCCTATCGGCGACGCCATTGTTGTGAAGTTGATGTTAGCACTAATCAGCTGCTAAGTCGTACTTCTACTTGGTTAGTCTCAGAGACCACTTATATTGAATGTTCAGTTCTGCTTATGCAAATTATGCATACTAATTTGCTAGTATCACTACAAATACATTTTATCTGTAGTTGAAGGCATACAATTGCGTTCAAAATATATTTAGTTGAAGCGATAAAATTGTGTTCAAAATATTTAGATTTCGGCATTAAATAATCCATAGAGGTGTTGATATGCCCTTAAACAAAATCAACCAACCAACAATACCTATTTATAGTATATATTTAGTTGAAGCCATAAAATTGTGTTCAAAATATTTAGATTTCGGCATTAAATAACCCATAGAGGTTGATATGCCGCTAAACAAAATCAACCAACCAACAATACCTATTTATAGTATATATTTAGTTGAAGCCATAAAATTGTGTTCAAAATATTTAGATTTCGGCATTAAATAACCCATAGAGGTTGATATGCCGCTAAACAAAATCAACCAACCAACAATACCTATTATAGTATATATTTAGTTGAAGCCATAAAATTGTGTTCAAAATATTTAGATTTCGGCATTAAATAACCCATAGAGGTTGATATGCCGCTAAACAAAATCAACCAATCAACAATACCTATTTATAGTATATATTTAGTTGAAGCCATAAAATTGTGTTCAAAATATTTAGATTTAGGCATTAAATAACCCATAGAGGTTGATATGCCGCTAAACAAAATCAACCAACCAACAATACCTATTTATAGTATATATTTAGTTAAAGCCATAAAATTGTGTTCAAAATATTTAGATTTCAGCATTAAATAACCCATAGAGGTTGATATGCCGCTAAACAAAATCAACCAACCAACAATACCTATTTATAGTATATATTTAGTTGAAGCCATAAAATTGTGTTCAAAATATTTAAATTTCAGCATTAAATAACCCATAGAGGTTGATATGCTGCTAAACAAAATCAACCAACCAACAATACCTATTTATAGTATATATTTAGTTGAAGCCATAAAATTGTGTTCAAAATATTTAGATTTCGGCATTAAATAACCCATAGAGTTGTTGATATGCCACTAAACAAAATCAACCAACCAACAATACCTATTTATAGTATATATTTAGTTGAAGCCATAAAATTGTGTTCAAAATATTTAAATTTCAGCATTAAATAACCCATAGAGGTTGATATGCTGCTAAACAAAATCAACCAACCAACAATACCTATTTATAGTATATATTTAGTTGAAGCCATAAAATTGTGTTCAAAATATTTAGATTTCGGCATTAAATAACCCATAGAGTTGTTGATATGCCACTAAACAAAATCAACCAACCAACAATACCTATTTATAGTATATATTTAGTTGAAGCCATAAAATTGTGTTCAAAATATTTAAATTTCAGCATTAAATAACCCATAGAGGTTGATATGCTGCTAAACAAAATCAACCAACCAACAATACCTATTTATAGTATATATTTAGTTGAAGCCATAAAATTGTGTTCAAAATATTTAGATTTCGGCATTAAATAACCCATAGAGTTGTTGATATGCCACTAAACAAAATCAACCAACCAACAATACCTATTTATAGTATATATTTAGTTGAAGCCATAAAATTGTGTTCAAAATATTTAGATTTCGGCATTAAATAACCCATAGAGGTTGATATGCCGCTAAACAAAATCAACCAACCAACAATACCTATTTATAGTATATATTTAGTTGAAGCAATAAAATTGTGTTCAAAATATTTAGATTTCGGCATTAAATAACCCATAGAGTTGTTGATATGCCACTAAACAAAATCAACCAACCAACAATACCTATTTATAGTATATATTTAGTTGAAGCCATAAAATTGTGTTCAAAATATTTAGATTTCGGCATTAAATAACCCATAGAGGTTGATATGCCTCTAAACAAAATCAACCAACCAACAATACCTATTTATAGTATATATTTAGTTGAAGCCATAAAATTGTGTTCAAAATATTTAGATTTCGGCATTAAATAACCCATAGAGTTGTTGATATGCCACTAAACAAAATCAACCAACCAACAATACCTATTTATAGTATATATTTAGTTGAAGCCATAAAATTGTGTTCAAAATATTTAGATTTCGGCATTAAATAACCCATAGAGGTTGATATGCCGCTAAACAAAATCAACCAACCAACAATACCTATTTATAGTATATATTTAGTTGAAGCCATAAAATTGTGTTCAAAATATTTAGATTTCGGCATTAAATAACCCATAGAGTTGTTGATATGCCGCTAAACAAAATCAACCAACCAATACCTATTTATAGTATATATTTAGTTAAAGCCATAAAATTGTGTTCAAAATATTTAGATTTCGGCATTAAATAACCCATAGAGGTTGATATGCCGCTAAACAAAATCAACCAACCAACAATACCTATTATAGTATATATTTAGTTGAAGCCATAAAATTGTGTTCAAAATATTTAGATTTCGGCATTAAATAACCCATAGAGGTTGATATGCCGCTAAACAAAATCAACCAATCAACAATACCTATTTATAGTATATATTTAGTTGAAGCCATAAAATTGTGTTCAAAATATTTAGATTTAGGCATTAAATAACCCATAGAGGTTGATATGCCGCTAAACAAAATCAACCAACCAACAATACCTATTTATAGTATATATTTAGTTAAAGCCATAAAATTGTGTTCAAAATATTTAGATTTCAGCATTAAATAACCCATAGAGGTTGATATGCCGCTAAACAAAATCAACCAACCAACAATACCTATTTATAGTATATATTTAGTTGAAGCCATAAAATTGTGTTCAAAATATTTAAATTTCAGCATTAAATAACCCATAGAGGTTGATATGCTGCTAAACAAAATCAACCAACCAACAATACCTATTTATAGTATATATTTAGTTGAAGCCATAAAATTGTGTTCAAAATATTTAGATTTCGGCATTAAATAACCCATAGAGTTGTTGATATGCCACTAAACAAAATCAACCAACCAACAATACCTATTTATAGTATATATTTAGTTGAAGCCATAAAATTGTGTTCAAAATATTTAAATTTCAGCATTAAATAACCCATAGAGGTTGATATGCTGCTAAACAAAATCAACCAACCAACAATACCTATTTATAGTATATATTTAGTTGAAGCCATAAAATTGTGTTCAAAATATTTAGATTTCGGCATTAAATAACCCATAGAGTTGTTGATATGCCACTAAACAAAATCAACCAACCAACAATACCTATTTATAGTATATATTTAGTTGAAGCCATAAAATTGTGTTCAAAATATTTAAATTTCAGCATTAAATAACCCATAGAGGTTGATATGCTGCTAAACAAAATCAACCAACCAACAATACCTATTTATAGTATATATTTAGTTGAAGCCATAAAATTGTGTTCAAAATATTTAGATTTCGGCATTAAATAACCCATAGAGTTGTTGATATGCCACTAAACAAAATCAACCAACCAACAATACCTATTTATAGTATATATTTAGTTGAAGCCATAAAATTGTGTTCAAAATATTTAGATTTCGGCATTAAATAACCCATAGAGGTTGATATGCCGCTAAACAAAATCAACCAACCAACAATACCTATTTATAGTATATATTTAGTTGAAGCAATAAAATTGTGTTCAAAATATTTAGATTTCGGCATTAAATAACCCATAGAGTTGTTGATATGCCACTAAACAAAATCAACCAACCAACAATACCTATTTATAGTATATATTTAGTTGAAGCCATAAAATTGTGTTCAAAATATTTAGATTTCGGCATTAAATAACCCATAGAGGTTGATATGCCTCTAAACAAAATCAACCAACCAACAATACCTATTTATAGTATATATTTAGTTGAAGCCATAAAATTGTGTTCAAAATATTTAGATTTCGGCATTAAATAACCCATAGAGTTGTTGATATGCCACTAAACAAAATCAACCAACCAACAATACCTATTTATAGTATATATTTAGTTGAAGCCATAAAATTGTGTTCAAAATATTTAGATTTCGGCATTAAATAACCCATAGAGGTTGATATGCCGCTAAACAAAATCAACCAACCAACAATACCTATTTATAGTATATATTTAGTTGAAGCCATAAAATTGTGTTCAAAATATTTAGATTTCGGCATTAAATAACCCATAGAGTTGTTGATATGCCGCTAAACAAAATCAACCAACCAATACCTATTTATAGTATATATTTAGTTAAAGCCATAAAATTGTGTTCAAAATATTTAGATTTCGGCATTAAATAACCCATAGAGGTTGATATGCCGCTAAACAAAATCAACCAACCAACAATACCTATTATAGTATATATTTAGTTGAAGCCATAAAATTGTGTTCAAAATATTTAGATTTCGGCATTAAATAACCCATAGAGGTTGATATGCCGCTAAACAAAATCAACCAATCAACAATACCTATTTATAGTATATATTTAGTTGAAGCCATAAAATTGTGTTCAAAATATTTAGATTTCGGCATTAAATAACCCATAGAGGTTGATATGCCGCTAAACAAAATCAACCAACCAACAATACCTATTTATAGTATATATTTAGTTGAAGCCATAAAATTGTGTTCAAAATATTTAGATTTCGGCATTAAATAACCCATAGAGTTGTTGATATGCCGCTAAACAAAATCAACCAACCAATACCTATTTATAGTATATATTTAGTTAAAGCCATAAAATTGTGTTCAAAATATTTAGATTTCGGCATTAAATAACCCATAGAGGTTGATATGCCGCTAAACAAAATCAACCAACCAACAATACCTATTATAGTATATATTTAGTTGAAGCCATAAAATTGTGTTCAAAATATTTAGATTTCGGCATTAAATAACCCATAGAGGTTGATATGCCGCTAAACAAAATCAACCAATCAACAATACCTATTATAGTATATATTTAGTTGAAGCCATAAAATTGTGTTCAAAATATTTAGATTTCGGCATTAAATAACCCATAGAGGTTGATATGCCGCTAAACAAAATCAACCAACCAACAATACCTATTTATAGTATATATTTAGTTGAAGCCATAAAATTGTGTTCAAAATATTTAGATTTCGGCATTAAATAACCCATAGAGTTGTTGATATGCCGCTAAACAAAATCAACCAACCAATACCTATTTATAGTATATATTTAGTTAAAGCCATAAAATTGTGTTCAAAATATTTAGATTTCGGCATTAAATAACCCATAGAGGTTGATATGCCGCTAAACAAAATCAACCAACCAACAATACCTATTATAGTATATATTTAGTTGAAGCCATAAAATTGTGTTCAAAATATTTAGATTTCGGCATTAAATAACCCATAGAGGTTGATATGCCACTAAACAAAATCAACCAACCAACAATACCTATTTATAGTATATATTTAGTTGAAGCCATAAAATTGTGTTCAAAATATTTAGATTTCGGCATTAAATAACCCATAGAGGTTGATATGCCGCTAAACAAAATCAACCAACCAACAATACCTATTTATAGTATATATTTAGTTAAAGCCATAAAATTGTGTTCAAAATATTTAAATTTCAGCATTAAATAACCCATAGAGGTGTTGATATGCCACTAAACGAAATCGACCAACCAACCAACATGAAAGAAAACTTTCATGGTATTAATCCGTATATCTTACAATTTATTAAATCAAACTGTTTTCCAAAATAGAACTTCAACAACGCAACATGAAACGTACATGTTACTGCCTCTAATAATTATGTCCGTAAAAATATATAGATGCACAAAAGGTGGGTATTAACTACCATGTATTCAATTGTGAAAACAGAATCTTACTTATTATAAAACGCAGATTGTGTGTGTGTGTGTGTGTGTGTGTGTGTGTGTGTGTGTGTGTGTGTGTGTGTGTACGTTTATATATTGGATCGGATTTCCTACATTTTTCAACCGATTTCAACAAAATTTCACAGGAATACGTAAAATTACCTTGCGGTGGTTCTGACAGCGCCAAAAATTGGAAAAACACAATTGTTTTTGCACGAAATCAATTTGAAAAAACACGATTAAGAGGCATCGCTGTCGCGAGAATGAAAGGGGGACAACTCACATCGAGTTATACTTATTATAAAACCCAGGTTGTGTGTGTGTGTGTGTATGTGTGTGTGTGTGTGTGTGTGTGTGTGTGTGTGTGTGTGTGTGTGTGTGTGTGTTCGTTTATATATGGGATCGGATTTCCTACATTTTTCGACCGATTTCAACAAAACTTCACTTTTTTTTGGCAGGTACTGTTTCTTATTGTCTTGCACACTTTTTTCTTTATTTTTACATTCAGAATGCTTTAAAAATTCCATTTACAAGACAATTATTTATAATAAAATTCTATTCAATCGGTAGACTCATAACGATTGAAAACAATGCTTTTGTTTGAGTTTGGGTTTGACCAATTCGTAAAAAAAAAAAAAAAAACTAAGACGTGCGTCTCCGTTAACCTTAAACAATAATCTTTGTCAATTTTATTTTTCAGTCTTTATGATGGTCGATATTGATCTATCTCTTACTGTTACATCCCCGGGCAACGCCGGGCTGTACTGCTAGTAACTTATATTACCGAGAAAATTAAATTTAAATATTAAATATTTTTATTACCAAGAAAATTAAATTTCAGCCTTAAACGACCCATAAGGAATTGATATGCAGTTAAACAATCAAATTAATCATTCACATGTGGAAATATTCCTTTTTATTAGAAATGTTTATAATAACTTATTAGGCTGTGTAGGATCTTATTATGCAGATCAATAATTATTTATCATATTGTAAATTATAATATAGTATATGGTATAATAGTAACTGATATTTTTTTTTATTTCCAGATATATATAAAGCTTGCCATGTGTCGTAAGAAAGATTTAACATAAAAAAATATTATAAAATTATTGAGGGATAAGAACAGAACTTTGGAAATTACTAAACAAAAATCGGAGAATAATCGAAAAAGAAATTATAAAAGGGAAGATTAAAATTCAATAAGTAAACCGATAAACGAGACAATATTTGAGCTGGTGTTACGAATATAAACAGAAAAAAGATTTTATATTAAGAACATGAAAAACATGAAAGCAAGAAACTCCCACTTTTCATTAAAATCACAAATGGAAATATGTAAGTTGGATGAAGAAGTACATGAAAACTGATTTCTAAGTAGTAATTTTAGTGATGAATAAAAAGCTATATTGGTTGGACCTGATCGCTGAGTTAAAGTTTGGATCCCTCGCTAAATTCGTCAATTAACATGACTTTGAAAATGGTCTTTTTTAGAGCAAAATTAAAGGTTACTTCAAAAGTGATTAGGGTGTCAAAATAACAGCAGAGTTCTTGGATAAGATATTTTTTGGAACGGCAGAATTGACAAACAAGATTTAATCTAAAATGTGTATTCATGGAAGACAATCCGGTTTTACAAGATTACTTTGATAAAAGCTTCCAAAACAGCAAATTAATTTAATTCCTCTTTGTCTCTCAATGGAATAAAAGATTTGTGGGTCATCATTAAGAGATATACATGCGACTAGGAAACAAGATTCAAATAGTGATTTTCTAAGCCCGGCTTAGATGAAGCACAAGGCCGAAAGTATGGGGCACCCAGTGAGGATCGAACTCACTAGTCAGTCGTAATTGATCTAGCAAGACAAACTTTCTAACCATTACACCACGTCGAGGTACCCATGTGATTTTCCAAGCGTAGCTCAGATGTGGCACAGGGCCGAAAGAATGGGTACCCAGTGAGGATCGAACTCACTACTCAGTCGTAATTGTCCTCCCGAGACAAGCTTGCTAACCATTACACCACGCCAAGGTGCCCAACAAGATCCAAATAAAGCCGGGTTTCGGGTCTTCATAAAAAAGAGAAAAGAATAGATTTTACAGTGGCTGACCAAGATTATCAAGGAACCTATATTATCTTCTTCCTATAGAATATTGTATTAATAAAACTTATGTTTATCTTTTTATTTATTAATTATTATTTATGTTATATTATGTTTGGATGATAATAACACACGCCAAAAATATGTTATTATGTATATTCTTAATAAAAATTAATATAATTTTAAATAGTTAATGTTTAATATTGAAAATTTAAACTCAGAACATATATTGGGCATATAAATCTTTCCTGAAAATATTATTCAACATTGGTTGGTTAATACAAATATTATTGGGGAAATATTGATTTGCATTATAGAATCTAACATAAGGTAAATCCACAATTGCTCCGAAGTCAATTTCTTTATTTTATTTGTTGACCCATTTACAGTTTCACCTTCATTCTTCTCCTGTCCATAATAATGTACAGCAAAATCTGTTTTTATTGAGCTGTGTAAATCATTCACTCTCAGCCTGTTTGATCTATCTATCTATCTATCTATCTATCTATCTATCTATCTATCTATCTATCTATCTCATTCTGTTCATATCTATCTATCTATCTATCTATCCCATTCTGTTCATATCTATCTATCTATCTATCTATCTATCTATCTATCTATCTCAATTTGTTAAAATGTATCTCTATCTATCTCAATTTGTTCTTAGCTCTCTATCTATATCAGTTTGTTCTTTATCTGTGTAATTCTATTTATATCTGTTTATTTTATTCATATCAGTCTGTTCTTATCTATCTATCTATCTCTCTCTCTCTCTCTCTCTCTATATATATATATATATATATATATATATATATATATATATATATATTAGGTTGGTGCAAAAATAATGACGTAATAATGTCGTTTTTTGACGTATTCTTTAACGTCAAAAAACGTCATTATTACGTCATTATTTTTGCACCAACCTAATATATCGCATTGTCTTCGTATCTATCATTTTTCATATCTGATAACCGAATGCATTTAAGTGAATTATTCAGATAAAAAAAAACTTAGGGTTTCTTTTTTATATGCATAAAGCTGTGTGTAAAACGAAAAAATATAAAATATCAAATTTTGAAAAGAAAGGAGAGAAAAATTGTGGGACGAGAGAAAAATCAAAAGTCAGTGAAAGTGAAACGGTTGGCCAAATCAAATGACACAAAAGAAACTTGTAGCTTAGACGTTGTAGGAATGGCAAAACGAGGGATTGCCAACGAGAATTCAGTTATTCTTAATCCTGTTTTCATTTACACTTTCATTCCAAAGGATTAAGGCTGGATTAAACAGCAGCAACTAATCCTTTCCTATTGAGATTTCCTTACAAGCAATTTAAGCAACGACGATATTCATGTTTTCTTCTTGTCGCCATTTATGACAACTGCATCTATCTATCTATCTATCTATCTATCTATCTATCTATCAGGATGATGCAAAAATAATGTCGTTTAGTAACATACGTGAGACAACGACATTATTTTTGCACCAACCTAATATCTATCTAATTCTATTCATATTTATCTATCTATCTAATTCTATTCATATCTATCTATCTATCTATCTATCTATCTATCTAATTCTAATCATATCTATCTATCTATCTATCTATCTATCTAATTCTATTCATATCTATCTATCTATTTATCTAATTCTATTCATATCTATCTATCTATCTATCTATCTATCATTCTATTCATATCTATCTATTTATCTATCTCGGTCTTTTCATATCTATCTGTCTAATTCTATTCATATCTGTCTATCTATCTATCTATCTATCTATCTATCTATCTATCTATCTATCTATTCATTATCTATCTATCTATCTCTCTAATTCTGTTCATATCTATCTAATTCTATTCATATCTATCTATCTATCTATCTATCTATCTAATTCTAATCATATCTATCTATCTATCTATCTATCTAATTCTATTCATATCTATCTATCTATCTATTTATCTAATTCTATTCATATCTATCTATCTATCTATCTATCTATCTCTATATATATCTATCTATCTGTCATTCTATTCATATCTATCTATCTATTTATCTATCTCGGTCTTTTCATATCTATCTGTCTAATTCTATTCATATCTGCCTATCTATCTATCTATCTGCCTATCTATCTATCTATCTATCTATTCATTATCTATCTATCTATCTATCTATCTATCTCTCTATCTAATTCTGTTCATATCTATCTTATTCTATTTATATCTATCTTATCTCAGTCTTTTCATATCTATCTATCTATCGCGTCCTGGGTAAGACGATAAAGTACGTCCAGCAGTTCATTATTTACTACATGGTATCTATTGTTATACAAGCTCTAAAATAACTTGCAATGGGATTCTCAGTTTTTATTATTAATATTACAAAATGAATTATTATTCATAAGTACTAAAATTTAGGACATAGAAAATATAAATGCTTAACAAATCTAAATATTTTATTATTTTACATACTGACGTTCTATAACTTGAATTACTGTTTCCTATTCTAATATGCATCACTTTTAGTGTCTCCTGTTGGGTTAATATCTGGGAAGAACGGTAACCAATTCATTAATTTTGCTTCTTTAAAACCATTTTTGGAAAGTTAGGCAGAAGTCAGCTTTTTAGAATATAATGGCGTATTGTCTTTCATCAATGACCTCTTCAGTTTAAATCTTCCTATTTGTGGCGTATACTCTTCAAAAACATCTTGTCCAAGAACTTAACATAATTCTCTGTATCCCTCTTGTTGCCATTATCAATCTACAATTTTACTGCCACCAAAAATAACCTAAAATATTGCTCCCCCCCTCTCTGATTTCAATTCATGTTTATTTCCATGTCGGATCCAACTTTTTGTCCTCAGATCCAACCGAATGGTATTCATCAGTAAAAAGTTACTATTGAGAAATCAACTCTCATGTATTTCTTTGCCCAACTATCACATTACTCTTTTTTTTTCTTTTTTTTTTTAATCGAATTTAACCCCCCGACCAAAGCAAGGCAGTAAAACCACTAAAACACAAGGAGTTACTGGGGGTGGAGGAATTAGAAAGCAGAAACATTACTATGGATGAAAAATAATAAAAGAGTCATCAGGAAGAAGGTAGATAACGATTGACATTGAATTTAAATTTTTTAAGATCAAAGTTAATTGAAAAACATGGAACCGAAAGAGATTTCCACAAGAAAGAAGTTCGAGAAAAGAAACTGTTAGCCTAGAACTTATCGTTACATCTAGCCAATTCAACTGTATTGATGAGAAGCTGTTGCTATTCTAGTACAGCGCATAAATTCATAAAGTCTAGGTAGCATAGCGAAGGGCTCATCCGAACGATTACCGTGAAAGTATTTATAGAAAATGCGCAGGGAAGCCACTATAAGGCGGTGTGAAAGTGACTGAAGCCGAGACGCCACGTCAGGACCAATAATATTGCTGATTCTTCTTTGGAAGTTATCAAAAATTTCTAGATATATAGCAGGAGCACCAGACCATATATAGCAGCAATATTCTAAGCATGGACGAATGATAAACAGATTCTGGTGAGAAAATTTGTCTGACCCGACTTAGTGAACCAACTTTCTTCTTTTCCTGCAATGTGTCGTGTCCAAGGCGATCCTTAACCTTGGACGCAGCCGATCATGGTTCTCCACAATTTCCTGTTCTTTGTAACTCTGAATAGATTTTGTTTTTTTGTTATCTGCCCGAAACTTTGTTCCAGCATCCATTTACACAAGTTCTCTTGGTATATATATTACAGGTAATGGATCCGTTGGTATATAATCCAGGTAGGTCCTAGTAATATTAGATATGAAAACTTATCCACATAGAGAGCTCAATGTATTTATTATAACAGAGCATTATTAATGAACGAGAACAAAAAGGATAACCAAGTGGACAGTAGATAGCAATTAAAATTGCATTTAAATTTTCGCAGACGAATATTGACTGGAACGCATGGAGCTGGAAGGGAATTCCACAAGCGAGAACTGCGAGAAAAGTAACTGTTGGCATAGAACCTCAACTGTAAATTGCTGATATCTCGAAGACAGTCTAGTACTGCGCTTAAATTTAAAAAGTCTAGGTACTATAGCGAAGAGCTCATCCAAAAATTGCCATTAAGGTATGGAAAGTGACTGAATCCGATACGCAAGATCAGGACCAATGATACTGCTGACTCTTCTCTGGATTTTATCAAGGAACTCAAGGTTAATAGCAGGAGCACCAGACCATACGTGGCAGTATTATTCTAAGCATGGACGAATAATAGACATAGATATGTATGATAGATTCTAGAGAGAAAATTTGTCTAACACGACAGTGAACCAACTTTCTTTGCTGCTGACTTAGTAGTAGGTTCAATATAGACTATACACTCCATGTCAGATGAAAATGTTAGTCCTAGAAGGCTCGAAGAGTCACTCTCTTGGAGGTTAGCACCAGCCATGCTGATAGAAGAAAGAAAGGGATCTCAGATGATTAATAGAGAGCAGTTTTGTTTTCGAGGCGTTAACATTAACAAGCCATCCTTTGCCCCAGTTAACTACAGACTGTAGGCCGTTTTTTACATCAGCTGCCAATTTGACTTTGTCGAACTGATCAACGTTATTATCAAGAGAGGAGTAAATGGTTGTGTCATCATACCAAGTTGAGAGCTGATATCATCAGGAAAGTTGTTAATGGAAAATAAAAACAAAGTAGGAGAAAGTATAGAGCCTTAAGATCTAGAAGTGTTGCCGTTCAGGATAACTTTCATTTCAAGATTTGATAAGAGTGAATCAGTTCAAAAAATTCGACGGGGATATCATAAGTTTTCAACTTGTAAAGTAGACCAATATTCCTAAACCCTGCCGAACGCTTTCAAGAAGTCCAAAGCCGGGCTTCACAATCTTCGTGATGCTTACTTAAAAGTGATAGTTTCGTTGCTTTCACATCTTATTTTTATTTTTATTTTTTTTTTTTAGCCAGTGTTCTTAATGTTCTGTATATTTTCTCTCTGTTTATATTTACATATAACTGATCTAGCAAGACAAGCTTGCTAACCATTACACCACGACGACGAACCCCAGCTGAAATAATATACTGACCTTGACCACGGCTCAGAATGACTAGTGTCTGTCTGTTTGTTTGTCTGTCTGTCTGCTTTTACTTAGTTTTTCATATCGTCGATTTACTATTTCCAGTTGTGCATATCTCCGTTTGAATCGAAAGTGTTCTGATGATTTTTAGGCCCGAACCACTCTCCAAATACTGACCAAACACAAGTTTGTTTTTCGAAAGACTTCTTGGTTGGGCCTAAAACATTTCAGCACCCACCCGTATGTCCACGCAAGCGCATACATGTATATATAGGCATAAATGTAGATCAATAAGTCCGTAGCCTAATGATAAAAAAAACATTTATATTACACGAAAGATACTTATTTTTCCTCAGTACCTCCATTCTTGTCAATACCCTTGACTCATTAACCAGCATGGACGCGACAAAATCTCTAAAGAATTTCCTTTAATCCTGCTGCCAGATTGTTAACAGCAACTTCTTTGACTGCTGCAGATAATTTGGTAGTGATTCTGTTAACAACCTGGCATGAATTAGATGTGACACAAGGCCGAAAGTATGAGGCGCGCATAAGAATCGAACTCACTACTCAGTCGTAACTGTTTTAGCAAGACAAGCTTGCTAACCATTACATCACAACGAGGAGTCCCAGCGGAAATAATATACTGACCACGGCGAGGTGCCCTAAATTATTTTCTAAGCGTTGCTTAGATGTGGCGCAAGGCCGAAAGCATGAGGCACCTAGTGAGGATCGAACTCACTTTTCATTTGTAACTGATCTAGCGAGACAAACTTGCTAACCATTACACCACAACGAGGAACACCAGCTGAACTAATATACTGACCTTGACATCGGTTCAGAATGACTAGAGTGTCTAACATTTGTTAGTCCGACATATTCCATGAATGGAATTGAAATCTGGGCAATTTGGAAGTCAAGGTAACACAATTAAATCTTTTTCATGTTCCTTAAACTATTTCTATACAACTTTTGCGGTATGGCATAGCATATTGTTTTGCTGGAAATACCATTGTCTTCATAAAAGACTGTTGCTATGAAGGAGTGAAACTGGTCTTCAATGATTCCACATTCCATTCTCAGCAGAATATTTTCCATTCCATCGTATTGCATCAACCGGCTTGTTTTCTCCCCCATAATGTATCCTTGTGCGATCGCTTCTTCGGGATAACGATTCACATGTTCTGTGCCGTCCACCTTATTCAGAAGGTGGTGAGTCGATCTTTCCCTTTGCTACAAAATCTACTTTCAACAATCGTGTGCTCACTGAAGATGCTTTTGGCGATAATCATTGATTAGCATGACAACACTGATTGTTTGTTTGTTTAGTGGCATATCAACATCCTTATGGGTCATTTTATACGGAAATTTAATTTTCTGGGGAGAATTAGTAATTTCTTTTTCAAAGATGTATTGCTGGCAATTTTTTAACTATGAAAACGTATTACTGCGTGTGTGTGCGTGTGCGTGTGTGTGGTATAAAAATGTATTGCTGATTTTTACTATAAAAATATATTTTTATACTTTCATAGTGTTTTGAGCCCAGGTTTGGGGTTAACTATTTACCCAAACTTGGGACGCTAATAGGTGCTACCGCCCGAGTTCAGGGTGAACTTGCGAACAACAGCGGTTAAGAGGTGGTCCACGCTCTCCAAAAGCTCCAATCACCCAATCAGAGGCCTTGATGCCAGGCGTAGTTTATCGTCATACCCAGGACGAGACTACACTGACTGGTCTATGATTTTGTAGACCCAGACACAAGAAGGTTTCATGTACTGTGTGTTGCATCGCATTCCCGCTTCCTTCCTTCCTTCCTTCCATCCTTCCTTCCTTTCTTCCTTCCTTTCATCCTTCCTTCCTACCTTCCTTCCATCCTTCCTTCCTCCCTCCCTTCCTTCCTTTCATCTTTCCTTCCTTTCTTCCTTCCTTCCTTCCTTCCTTTCTTCCTTCATTCCTTTCTTCCTTCATTCTTTTCTTCCTTTCTTCCTTCCTGTCATCCTTCCTTCCTTTCATCCTTCGTTCATTCGTTCGTTCGTTCCTTCCTTCCTTCTTTACATCCTTCCTTACTTCTTTCCTTCCTTCCTTCCTGCCTTTCATCCTTCCTTCCTTTCATCCTTCCTTCCTTCCTTCCTTTCATCCTTTCATCCTTCCTTTCATCCTTTCTTCCTTTCAATCTTCCTTCCTTCATTCCTTCCTTCCTTCCTTCCTTCCTTCCTTTCATCCTTCCTTCCTTTCTTCCTTCCTTCCTTTCTTCCTTCATTCCTTTCTTCCTTCCTGTCATCCTTCCTTCCTTTCATCCTTCGTTCATTCGTTCGTTCGCTCGTTCCTTCCTTCTTTACATCCTTCCTTCCTTCTTCCTTCCTGCCTTTCATCCTTCCTTCCTTTCATCATTCCTTCCTTCCTTTCATCCTTTCATCCTTCCTTCCGTCCTTCCTTCCTTTCATCCTTTCTTTCATCCTTCCTTCCGTCCTTCCTTCCTTTCATCCTTTCTTCCTTTCATTCTTCCTTCCTTCCTTCCTTCCTTCCGTCCTTCCTTTCATCCTTCCTTCCTTGTTCCTTCCTTTCATCCGTCTCGGAAATGCTCTCACATAGTTTGCTATTTTTTCTTTTAAATTCTAAACCCAATGTTATAGAACCCCTAAAGTCATATAAGTAACATATAACGACAACGTGTGCCGACAAAGTATAATGATGAGTAAACATTTATTTTGCATGCATTCAACAAGACGCCGTCTTCAACTCTAATTATCTTTATTAATGAATGAGTGGAGTAATTGATAGCGGTTCTGATTGAGGAATTGGAGAACCCAGTTCGAATTCCTGTCGAATCCATTAAATTCACTTACGTGCTTGGAAAAGGTATGAATACTTCCTCCCCGCTCCCGTCAGCTATGGGTAAATAGCAGGACAGACCAGATTCTATAGCCTTAGATGACAACTGGTCTATCGCAGAATGAAATGGCTCCCTACTGCGGGAAAAAATTTGATCGCCGAAGAGTGTATCACGCATGGCACCTAACTGATTTACTTGTGCAATAAGAAAGAAATTTGCCCACATGATGACCCTAGTATCAGATAAATAGGAACTATTTATATACGTCCCAATTTCCCTATGGGTGGGGTAATTTGAGTATAATCAGTGTCCCCCCCACCAAAAAAAAAAAGAAAGAATATCCATGGGATAGTCAAACTGACTTACTGCATGAATAATTGCAAATGGCTGCCACCAGTTGTTGTTAAGGACTTACTGCGTTGATAGGTCTTACTGCATTGGATTTAGCGTTCAAACAAAAAGTAATGTAAAGGTCACTGAATGGACCGCTATATGCGTTCACATGATTAGAGATTTTGCTACTTAGTAGTAGGAATAGGATTAAAATTATAGGAATATTTTTAATGCTTCGTAAAAAATATAAAAATAGACATTTATCATATATTTATCATATATATTCATAGATGTGTTTAGCTTGTGTGTGCAACAAAAGAAATAAGATGAAAAGAAATAAAAGGGAACGATAGTTGGGAGTGATATAATTTACTTATCAGGTCAGCAAATGGTAGTAAATGGACTCTTCTGAAGCAGATTTCTACAACAGCTGACTTCGCCAGCCATCTCGTTTAATTCTGGTGCCAACCAACGAATACAAATAACCTTAGCTGAAAGTACTACCTGTTCTTTAGCTACTGCTGATTAAAGAAGCAACGCGGTAATTAATTAACTCACCATGTTTCTCTTTATCGTCTCTTTGAATGTGTTTCAATTTGTTACAGTTTCTGTTTGATAAGTGTTTTCCTTATTTGTATATTTCTTTCAAATGTATTTTGTTCATCCATTTCCCCTTTTAAGTGATATATTTGTTATTTGTTTCTAGTTTTCACTTTGTCTTTCCGAAATAAAAGGATAACAATAATATAAACTGTGGGCCTTTTTCATTGAGACTGGCAGTCAATTGCAAGTAACAACACTTCTTTTTTTAAAAAATGAACTACTTAAATACATTTGATTTTCTTTTATCTTTACTCACAAATCTGACTATGACTAATGTGAATTCTGGCTATTTTTCTTACATCTACCACGGACACATTTGCAAAATGTTATTGGTATATTATGAAAAATGACCAATAAAATTAATAGACATAAAATATTCATTCCTTTTATTAAGCCATTTTTACAAGAACAATTGCTGCCAATATAGATAGATAGATAGATAGATAGATAGATAGATAGATAGATAGAAAATGTCTTAAAATAATTGTTGGACTTTGTCCATTTCATAATGTGTGACGTCATTTGTTTACATTTGGATACGCATCGAGCAGATATGAATGTACGAGAGAAAATCATGGAGAATTGTAGTTTAAAAACAGTAAAATCGACCTTGCTAACCGAAACGCTCCTCTGTGGCTTAATCGGTAAAGCACGTCAGGCTATATGACGGTTCCGCATATGATACAGTTTTGATTCCTGTAGTAGGACGCATAATTTCTATGAAGATTTCTTGGATATTCACGCCGGTAAATGTCGTTAATACTGTTTATTATAAAAAGAACATTTACTTAAATATTTGTATCTATAAAAAGAACGTATAAGCATAAAAAATGTCTTAAAACAGATAGATAGATATGGATATATTACAGCCAATTGCATTCATAAATATATACAGTGTAACCCGAATATAAGAGACACGGATATAAGAGAAACCCGGATATAAGAGAGATTTTCTCTGGTTCCAAATTAGAGCCTGCGTTAATGTAAATATACCAAACCCGGATATAAGAGAAACACGGATATAAGAGACTTCTTCTCCGGTCCCGACAACTCTCTTATATCCGGGTTACACTGTATATATATATATTTTTAAGTATTACTCTTCAAGTAAACTGAATTGAGTTCTCCGAACCACTGGTGTATTTCGTATAGAGAAAAACGTTAAAATTCCTTTTCTTCCTGCCATCTGACTGATGTCAAATTAGTCGGGTTCCGATCCCGACTTGAAGCAATTGGACGTCTAGCCATACTGAGGAGCTGTGATATAGCGAAACAGTTTGTCTGTCGATGATGATATATATTAGGTTGGTGCAAAAATAATGTCGTTTTCTCACATAGTAACATATGAGAGAAAACGACATTATTTTTGCACCAACCTAATATATATATGGACCTCCACAAAAACGCGATACCTAAGGTTTCAATTTTTTTTTTTAAATGAAAAATCTTTCTTAAAGCTTTTTTTAAAAATTTCCATCTGACAGATTAAATTTAATATTTCTAATATGAAAAATACTTTAGTGTATTTCAAATACTAATTTAAAGTGATTGGAAGGATTTTTTTTTCTTTTTTTTTTTTTTTTGCTAAAATAGCTGATCAGCGCCATTTTTTAGTCGCCTTTCATCACAATGTAATTCTCTTTATTAAAAAATCTTCCAAAAATAAAATATACTTTTTGAAACTTTATTTGGGGAATATTTGCTTATTTAAAGTTTAATTAATCAGATTTGAAACAAATTTACTTAAAATATATATAAGGAGTTACATTCTCTTTACAAACGTTGGGGGCCTCATACAATAGGTGTTCGAGCAATATCCCGGTGAAAGTTTATATGATATACAAACTTACACACACATTTCATACATATACACAAATAAAACTAATATACATACACACACGAAACATTTACACGCAAATAAAAGTAGAAAAGGCTAACCAAAAAACACATTCATATACAAATATGTCCACGGATTCTCTTTCAGTGTCTGTGGCATGCCAGTGATGGATGAAACAGACTACAGGGAAGTTTTGGTTCTAGACTTTTTTTCTAATGGCATTAGTAGAAAGTGAACGTGAAACTGACGCTTTCGATGGATACATGTACAGATATTAGTTGACATATATTTAAAGGTCTCGCGAGATGTGAAATTGTAGTTAACGAGCTTAGTGAGCAGGCCATTACTTTCTCTCGTTGATAGCTTTGTGTCAAATTCAAATAAGCTTAGTAAATATATGATTGAGATCGGTCACACTTGAGTGAAGAACAAACAAGTCTCGCTAACTGTTGTTCGTGAGTTTGCTTGTGACCCGGTGTCTTCTCTTGCTACTGATTTCTTCTTCATAAACCATGCCAACCTTTGTAAATGTCACTATACAGATAGATAGATAGATAGATAGATAGATAGATAGATAGATAGATAGATAGATAGATAGATAGATATGTGTGCGTATGTGTGTGTGTGTGTGTTGTTCTCAATTCGTTCAGCGAAAGTCTTTCCTTTGCCATACGCTGGTCATGTCCCCTCACCCCTCCTCGGTGTTCTGTATAGCGTCATAAAAATAGGATTGTATTTGCATATCCATCACCGGTAAAGATTGCTGCCGGCTAAGACATTATTTTGCGCGTCGCCGAACTGGGCATCGATTTTGCAAGGATCGATCCGAGAATGCAATTCGTTTGATGAAAGAAAAAATGCAGAAAAATCACAGAAAATGACGAACAAAGTTAATCTCCATCTTTTTTTTCTCTCTCTCTCTCTCTTTCTCCGATTCTGTTTCCCTCTCTTTCGCTCAGTCTTTCTGTCCATCTCTCTTCGTGTCCAACTCTTTTTATCTTTCTCTCTCTGATTTTCTGTTTCTTTCCCTATCTTTTACTCTTTTTATTTCTTTCTTTCGTGTTTTCTTTCACACACACACACACACACACACACACTCTCTCTCTCTCTCTCTCTCTCTCTCTCTCTCTCTTTCTGTCTTTCTCTCCTTTCCACTCATTATCGCTTGCACACTTAGCTCTCTTTTTCTTTATCACTATCTTTGTCTGATTCACTCAATCTTTATCTCTTATCATTCTCTCTTTATTACCATTTGTCTTGCTTCCATTTCTTTTTATTGTTTTTATTCCTGATTTTCTCCCGCTTTCCTTGTCCAGCAGTTTCTTGACAGAATGGGTGAATTGGGAGGATTTGAACGTTGATCCCAACGCGCCCAATGTTATAATTTCCCATTCGAATTAGGCGCTGAATTATTTGAATAAAATGAGTTGCGATAAATATTGATAGAATAGAGAGTAAAACTGCTCTTCTTGAAATCGGCATCAGAGACAGGATACTTAATAATGTCTGATTATTTCTTTTATTTATGCTATCGAACAGAGAAACGATAAAAAATTCTAAAAACTTAGGTCTTGAGCTGTTTTTTTTTTTTTTTTTAATCCAGCTTTCTGAGTTTAAAAACGTTTCTGGTCTAGAAGAGTCCAAGATTTGTCAGCCCCGTGGCAACCTGTTAACTCAAGATTGGATTCAACTATTATATTTATATTCTCGAAAGGGGACACACACGAAAACATCGTAGTTTATCAAGATGAAACAATTGATTATAGAAATACTTTCTTTTGCTTCCCTTTTCTTTTATAAGGACATTCAGTCAGTCATGTGCCATACGTGATACACGCTTAGGCGATCATGTATCTTTCGATACATAACTGACGAGGCAGATTTTTCCTGCGGTAGGTTGCCATTTCTTTCTGCGATAGACCAGTTGGCATGCAAGGCTACAGAACCTGATATTTGCCCATAGCTGATAGCAGAAGAGGATTCATACAGAAGAGGGTATTAAAACGTAACTGAATGTAGTGGATTCGACTGGAATTTGAACTCGGCTCTCCGATTCTTCAATTACTCCACCGTACCTTCAATAAAAGGACCCTTATGTTCTCTAAAATATTATTAATGCCTCATTAATTAATAAGCTTTTTGACCGTTAAACTCCGTGGCATTCCCATGCATTGCTTGAAGTTATGAAATGTAGCAATGTCATTTCTCCAGTAATTATTCGGACTAGTATCTTTGTTGTTTAATTACTACTTTTTAGCTGGTACGCTTTCCGACTTTCCTCAATACTGTCTTAATATTTTACACACAGTACTGTCATTGTATTCCGGGAATTAGTCAAATAACCGCAGTTATTTTTTTCAATGTTCAGCTCGTATGCCCTCCGTCTCTCTCTTTCTCTCTCTCTCTCTTTCTCTCTCTCTCTCTCTCTCTCCATCCTTCTCTCTCTCTCTCTGAAATAACGTATTTGATTAATTATTCAATTTGGTGTCTTCATTTTGGTTGCGTTTTAACAATTTAAACTTTTAGAAAAACCAGAAGTCGCAAGGAGCTAAATTTAAACTGTCAGTAGTTGTGCTGACAGACTGGGATGATGTGATGTTTAGTTTGAAATCTGACACAAGAAGTGATCAAAATACCACTTTGGTCACTAAGAGAGCGATGATAACACTGTCAATGTACAAATCCACGTAATGTCTTTTGTCTGTTTCACTAATTGTTTGATAATTTACATCAAGGCCGCACAACTAGTTCTTGAGCTATTCAAAATGTCTTAATAGGTCTCGACAAGTTTAAATATATATATATATATATATATATATATATATATATATATTTCTCTTTTTCTTTTCCCATATCATTTCCGTTGAGTTGACCGATAAAAATAGGTCAATGTCTGATCCTTACCCCCTCATCCTCAATATTAAGTATTATAATAAAAAGAAATATAAAAAAATTTTTTAAAACACTCTTTTCCCTCTCTAAACTCGACCATGTCTCTCATACTATTCCCCACCACCTTCTATGTCAATTTATATAAGCTTAATACTGCTCGTCAAAAGTGTAAATTTTCAATTCATTTTTCGTTTCACCTTTTGAAAGGGAAATCTGAAGATCCAAAGAAAAATAAAATTCTCTGGTGAAATAAATTATTACAATTAGCCTTAAAGTGGTCTGTTTTTCTTCAAATTAAATTATATATATATATATATATATATATATATATATATATATATATATATATATATATATATATATATATATATATATATATATAAGGGTCGATTAATCAGGAAGGAGACTTCCTGATATTATCTGTCTGGAGGGTTCGATCCCAGCGTGCGACACCTTTGGAAAGTGCCTGAAAGCCTTGTGAGTGAAATTGGATTAGACGGAACCCTAGTTGTGATAGCACAAAGTCACCAGTCAGTTGTAATAATTCTATTATAAATTATCAACCTCGATTTAGCTCTGTTGAGCGAAGTTCGAAACCGATTAGCGAGCCTGTTTTTCAGTTTTACTTTTCATCTATTATCATCGTTAGTGGTAATAAAGATAATATTTGTCTTTTCATGGTGGTCATAAAATTTTGTAACACAAATCATATATATATATATGTGTGTGTGTGCGTGTATTATAGATGAATAAATAAATAATATAAAATGTTTAATATAAAATATATTAAAAAAACTTAATAACATTGAAAAAATCTAATGTAAGCTTATCCATGACATCTACATAAATGATTAAATGCGTCTATAAACACATATATCCAAAAAATTCAGATGTTTATGGATATCACGTCTAGTTCTTATTTGGTACTGATCAGTTATTACTCGCCCTGTTTTCACTGAGTCTAAGTACATACTACCTGACCTAGGGATTGAACTCACAATTACTATGTAAACAAATTCAGGAACCAGCACAAAATTGATTATTATGGATTTAGGTCCAATTACCCGCGTCCTCTCAAGAGGATCGGTTATCCGAGTTTGGAAACGATTTATTTAATATAGTCAATAACGTTAAGTTTGTACAATTTAATAACAGATTACGAATCAAAATGAAAAGATTCCCGGAAATCGGATAAAATTCCTCAGGAAAGAAGATTAATCTGTATATTACTACGAGGTTTCTGTCGATGACTGTAAAAACGGCCACAATGGTGAATTGCAAAAATTCTATAAGAAATCACCACAAGGCTGGGAAGATCAAATAAATACTAGAAATAAAATGATAGCCGACAAATTAAATTTAAACGAGAGAAGCATCAAGTTGCATAAGCAACAAGCATTTACCTCCATAACAAAAAACACAAAGATAATTTCAAATTCGTCCACAATCCAGATTACTTAACCTCTACCAAGTATAATATTAAAAAAAAAAGTAGGTTAAAAAAAATAATAGAGAAGGTGTGCAGGTACACACGTAATGTCCTGGTGATAAACTAATGGTGAAATAGCAAAGACGCCATTAATGGTTTAACGGTATGAAAATAAAAATGAATGCGTATTCATCCAATTCTACCCCTCCGAAAAATATTGTTAATGGGAGCAATTGAATTGGCCAAGAAGTAGTGTTGTATTAACGACAATAAAATCGATATAATTAAAAGAGTGAGACCTATTTTGTTTCGTGATGGTGTGTTGTAGACAAAAAGAAATAGCAGGAATTTCGATGTGGTGAAAGGGGGCATTTGACTTGGCAGTGACATGCGAACTACTGGGGAGTTACATTTTATTGAGTCGTAGGCATTTGTTTGAACTTCGCGTCGTGAGGCTATACAATGACGATGGACTAATGGTTTTACACAAAAAATAGACGGAAGGAAGTAGAACCAAAAAATCAATATTTAAAAAAAAACATCGGTTTGGTAGCAAAAATAAATGGTTTATTTAAATAAAAAAAATAACAAAAATCAATATTGAATCTAAGCAATGGAATTTACAATGAAAAAGTTAAAATTTTGTATGTATGCTTTAAAAAACTCTTTCTTCACCACACTTTACACAGTCTCCCAACACACACACACACACACACACACACACACACACACATATATATATATATATATATATATATATATAATTTAATGAAAACAGACAAATTTAAGGTCCTTGGTTATAATTTATTTCCCCAGGGGATTTCTTATTCCCTGGCTCATCAGACCATACTTCCAAGGGTGAAAAAATGAATTTAAATTTACATATAATTTTTTACACTTTTGAGGGGTAGTATTAAGTTGATGTAAGGTGATATAGACAATGGTGAGAGACAGTGTGACAGACATGGTCGTAATTAGAGAGGGAAGTGAGAGATAGGAATGATTTTAAATTTGTTTTTATTACAATACTTAATAGTGAGGAAGGGAGGTAAGGATCAGACATTGGCCTATTTAATATATATATATATATATATATATATATATATATATATATATATATATTATTTATTTAAGGATATTAAAACATATTAAAAATCGCTACATAATGGCAATTATGTTTCAATACCATAAATTTAAACAATTGCCATTATACAGCAATTTTTAACATGTTTTAATATCCTAAAATAAATAATATTTAGCTCTACGCTGTATAAGGGCCCTCATTAAAATTAAATGTTATGTACAATGGCATTATACTACATTTGTTCTCATTATATATATATATATATATATATATATATATATATATATATATTAATGATAAGGTAGCCGTTAATTGAGAAAACTATTCTGTTCCTTTCTTACCTCCTGAAGATTGTGCAGAGATATGAAACTACCAGTAGCGGGATAAGCGTAAATCAAGAAAGGTTCCTTTTTTAAATATGTATATATGTAGTTTAGACTGGTTGTTTGTAATCTCACTGTTTAATAAAATAAAATAAAAATAGGAATAATAACAGAAACACGTCTACCCACTAAAAATAACGTTTACTCGTCTACTGACGGATAAAACAGGGTGCTTTTTATACCTCCTAGATCTTAAGGGGAGATAACTGATGATTTATCAGTACATAATAATAAGAAATAATGCTTGATAAAAGAAAATCCTTTCAAAAAATGACTGTTGTTTATTTTCCGGATACGAAACTGAAAGTAGTGGATAGAGATTCGTTGAAGTCCAAACGAGAAACGTGTGTCTTCGTTAATTAGGGTTATTTAATGAAACCATCCCCTGCCTGTCTCGCACCGTAGCCGAACTGGTAGAGATACGCTTTGGCCAAAAATGGAGTTTCCCAGAGGTGAAGAAATGATATGGGTTCGATTTCTGTCGAAGTTTTTTCTTTAGTAGAACTTCTCAATTAAAGCTACTTTCTCAATTTGCCATTAATTTTACTGTTGCTGCATCTGTTATATTTTAGTGGGTTCATGTGTTTGAGTTGCTTCAGACAGGAATCGAACATGCATCCCCGTTTTCAATTGTAGTAGGACTTATCGATTTAAAAAAGAATGAGTAAAAAACAGAGATAGCAACTGAAACTGGTGAAGCCACTAAAAATAACATTTATAGCAAGAAAAAAAATAATAATTTAAACGGTTTAAAGAAAATTAGTGACATCTCTCTTAACTTCCTTCCCTCTTTTTCTCTCTATGGGTTTTTTTCTTCTCTACCCCTTCCATATCAATATATAACTTTCGTTAAGTTAACCGTTTAAATGTGTCAATATCTGCTATCTCACTCATGTCTTCTCTCTCCCCCCTCACTTCCTCACTTCGTTAATTTACATATGTTTAATATGGCCCGACAAAAATGTGTAAATTTTCTTTTCATTTTTTGTTTGGAAGTAAAGTCTAATGATCCGCAGTCCTTTTAAAAGGGCTGTGGTGAAATAATTTATTACATGGAACCTTAAAGTGGTCTGTTTTTATTTTATATATATATATATATATATATATATATATATATATATATATATATATATATATGTTATTTTTAGTGGATATCAATATTTGAGTAGACACTCCAGACATTTCAAACACTATTTTATTTCGTCTACCAACATGCACACTCGAGAAAACATATTAAAGAAAATGCGCCCACAGTCAGGATTCGAAACTGCGCACACTTCTCCCGTTTCCTCGAGTGCAGACCGATAGAGAAAATATAATAATGTTTCAAATAAACGTAGCGTCTATTCAAAAGTGGGTATTCATTAAAAATAACGTTTAAAGTAATAAAAATGTGTCGTATTAGAAAATGAAATCCATATACACTACAGTTCAAAAGTTTTAAGCCACCCCCAGAATTAGCATGGGATAAACTTAATAGAAGAGTAAGAAAAAAAATGAAAAAGAGCTCTTAGATTCATTGAAAAAAGAATGGAATCAATTATTGTGCAGCAGGAGAGACATTGGCAAAAGGTTCTGGATACCAATGGGGATTGCTTTGAAGACTAACGGTATGTCAGATTTCCTGTATATCTTTTTTTCTTTTTTTTTTTTTTTACTAATAAATAAAAAACGACAATATTTTAGTTACTGTTTTTTAGTTTACTTTTTTTAAAAAAAAAAAAAGAAAAGAAAAGCAAAACAAAATGATTATCAATCGTTTTGTCGTGTCAAAAATCATCTAATGGCTTTGCCTCTATTCAATCGAGACCGGAAGGCGGAAACCTTTCACATAATGGGACAGAAATAAATATGACCGTGACAACTGCCTGGAACGAGGGTCATTACAATGATCTTGTTAACGAGGTTATAACCAACCCTCACTTTTAAATGCTATTCATTTGGTCGTGACGTCACAACACAGGCCTCATTAAATTTTCTAATTGTCGCTCGAGATCGCAAATTATTAAAGCCAACTAAAAATTTTTAATACTGATCTGAACTGATAAAAATTCAATTATCACAGCTTTGAGGTCACGGAAGAGAAAATACGAGAGTAACAAAATTAGTGGCAGTTTTTCACACTCTTGTCTCCATCGATAATCGACACACAATGAAGTGTGATTCTGACACTAAGAAGCGTCCAGCCATGCACAAAATGCAGCGTCCTCTTTTATTATGTTGATAGAAAAGTTTTATTCAATTTTTTAAAAAAATCTTTTATTCATATAAATTCATAGTATCATTATTCAGTTATGAAATTACTTTCCTTAGCTTCCTAGAAATTTACATTCTGTCTAAACTATATTTTGTATTCCATGATATAATTTTGATGAAAAAATTTCCTATACTTTTTGAAAAAAATGTATAAAGTATTTCCTGGTTTTGTACGATCTTTTCAGATCTGTCTTAAAAGAAGGAATAGGAATTAAAAGGAGGGAAAAGAATTAAAGTAATTTTTAAATAATCTTAAATTGATGGTGTCACTTTCTAGAGAGTTCCATGGAACGAAGAAAAGAATAGTCTGAAGAATACGTTGAACCTGAAAGAATTCTAAAATAACCGATCGACTTGCGTGCCCAGGGAAAAAAAGGTGTTTCTGTTTCAAATGACATTCAAACGAACCAATTGCTCATTAAATTGTTGTCCGGATTTCAGCAAATACGAATTCCTGGGAAGCGAATAGACAGCCATTTACTTTTTTTTACAAATGTGCAATATTTAGCAACTTAAAGAAATTATAACAAAAACATTTTGGTTTAACTGAACGTAACTCTAGAACAAGCAAAGCTACTTTATACACACACACGCCCGCCCGCCCGCCCGCCCGCCCGCCCGAAACGCTCGCGTGCGCAAGCACGCCCAAATACTCACTCTACTATCCACCACATTAACGCACATATACATCAATAAGTTCGCAGTTTAATGATGAAAAGAAAAAATTAATTTTCCAACAAATTCTCCTTCGTTGTCAATGCACTTAATTCTATGGTGAATATTAAACAAATATATGAAATAACTTTACAGAAGGAAGATTTAAATCAAAAAAGCCATATATATATATATATATATATATATATATATATGGGGGGGGGGGGCATCCTGCAGTGCAGGAAGGCTACAGTATACACGGTCAACCTATGTCATCAACGATATGGCTAAGATATTTTACCGCATTGTACTACCGTTGCTTCTAAGGTTATCTTTTTTGTTTTAATCAACGTGACCGTAGGGTCCCTGGGCAGCTGAGCACCTGATCAGCTTCCACCACATAAGCATATCTTGGTCAAGTGGACATTACAGGGCTAGTCCCGCTCTAGGTCAAACCACAGCCCGTGTCCTCCAACTTGAAGGCTCACCTTGACTATGGACATGTGAACATCGATTCTATCGTCCACTGTAGCCGTTACCTTCAGACCAGGAAGCCCCGAGAAGCTGTGTTATCACTGCACTAGCTGCAGACATTGCTATGGTCCCCAGTCGACTCCATTTTGATCGATGGTTGTTGTTACAACAAAAAGGTTCATACACTTTTGACAAGTCATATTTTTAATCCTGCTGGCTGTCTAGCCACCCTCCTAACCAGAAAAGCCTAGTAAAGAAACCGGATATCATTTCTGACAAGACAGTTTTCCTATTTACAATTTGAGACAATCAGACAAATCTTTTTTCTAACTCTAGAGTGATTTCAAAAAAGTTTTTTTTTTTTTTTTTTATAATCGATTCTTGGAATTAGCGTAGCGGTAGATGGCCGTTATGCAGTTGTTTGCTTATGATTTCTCAAAAGTTGACGTTGGTTCTCGACACCTTTTTAATTTTACTTGCAGTTTGGAAATTATTCTCTTTTTAAACGCTCATATTATAATTCTCCTTAGTTAATTGGTTAGTTAGCGCATGCGTTACGCCTTGACATTGCCCCAGATAAACAATAGACCATTTCTGTTTTACTGCAGGGATAGACGGAAGAAAAGATATATCAAAAGTGATGTTCGGTTTCAAAGAAAGAAAGAAAGAAAGAAAGAAAGAAAAGATAATGAAAGTGATAACAGTCTCATGTGTTTAACGTGTTTTGGATATTTTCATCTGTACCATCTTATTTCTTTAAATAATACCTAGCATTAATATTTATGATTGACATTTTCGGACTTCGAAAATTGACATGTTAGCTTTTGGTTCTAATGAAAAAGATCCAATGCACTTCCTTTTCTAACCGGCTGAATTACACCCCCTAACTGAAAAAAGATCTATTGCATTTTAGTCCGGGTCTACTGTCAGACAAGAAATTTTGTCAATTTCTCTTCGATCAAAAGGATTTCAAATACAGATTTACTAGGCCGAAAAACTATGTTCCTTGGTAATTTGCCGCAATAGAATCTTCTCATGGGTAAATAGCAGGACAGACCGGGTTCTGTAGCCTTGCATGCCAACTGGTCAACTGCAGAAAGAACAGGCAACCTACTGCGGGAAATAATCTGCCAGTCATATATCGAAAGATACATGATCGCCTAAGCGTGTATCACGCATGGCACATAACTGACTGAAATTCACTTACATACTAATACCCTTGGGAAAGGTATGAATCCTCTTACTCTCCCCCAGCTATGGGTAAATAGCAGGACAGACCGGGTTCTATATCCTTGGATGGCAACAGGTCTACCGCAGAATGAAATGGCAAACTACTGCAGGAAATAATCTGCCTCGTCAGTCTTGTATTGAAAGATACATGATCGCCCAAAAGCGTGTATCACGAAAGGGCACATAACTGACTGACTAACTGCTATATTGAAATAGTAAGATTCATTTATCTCCAACAGCTGTTCCAATGGCTTAATGACACTTACGGACTTATTCAAGTTAATATATGTAACGAAAAAATTGCTTTGACTTTTAAAATAACCAAAAAACCAAATCAGTGAACAGATATTTAGAGAACTTGAGTACAAGAGGTTTTGTAAACGATATTTATTTATCCTACCTCATGATATTAGCATGCAACACGTGTCTAGGTCTAATGTAGGGTCTCCATTAGCTTACATATGAGTAAATGACAAAAATTGCAACCCAATTAAGTTGGTATCTGGAATATTCCGACGCTCCTCAGCTTTAAGGGGAGAAGAGGCTACTCCAGGATTGAATACAGCTGAACTAGATTCTCTCATTTTTCTTTGGCGATCTGCCCAAAAGTAGAAGCATTACATGGAAAAGGACATAATAATATATACTGAACTTTGATCCTGGCCCAAAGTCCGAGTAAATATATTTACCCATTTGTTCATGGTGCTAGGATGTAAAAAGATAAAATCTGCTCATTGCCCATAACCAGTTTCACGATGGTATCGGTATCCGTCAACTCTCCCTATTCAGTGTAATAAGGGAGGCGCTACCGCTGAGTAGGAATCTCCGGGGCTAGTTTACCTCATAGTTTAGAGAGAAGAATAGATATTAAACTTTGATCCTTGTCCGAATGCCCGGTAAAGGAGGAAGTCTACCCCTCTTCTCATGATGATAGGATTAGCGGGGTATCCATATACGTATATATAAGCAAAGGATATAAATCGTACAGTTCTCGCAACCACTGTTGCGTTATCTACCACCCAGTATTACTTAGCACAATGAAGAAAATGCTGATGCTGGATTCGAAACCGCAGGACTAGACTTCCCTTGTAGTTTAGAGAGAAGAATAGATAGTACGAGAAGGCCGAGTAAAGGAGTTGATTTCACGACGAAGAGGTTTTGTAGACGTAGCTTAAAGTAGTTTCACTTGTGAAAAATAAATACTGGCCAATCGTGGCCTTTAGCTTGATTCACTTCACCCCAACTGTTTTACGATTGGTTGATTCACTTTTCATTGGCCATAGACAGCTGAACAAGAATGCAATTTTTATTTGTTGGCAAATCCTTCAAGATTTCTGCGTCATTTGCTCCAGTTTACAATGCAGACAGAAAGAAGACATTGCAGTAACAATAATAAAATTTTATGGCGGTTTTTCTGGAGAAACGAATACGTTGCAAATGGCAAACATATACACGAATGCAGACACGCTTATTAATAAACGCTCATATAGTCTCCTATTTTGACACCTTTCACATTGATTCAAGCGAAAATAAACACACCAAATTGCTATGTGAAGCTGTCGTAGAGCGATACAAAATAAAATAGTCCACCAAACCAACTCACCGTGTTTTTAGCTTTATCCTCATTGGGTGCCAATCAACTGTTGTCTTGTTTCAACCTAAACTAAATTTGGCCACCTTAATATAGAGCGATATTTATCAATACAGACCTGCAGATCATTACTATTGCAATGGGTTCGATACTTACTAACGTATGATTGATTAATTACTTTTCTACGGCTTATCGATGTTTTGTAGGTTATTTAAAGCCAGAAAATATTTTTAGATTGTAAAAATTATTTTTTAAGACAGTAATTATTTAGTGATTCTGATTAACCCAAGGCTGGGAAAGAAGAAGTGGATTCATGCCTTTCCTAATGGTATTTGCGCATAGGTGAATATAACCAACCCAACCGGAATTGGAACTCGGATCTCCAATTAACAATTCCGGGCCATTATCCATTACACCACCCGGACATCCAAGCATAGAGCACCAGGTATTTCTAAGCGGTCATCCATCTAACTACTGACCAGGCTCAACGTTGCTTAACTTGACAGTGAGTACCGATTTCACAACTTAGCCTGCCACTTTTGCTTAGAAATTCCAGGTGCTGTAAGCTTGGATGTGCGGGTGGAGTAATGCATAATGGCTCGGGACTGGAGATCGAGGAGCCGAGTTCCAATTCCAGCCGGGTTCATTATATTCCCTGACGCGCAAATATACTTTGGAAAGATTTGATTCCATCTCTTCATCCCCACAGCCACCCCAGCTATGGTGTTAATTAGTAGTAATTGTATCAGTAAATCATTATTATCTCAAAAAATTCTTGCAATCTAAAAAGAAAACATTTATGGTTTTAAATAAACTGCAAAAGTTTGATAAACCGTAAAAAAAGAAATCATTCAATCAATATTCTCCTCCTATATATGTTACATCGAGTGATTCTCTTTACGAATTCTTGTAGCTGTTTCCCACTTCACTCACACATTAAATTTATAATCTTCTAGTAAACTTAGGCAAATTTCACCGGTACTTACCGAGGCGCATGCACCGTTAGACAAAATGTCAATCAGAATACAATAAATACTTGAGAAGAGCTAAAGATTATAGTAGCCGAGAAAATTAGTTGGAATGACCCTCTATATTTAGAGATTCTGATTAACCCATTGCTAGGAAAGAAGGTGTGGATACATGCCTTTCCAAAGGGTATTTGCGCATAAATGAATATAACAAACTCAACTGGAATTGGAATCCGGCTCTCCGATTAACAATTCCGGGCCATTATCCATTACACCACCCGTAGAAAATTAGTCCGAATGACCCTCTATACCAGAGTTTATCAACCGATGCGATCGGGCGTATTAATGCGCCCTGAAATGTGACCCCCCAAATTAACAAGAGAATAATTTATGAATTATTTTTATATTAAAAAAAAAATAATTTTTAAAAAGTTAGAAACACCAAACATAGCTTCAATGTCTAAGTCAAGTCCTTCTTTATTTGGTATTTTAAACTGGATGCTAAATTACTTAATCTTGAAGATAATCTTGAGTGGATAATCCTTTCCCTTTTGCTTTCCTCGACGGATTTAAATCAGTCATTATCGGCCTTTCCCTCTAAAAAAAATAGATTCTTCATAAATCCCTTTAAATGAAAACTATTGTTGATATTCTTTTGGTTAACTGCTTGATTTTGTTTAGCGGCATATCAACACCTCTATGGGTTATTTAATGCTGAAATCTAAATATTTAGAAACATAATTTTATAGTTTCGACTAAATATATTTTGAACGTTATTTTGTGCCTTCAACTACTGATAAGATGTGTTGTTGATCATTTTATTATCAATATGTATTGATGGCAATTTTCTTATATAAAATATATTGCTGGTATTTTTACTATAAACATATATTTTTATACTTTCATCGTGTATTGTTTTTGTTTGAGATTCACTATTTGACCATAACTAGGGTCCTAACAGGTGACACCGCCTCGGGTCAAGGTGTACCTGGGAAAAACAGCAATTAAGACGTAGTTCCATACTCCTCAAAAGCTTCTCCCGATCAGAGGACTTGCTGCCGGATGTAGTTTATCTTCATAACCAGGACTAATCTTCTTTGTGAATGCTAAAGCAAAATTTCATATTTTCAAATTTCATGACTAATTATTCCTTATTAAAATTTTAAAGTATGCCCTAGAGTTTTTTATTTATCTATTTATTTTTGATATTCTACAAGTGCGCCCTGAAATAATAAAAAAGGGGGGGTGAAAAACACTGCTCTATACAATCATTAAAAAAACTGGTTTGAAAAATGAAACAAAAATATACGATTGAAAGCGCTTCTCTGACTGTACGAGGCGCGCATGCTCTGTGAAATCTTGAGCAGTTAATGTCAGTAATTTTTCGGTCCACTTCCAAAACTGTTCCAGACAGCCAAGTGATGCGAAAGAGAATCGATCTATTGATTTTTTTTTCTGGGCATCAAATATTTCGTAATGTGATAATCTAGGCCAGAAAACTAGAAAACTAATAATAATAACTGAGAAAAGCATAGAACCAATGAGAAGAAGCAAATAAAAACTTAGAAAGATAATAAAATTAGCTTTTACGTCCTGGGTATGACGATAAACTACATCCGCGTCCTGGGTATGGCGATAAACTACATCCAACAGCAAGGCCTCAGATAATGTTTTCGGAAAAATAATGTTGCCAGCTATGCGTTTTTGAAACAATAATGTTGCCAGCTATAAGTTTTTAAAACAATAATGTTGCCAGCTATACGTTTTTTGTTAAAAATAAAGTTGTCAGCTATACGTTTTTTGTTAAAAATAATGTTACCAGCTATCCGTTTTTGGAACCATAATGTTGCCAGCTATGCGTTTTTTGAAACAATAATGTTGCCAGCTATAAGTTTTTGAAACAATAATGTTGCCAGCTATAAGTTTTTGAAACAATAATGTTGCCAGCTATACGTTTTTTGTAAAAAAAATAATGTTGCCAGCTATACGTTTTTTGTAATAAAATAATGTTGCCAGCTATACATTTTTTGTAAGAAATAATGTTGCCAGCTATACGTTTTTTGTAAGAAATAATGTTGCCAGCTATAAGTTTTTGAAACAATAATGTTGCCAGCTATACGTTTTTTGTAAAAAAAATAATGTTGCCAGCTATACGTTTTTTGTAAAAAAATAATGTTGCCAGCTATACATTTTTTGTAAGAAATAATGTTGCCAGCTATACGTTTTTTGTAAGAAATAATGTTGCCAGCTATAAGTTTTTGAAACAATAATGTTGCCAGCTATACGTTTTTTGTAAAAAAAATAATGTTGCCAGCTATACGTTTTTTGTAAGAAATAATGTTGCCAGCTATACGTTTTTTGTAAGAAATAATGTTGCCAGCTATACGTTTTTTTGTAAAGAATAATGTTGCCAGCTATACATTTTTTGTAAGAAATAATGTTGCCAGCTATACGTTTTTTGTAAGAAATAATGTTGCCAGCTATACGTTTTTTTGTAAGAAATAATGTTACCAGCTATACGTTTTTTTGTAAAGAATAATGTTGCCAACTATACTTTTTTGTAAAAGATAATGTTGCCAGTTATACGTTTTTTTGTAAAAGACAATGTTGCCAGCTATACGTTTTTGAAACAATAATGTTGCCAGCTATACGTTTTTTATTCCATACAAAATAGGCATTTAAAATTCATATAAACTGGATTTGGCATTAAATAACCCACAGTGGTTGATATGCCATAAAACCCAAACAAACAAACAAAAATTAGCTTTTATAGGGTTAGGTTAGTCTCACGGACAATTTTTTGGAGCAGTGCGTTCAAACTTTACTGGATACTCAAAAAATACGTCCATATGCCAGATTAGAGTTTAGTAAATATCTTGTGTTCCGGTTCATCTTGTTGATTGTACCTATTGTAACGAATCCATTCCTCGCCGAGTGCTCAACTGTTGTTCACTTGTGACAGAGTCGACTCTTCTCAGTAGCTATGTGCGCCTACGAGAGTTAGCTATTAATATGTGCGAGAATGAGAGTTAGCGCTTTCGTCTAGCTGACTTTTTCCCAGTCCGATCCTCAACTGATGTTTCACTCATATACCTTTGTGTTAAAGTAATCAACACTCTGTTTCAAAGGACGCAAAGCAAGTGGTATATTTTCGAAAGACGTTAGTAGTCGCTATTCGATCCCAGATAAAAGCCAAGATTCGAGTGCTGATTATTTAAAAAGGTGCTTGGTTCAATAGAATCTTTTTAGCGCCTACTTCACTTCATTATTTAGACTTAAGCTGTAATTTATTAATTATATATAAGTATAAAAACAAAAAATAAAATATTAATTTCAGTATTGGGTAACTAAAAAAAGTTCGTGAAGTGAGTTATATGGCAGAAAGAAAAAGTTTAATTTTAACTTCATTTAAAAAGATCGCCTTTGAATATATTATATCGGCACTTTTATTCTGCAAAATTGGCATATTTCTGTTTATTGATCCTAATATTTTATATGGCAGAAAATGAGTTTTATTATGTTTTTTTTTTAAGTAAAAATGCAACTCAAACGCAAAAAAAGATTTGTGAAATTTATGAAGAAGTCATTTTGAATGATGAAACGTGGTTTTCAAACTTTCGCACTGGCGATTTCTCATGGAAAAATTCACTAATGTAGGGGGGAGACAAGTTGAGATTAATAACGACTGAATGAAGACATTACTTGAGATTTATCATTGGCCAACATACACAAAATATCTAAATAAAGCATTTACGGGGTCAGTACTACACGAAAAAACTATATTCTGTGTTTGATTAGTGATGTAATGCATACACCTGGGTTCCCCCTCACAGTAATATGATTGGCTGGTGTCAGCCATAAATACAGACTAATGTGGAGGTACAGGGGGGATATTGGGACTATTAAGGTTACCTGCTAGATTGTCCTACTCGGTTGCAGTAGTCAACAGCCACTTTGCTACTTCGAACAAATATATCCCTTTTCGGGACATATCAGTTGGGATGTCATCCTCGTCGCCAACTGATATGTCTCGGAAATATATCATATTTTAAACAAATCGATTCATAACAAGTGATCGATTGTTTAGCCATAACCATTATCAATCGATCCCATATTTATTATTCCTTAGGAAGAAGTTCATATCAAAACACATTTCTACTAATTAAAACTTAGTTCTTTGGATGAAGTCAAAGTCAGAATTCCTAACATCGCTCATGCCAATTCACTGCATTAATTAGGAAATGGATTCGTAGATTGGTCAAGATGTAGAGGTCAAAGCAACAAAGATGAGGAAAGTAGAAATAATAATCCATACATTAATGAAATTCTTCATCTCAAAACTCCAGACAATTGAAGGAAAGACAGAAAACTGACTGAAACAGAATAATCACGAAACAAAATTATAGATACTGATATTTGTAATAAACACAACTTGGATAAGCATCTTTGTAAAAGAGTAAAGACAATACTTTATTACAATGTATCCTGTCATCACAGGATAATACATTTTTAATTGATATTTAATTATAATTCTAAAAAAGAAAATTGACATGGTAATGTTTTATTGATAATAGGAATCAGGTTGATTATCGTTTCATACTATACTTTAGTTAATGTTGATAATAATTTGCAAATTTATTCATGTTAATAATACTTGTTTTGTTGTAAACACGTTATGTCTTCTAATTCGTCCGGGCTTCAGATATTGCTACTGCATCTGGTCTGGTGATTCTGCCATATATCTAAAGATTCTTGACAAAATCCAAAGAAGAATCTGTAACATTATCGATCCTAACCTAGCATCTCGGCTTCAGTCACTTTCCTAACGACGTAACGTAGCTTCCATGTGCTTTTTCTATACACACTGCCACGGTAATTGTTTTGGTGAGCTTTCCTCTTTCGTACATCGACCCGACTTCACGAATTTAAGCGCAGAAAGATATTGACAGCTCGGGCTCATCATTTTACAGTTGAAGACACTTTATCAGTCAACCAAAATTATACGCTTCCTCGCCTCCATTTTTATACATATTTTGTTTGTTTCATTTTTTTCACTTTAACTATTTTTTTCTGGAAATAAATCTGTTGACGACACTGTTTCTGAAGTGTTCTTACTAAGAAGCGTTGTATATTTAACTAGCAGCATGGCCCGGCGTTGCCTGTGCTTGATTCAAAAATCGTACGACTCATACAGCAATCGCTATCACTTGACTTAAAATATTTTTCCCCTTCCTTCCCTTTAAAGGAGTGCCCTTTGCCGTGCTGATGTTGCTACATGCCTTACTTCTTGCCTATCTCACACTGCGAATTTTTTCTAAGCTCTATACTAAACATTAAATCTGTTACGAAAAAAGAACTAAATAAAATGAACACAAAACGATCAGCTTTAAAAAAGGACTCGTAACTGGAAAAACCGAATGAAAAAAGAATGTTAACAACAAATACTTTTTCACATCCAACCTAGTTCTGCGGAATCAGAATCAACGTTGAGTTTAAGCAAGCGAATGAGCCAATTGGAGTAAAGTGCCATGCAGATTAAAATATTTCCCACTTGTGACGAATGCAGCTATCGATTTTTTGCATGCTAGTTAACATTCGTGTCAGCCATCTGTTGGCTCTCACGCTGGCCAATAGAATCTTCCTGCCTATTCGTAGCAGCCAGCTATAGGCTCTCACTCTGGCCAGTAGGAAATGGCCGCAAACTACATGAAAACTGCCGTAGAAGCATGAAAAAATCGATTATTTCCACTATCGATGGGAGTTGGGACATGCAAAGTCGGTCTTGGCCTTCCCGCTAACTTGGAGTATGTTCATGTAAATTTTGGTGCAAATCCGTCGAAAATTGCGGCCGTCCATTCGTTACACACGCGCGCGCGCACACACACACACACTCACACACACACACACACACACACATCCTGCCTTTTATAGATAAAGATTGTCAAGAGAAAATACTTTCATAATAATGTAAATAGTGATATGATAACATTGATGATGAGGAGGATAATTTACACCAGTATACTGTCGGAGTTTGATATACACTGCGTGCCAAATTATTATCGAGATAACTTTTTTCTAATATTTCAAAAACCGTCCAATCAATTCACACAAAATTTTCACACAATGTTGGCAACACTGAGCCGCGCAATCACGTACTGATCTGCGCAATGTAAACAAACTGGCGCCATATTTGTTATCAGCACGGTGATTTGAGCGTGCCAAATTATTAGAAAGATTTAGTAAAATTCCCAGAATTGAGCAAACGAAACGTTTATAATGTTGCACGTGAATGCTTATCATCAAAAGAAGCTAATAAATAAGATAATCAAACAAATAATAGCAGATACAAACAAAAGCACAGTTTTAAACAAATTAATAGGGAACGTGCTTTCCCTATTTTGAAATTACTTGAAGAAGTCGACGATCCATAGAATTTGTTAATTGTAGGATGTCATCTGCTGTAATGCCGCGAGATATGTCAAGAATTGCTTCTCACAACTCAGCGTTGCTCCTGAATTGTCGTCCGTTGGCGTACAGTCTTCGCTTCATGATGCGCCAAAGGTTTTCGATTGGGTTCAAATCCGGAGAATTTGCTCGCCACTTCATTTTTCGAGATCCATCGAAGCCTAACTGTTTCAAATATTCGGTAGTCTTGTGAGCAGCATGTGAGGGAGCATTATCTTGCATAAAAACAATGGCCTTTCTGAAGGCAACTCTTTACCTTTTCATACACGGTTCAAGAGGCTCCTTCATAAACGCTATGTATGCATCAGCAGTCATTTTGACGACATCTGGTACTCTCCATGGGCCCACTAATGTTTTTCCAATAATACAACCCAAGATCATTATGCCTCCACCGCCTTGTTGGCGTCTCAAACGCTGATGGCGATTCTGTCCGTTCATTACCCAGCCTTTTCACCATCTATCTGGCCCATCAAGTGTTGCTCTGTGAACAAAACTTTAGAGAAGTCGATCTTCATATTGTCCTCGGCCCATTTCAATCAATTTTGAATGTGATTTCTCGTTAACGGAGCCTTCGATACAGGTTTGACTGTTGTTGATATTTTCCTCAGATAGCGACACCGAGTAATTTTAGACACAGTAGGATCCCCAATGCGACTGAAAAGCCCTTGACTGGTAAGTCCAGGGTTATTCGTCGCCTCTCGTTTAAGTCGTGACATGAGACGACGTGAAATAACCCTCGGCTTGCCTTTATCCGCCTTTTTGCGTACTTATGTAGGGTCGGCGGTAAACTTTTACACTGTTCGATGACACCTCCCTATCATTTTAGAAATTTATAGGGTAGATTTACCTTTTGAAAGTTCTGAGATGATAGTTTTCTTTTCAGCATTACTTAAACTGCTTTTACGGTCCATCTTTTCACTAAATTCTTACACTTTTTTAATAATTTGGCACGCTCAAATCACCGTGCTGATAATAAATATGGCGCCAGTTTGTTTACATTGCAGTGATTGCGCAGGTCAGTGTTGCCAACATTGTGTGAAAATTTTGTGTGAATTGATTGGACGGTTTTTGAAATATTAGAAAAAAGTTATCTCGATAATAATTTGGCACGCAGTGTAGACGTATGTGTTATTTTAATGTTTATATCATTGTAAGTTCGCGTAAGGATAAATGTTGTCGTTATATCCCACCTTACATTAGTAGAACAAAATATGTAGCGAATTTATTATAAGCTCTTTTATATATATATATATATATATATATATATATATATATATATATATACTCGATATTCCCGTCGAATTCGACGTATGAGGGTCAAGTAGATCAGGAAACCGACAGCCCGACAACAGCACATAAGATTTGATTATAGTGATGAAGGTTTTGTGCAGGGCCATCCACACTTTTTGAAGGGCCGAATACAGAGATCTGCAGCACTACGTGCCACAAGGTCCCCAAACGACCCTCTGCAGGTTTTGAATTCGGAGTTGTCCTTCTTCTAGACCAGCTGCCATCTAAGGTTATAGAACCCAGTCGGTCCTGCTATTTACCCATAGCTGAAGGGAGAAGGGTATTAGCACATAAGTGAATGTAATGGATTCGACTGGAATTCGAACTCGGCTCTCCGATTCCTCAGTCCAAGCCGCTATCCATTACTCCGCATATATATAGATTATTTTTTTAAATATGATTCCTCTGCGCTTTGTGAGCTGCCGGGTCGGGTGTCTGTCGAACTCTCTACTGCAGAGAGGAACTCGGAGGAAGCTTTGCCGAAGGGCAAGGTTTCCTTCGGGGAGGTAGACAGGACCTGAACCCGTCTAGGCGGGTTCAAAGGTCATATTTTTGGCCGAGCCTACGGGCTTGGAAATACCCACATTAAACCGGCCTTGTGCCACATTTAATCCTCGTGGGGGGATTGATAAATACTACCCGCTCGGCCCGGTGGCTAGGATCAAAGTGTAGTATCTGCGCTTTGTGAGCTGCCGGGTCGGGTGTCTGTCGAACTCTCTACTGCAGAGAGGAACTCGGAGGAAGCTTTGCCGAAGGGCAAGGTTTCCTTCGGGGAGGTAGACAGGACCTGAACCCGTCTAGGCGGGTTCAAAGTCATATTTTTGGCCGAGCCTACGGGCTCACCGGCTACCCACATTAAACCAGCCTTGTGCCACATTTAATCCTCGTGGGGGGATTAATAAATACCTACCCGCTCGGCCCGGTGGCTAGGATCAAAGTGTAGTATCTGCGCTTTGTGAGCTGCCGGGTCGGGTGTCTGTCGAACTCTCTACTGCAGAGAGGAACTCGGAGGAAGCTTTGCCGAAGGGCAAGGTTTCCTTCAGGGAGGTAGACAGGACCTGAACCCGTCTAGGCGGGTTCAAAGTCATATTTTTGGCCGAGCCTACGGGCTCGCCGGCTACCCACATTAAACCGGCCTTGTGCCACATTTAATCCTCGTGGGTGGATTAATAAATACCTACCCGCTCGGCCCGGTGGCTAGGATCAAAGTGTAGTATCTGCGCTTTGTGAGCTGCCGGGTCGGGTGTCTGTCGAACTCTCTAATGCAGAGAGAAACTCGGACGAAGCTTTGCCGAAGGGCAAGGTTGCTTTCGGGGAGATAGACAGGACCTGAACCCGTCTAGGCGGGTACAAAGTCATATTTTTGGCCGAGCCTACGGGCTCGCCGGCTACCCACATTAAACCGGCCTTGTGCCACATTTAATCCTCGTGGGTGGATTAATAAATACCTACCCACTCGGCCCGGTGGCTAGTATCAAAGTGTAGTATCTGCGCTTTGTGAGCTTCCGGGCTGGCGTCTGTCGAACTATCTAATGCAGAGAGGAACTCGGACGAAGCTTTGCCGAAGTGCCAGGTTGCGTTCGGGGAGGTAGACAGGGCCTGAACCCGTCTAGGCGGGTTCAAATGTCATATTTTTGGCCGAGCCTACGGGCTCGCGGGCTACCCACATTAAACCGGCCTTGTGCCATATTTAATCCTCGTGGGTGGATTAATAAATACCATACCGCTCGGCCCGGTGACTAGGATCAAAGTGTAGTATCTGCGCTTTGTGAGCTTCCGGGCTGGCTTCTGTCGAACTCTCTAATGCAGAGAGAAACTCGGACGAAGCTTTGCCGATGGGCAAGGTTGTGTTCGGGGAGGTAGACAGGACTTGAACCCGTCTAGGCGGGTTCAAAGGTCATATTTTTGGCCGAGCCTACGGGCTCGCGGGCAACCCACCTTAAACCGGCCTTGTACCACATTTAATCCTCGTGGGTGGATTAATAAATACCATACCCCTCGGCCCGGTGGCTAGTATCAAAGTGTAGTATCTGCGCTTTGTGAGCTTCCGGGCTGGCTTCTGTCGAACTCTCTGCTTGTTGAGAGGAACTCGGACGAAGCTCCGCCGAAGGGTAGGGTTTTTTTGTGGGGGAGGTTGACGGAACTGGCCCGCCTCAGCGGGTTTGGATAATTATTTATTTTTGGCTGGGCCTACGGGCTCAGAGATACACACATTAAAAAGGCCTTGTGCCACATTCGGTCCCCGTGGGTGGATTGATAAATACCATCTATAAAAAGAATGTATAAACATAAAAATGTGTTTATATATATATATATATATATATATATATATATATATATATATATATATATATATATATAGAATAAAAAGGCTTAAACACTAATATTCCATGGCCATAATTTATTCCATTGGAATCGTAAATACGATCCAATTCATCAGACCTACAAATTAAAAAAGAAAACAGAAAAGAACAACTCCGGATATAAAAATAGAATTTAGAGAGAGTGTAAGTATGAGAGTGTGGGACGAATGTTAATGTTAAAGATAGGGGTAACATACAAGAGAAGGTGGGAGATTAAAACTTAACAGAGAGGGGTTTTTTACTAGAGGTGAGTGGAAGGTGGAAATATGAATGTTGTCGGATGTCTAATACATTAAAGATACATTTTGTGGTGACATACACACACCATAGACGATCTAATGTTAAAGATCAGAATAAGAGGGAGGGAGAGAAAAGGATTGCGTTTATTTCTTTAAAAGAACTTTGAAATTCACTATCCAGTTATCATAACCAACAAAAAGAAGATCTGTCTGATTTTGGATGTCTCCGTTGCAGTCGAGGGTAAAAATGAACACTCGGAACTTGCGCTGGGTAAAATTATGGAATACGAAGGTGACAGGTGTACTGAAGCGCAAGGAACAATTCCAAAGAAAGATTTTGGAAAAATTGGAAATCCGACAAAAGGTGGAATCTCAATAACACAATTGCTAAACTCATCAGGAACACTGAAGAATGTCATAGGGCACTGTGGAGACTTGCTGTCATTTGATCTCCTGGAAATCTTACAGTTACTGAGTCAGTCACTTAAGTACCATACGTGATACACGATTGAGCGATCAGTCTTTTTTGATTCATGACTGGCTAGGTAGAAGATTTTCCCTTAGTAGGCTTCCGTTTGTTTCTGCGGTAGACTGGTTGCCATCCAACGCTATAGAACCCACTCTGTCCTGCTATTGAATCCATAGCTGGGGGGCAGAAGAGATAGATTCATGCCTTTTCCATGAGTATTATTTGTATGTAAGTGAATATAATGAACAGTACTGGAGTTCAAATTCGGCCCTCTGATTTCTCCTTCAGAGATGTTATTCATGCAACTAAAGTGAAAATTGAATAAGTACAAACATCAATAATAACTTTGATAATTAAATTTGACAGAAATCGAAAAAGATATCTTGCCAAAAATCAGAGAAACTTCTGAAACATGAACGTGAGAGTTCTGGCAGTTATTACTGGAGTATTAACAGAAGTCTCGAGGGGCCCATGGAAAAAGCTAGAAGAAACTAAAATCAGGGATAATTACTATCATCTGAACGACAACGTTGTTGAAATCAGCTAAAACGATGGCTGAAGTATTAAGAAGGCTTACTGTCACTTGGTCTAAGCAACTAATTGCTACTGCTATGAACATTCAGTAAGTGAATAATAATAATTGGAATTGCAAGAATGTGGCATTTAAACACAGCCATTATTCCGATAATAATTGGAGCACTCGGAATGATTGAAAATAATACTGACAGACATATTAAGAAAATCTCAGGAAAACCTCTCAAGATCTGAGATCTCAAAGATTGTGTTCATAAGCACTATTCAGATACACAAAACTCTTCCTCAATGTTATATGCTCAGTAGCTTTCTTTAAAAAAAAAATACTCTTTATCTCAGCTCTCTTGCAAAAGACTTGGTAAAGGATTGTATCAAACAGCAAATAAGGAAAACTACAAATAATAATAATAATAATTTGCAACGAAATCATGGAAAACTGATCAGACGAAGAACGATTCAAGCCAGAGTGGCAACACTAAAAAAAGACGCTGGAAATTTGAAAAGAATTGCAATCATTTGATCCTCGTCGATAGAGATTTTTTTTTGTGTGAAGATACAATGTTAATAAGGAAGGGGAAATAAGAATGTGATTAATACACAATAATTTCCGAATAATAATTGTGAGAGTAATGTCCATATAGGAACACTGATCGCTTCCAGAGATTTTATGCAAAGAATGAAACCGCGAAAGCAAGTCCAGAGAGTTGAAAAGAATACTAAGCAGAGTATTGAACATTTGAGGATACTTTTCTTTTTATTAGTGTTTTCCAAATATTAGGCTCAAGAGCCACTCAAGATTACAGAATAAAGGGTGTTTAATGAATGTAATGATAGCAAGTAAGAAGTGAGGATTATATGGATATGGAGGATTGATAACGATTGCCCGTTGACTTGAAAAAGACAAGATTGTAACGTTTAGGGAAGCACCCATGGGGGAAGCATCAGTTCTTGGGAAGAAGCGGTCTGAATGGAACTTCTTCCTTACAATTGGAATACGAAGGGAATATGATTGATTTTATTCTATGGACAACAGGGTGGACTTAATGTTCCCTGTTCTAAGTGTCTGTATCAAAAGAACACAAAAATAATATAGAGAAAACAGAAGAATGATATTGATGAAGCCAATGACGAAACAGCGACATAATATAGAGGGAGATGAAATGAAAGCAACTTTGAAAAAAAAGTGGTTACATAATACTGTGGCGGGGGAAATAATAATAATGATAATAAAGGAGAATATGCTGTAAAACAGAAAAAATGCTTTTTCAAAAGAACCAAGATGTTAAAAATGCTGTAAAGACCTTGAAATGTAAATGTTACAGAAAGTTAATTTAGAACACGAAATACAATCTTTTTGTAAGTATACAAAGGATATCAGATTACTAATAGAAAATTACTGAGACAATGATAATTGGAACTTTTAGAAAAAGGATTAGGATTTTGACACTATAAGAATCGAAGTTAAAATGAAAGATGATTTGATTTAGAATTTATTTTTGAAACCGGACTCTCTGTTGTTTACTAAAAGTGGCAGAGTGATTGCTAGCGAGGTGATAACAAAGGAGGAGTGAAATTATACTTTGGAAGTATCTATGTACGCTCGCACTAGAAAGTAAGCAACATTGAGCCTGATCAGTAAAACATGGCTGACTGCTTAGCAATACCAGATGCTGTAAGCTTGGGTGTGTGGGTGGTGTAATTGTTAATCGGAGAGCGGAGTTCCAATTTCAGTTAGGTTCATTATATTCACCTACGCGTAAATACCTTTGGGGAAAGAACGAACCCACCTCTTCCCCCCCCCCCAGCTATGGGTTAATTAGTAAAACTTGTATCACTAAATCATTATCATCTCCAAAAAATAAATCTTACAATGTAAAAATATTTTCTGGCTTTAAATAACCTGCAAAGGGTTGATAATTCATAAAAAAACTAGTCAATCAATCAAAAACCTACAACTCTCCATGATTTTCAGGCCAATAAATGTCCTTACTACTGTTTATCATAAACAGAGCATTTACTTAAATATTTGTATCTATAAAAAGAACGTAAGAAATGTCTTAAAATAATTGTCGGACTTTGTCCATTTCATAATGTGTGACGACATTTATATATATATTTTACTTATTATATATACTTTTTGTATTTCATAAGTACTTGTTTATGACTTCTCCATGTGTGACGTCATTTGTTTACATTTGGATACGTATCGAGGAGATATGAATGAACGAGAGAAAATCATGGAGAGTTGTAGTTTAAAAACAGTAAAATCGACCTTGCTAACCGAAACTTTCCTCTGTGGCACGTCAGGCTATATGACGGTTCCGTATAGGATACAGGTTCGTTTCCTGTCGGAGGACGCATATTTTCTATGAAAATTTCTCAGACATTCAGGCCGGTAAATGTTGTTAATACTGTTTATTATAAACAGAGCATTTACTTAAATATTTGTATCTATAAAAAGAACGTATAAACATAAAAAATGTCTTAAAATATGTAAATGTATATAAAAATATATATGTAAAAATATCTATATATAAAAAATATTTTTAAAATCTTTAAAAATCAACTGCAATAAGAAAAGAAAGCTTTCCATGTATATTTTATCATCACAGTAAATAAATAATATTATAATAAATATCCTTAAAATAGGGAAAATAACTGAAAAAAGTTTAAGCGTCGTCCATGAAAAGGTAATGTCAAAGTGATTAAAAAGAATACGAAGAGAAATAAAGTTAAACTCCCTTTCAAATGCTTCATATCTTTAATTTTTTTTTATTCAGGATGTAGTGTTTTCACTGTATGTTAAATAAAACTGACCTCTCAGTATCTTCATTTGAGATTCTCTTTGAGTACATTGAAAACATGTATGACTTCTGGATAATTACTCCGATGACCAGTGCCTTCTTTACTTTCGACTACTTCTTCCTTGTAATTCAACAAAGACGGAAGATTCGTCTACAGTTAAAGTGCAAGTAAAGCGACTCTCAGTAACGACCGCGGGTTGTTGAAATGTCTTCCAGTATCTTTTCTTCTTTTTTTTTTTTTTTTTTTTTTTTTTATTGTAACCAGAATCAATACCAGCAGGGAGCTTAACATCGCTGAAAAGTTGATTGAAAAACCTAATTACAAAATCAATAGGTGCGTTTCGTCAGTTTTCGGTTTTTGTTCGGTGGACGGCTTAGTATTTAAGAGAGAGATATTGTCTGATGTCTTTGCCAGAGAAGAAGTGGTCATCAGAGAAAATTTGCTCGTATTAAAGACTGAAAAAGAGAATGACAGAAGGGGTCGAGATCGAGTTGGGGCGGCGGCGGCGAACGAATGGCGGAGGTAGTGGGGGAAAAAAAAAAAAAAAGGAAGGTTACCAGTTTCTTTGCTCTGACGTTATCACCAATGGCACGTAATGTTACCAACAGGAAATTTAACTCATCAATCTTTTCAGCAGATCAGTCCTCTTTACTGACATGAGATCGATCTATCAAGCTATCTTAGTCCATTGACAACTTAACTTTCTTCATTCCTCTGTTCTTATCTGTTTACATATCTCTTTATCTCTCTCTCTCTCTCTCTCTCTCTCTGTACTTATCTGTTTAACTATCTCCTTTTAATAACTATTTATATCTATCAGTCTCTTCTGATCAATCTCTCCTACAGCTTGTATTTATTTTTGCTTGTAACTATCTCTGTCCATTTATATATCAGGTTATTCAGTCCTATCACAGTCTATTCATATCTATCTATCTATCTATCTATCTATCTATCTTAGTTTGTTCATATCTATCTATCTATCTATCGATCGATCTTAGTTTGTTCATATCTATCTATCTATCGATCGATCTTAGTTTGTTCATATCTATCTATCTATCTATCTATCTGTGCCTGTTCATATCTATCTATCTATCTATCTATCTATCTATCTATCTTAGTTTGTTCATATCTATCTATCTATCTATCTATCTATCTGTGCCTGTTCATATCTATCTATCTATCTATCTATCGATCTTAGTTTCTTCATATCTATCTATGTATCTATCTATCTATCTATCTGTGCCTGTTTATATCTATCTATCGATCTTAGTTTGTTCATATCTATCTATCTATCTATCTATCTTAGTTTGTTCATATCTATCTATTTATCAGTCTGTTCATATCTATCTATGACTGTTTCTTTTTTCTATCTATCTTAGTTTGTTCATATCTATCTATCTATCTTTGTTCATATCTATCTATCTATCCCTCTATCTGTTCATATCTATCTATGACTGTTTCTTTTTTCTATCTATCTTTCTTTGTTCATATCTATCTATCTATCTATCTATCTAAGTCTATTCATATCTACCAATCTATCTATCTTAGTTTGTTCATATCTATCTATCTATTTATCTATCTTTGTTCATATCTATGTACCTATTTATCTATATATCTATCTTAGTCTGTTCTAATCTATTCAACTATGCTGAACCTATTTCTGTTCATATATAAGCTTACACCTACCTTTCTAAGCGTCATAACAACACACGAGTTAGCGAGTTGTCACGACAAGCTAGTAACAATGAGTTCGATTCTAACTGGGTAATCCTCCTAACGTACAACAGTGCTAAACTAAGCTAAATTCGTCATCCATAATTATAGCCGTTAATGATCACGTGTCCATTTTTAGGAGTTACACGACGTTCGACGACGTCAAGAGATTGAATCTTAAAGATCTTTCGAACAATTTTCCGTTACAGTTTGCATCTTTTAATCGACAAGATGTCGTAAATCTCGGCCACCTCTCACGGCCCGTGGGGGGGGGTCGTCTATTGATCACAATTAAAGATCAATCTCTTCAAATTCGTTCTCCCTGTTCGCACCTTGACTCACATATACCGAGCTTTTGTATCTATGAACTTTATAATTATCGGTTCTTATTGAATTTGTAGAAACCGAATATTTATTCTTCCTAATAAGGAATTTTGTATTTCTTGAAGAATTTAATTCTCACGGGACAATGTTAAAGAGCCAGAGGGAAAAAATGAAAGCCGCGATTAACCTCTACCTAACGAGTTTGTGTCAAATGTTGGCAGAATGTGGTAATTTGATATACAGGAAAACACTATATACGACCAGTAGAAAAATTATTATTAATAATAATAATAATAATAATAATAATAATTATTATTATTATTATTATTATTATTATTATTATTAGATAGTATTATTATTAGATATTATTATTAGAAAAATTATTATTATTATTAGATATTATTATTATTAGATATTATTATTATTATTATTATTATTGGATATTATTATTATTATTATGACATATTATTTTTATTATTACATATTATCATTAGCTATTATTATCATTATTAGTTATTATTATTATTAGATATTATTATTATTATTATTAGTTATTATTATTATTAGATATTATTATTAGATAATAATATTATTATTAGATATTATTATTATTACATATTATTATTATTAGCTAATAATAATAATAATGATAATAATAATAATTATTATTATTATCATTATTAGATATTATTATTATTATTAGATATTATTATTATTAGATATTATTATTAGATATTATTATTAGAAAAATTATTATTATTATTAGATATTATTATTATTAGATATTATTATCATTATTATTATTATTATTATTATTATTATTATTATTGGATATTATTATTATTATGACATATTATTTTTATTATTACATATTATCATTAGCTATTATTATCATTATTAGTTATTATTATTATTAGATATTATTATTATTAGTTATTATTAGATATTATTATTAGATAATAATATTATTATTAGATATTATTATTATTACATATTATTATTATTAGCTAATAATAATAATAATGATAATAATAATTATTATTATTATCATTATTAGATATTATTATTATTATTAGATATTATTATTATTAGATATTATTATTAGAAAAATTATTATTATTATTAGATATTATTATTATTAGATATTATTATCATTATTATTATTATTATTATTATGACATATTATTTTTATTATTACATATTATCATTAGCTATTATTATCATTATTAGTTATTATTATTATTAGATATTATTATTATTAGTTATTATTATTAGATATTATTATTAGATAATAATATTATTATTAGATATTATTATTATTACATATTATTATTATTAGCTATTATTATTAGATATTATTATTATTAGATATTATTATTAAATATTATTATTATTATTATTATTAGATATCATTATTATTATTATTAGATATTATAGTATTTTTTGGAGAATGTTTTATTCATATATATTTGGTTAGTGTTTTTAACAAGATAATAATATTTTAAAAAAAGAAAAGAGAAACACATTTCTCAAAGAAAAAGATGGATTCTTTTCTTATAAATCAATACACAATTTAGCTGAAAGTTAACGTGAAGTTATAGATAGTCAAGGAAAATACTTTTTTATTGAATAATGAATTTATATATAAATAAAACATTCTCCAAAAAACACTGAAATTTTGCATCGACCATGTGAACTTACAACCGAACATAAAATCACTTGATACTATTTATTATTTGAATAAGGAATTTTTTCCCTAATGTCATGTCACTTTAGGGGGGAAGCAATTATGGCTCTCCACATATTCCATTAACTTAACTACTTGTGAATGGCTACGTATTCTTGGAAAGTATGGCTTCCCGTTGTCTTCTTCATGTTTTGGAGTTTTCCTTTTACTCGTTGTTATCTAAGTCTCGACAGCCCTGACATCTCTTCTATTTAACCCCTAGCAGGTAGTAGCGAGTGATGCCTTTCTCAGTGCGAAAATGAACGCAAAAGACAAGCAGGAAATTTTAACTCGGCATGGATTCTATTTTTTTTCGCCGTTATCCGTTTCCCTACCCGAACATAAGAAAGCAATCATTTAAAAGACGCTAGCCAAATGTCTCTGTTTGGCGATGGAGACCATTAGCTAATAGTTTCTTGTACGTCAACAAATCCAAAGTCATATAAATATGTAAATGCTTCCATTAATTACAGACTTTATATTTTTGGACGGCTATTTATTGCTCCAACAGGATTAAGGAAATATATTTCAGGTATCTATTAAATGAAACAGTAGAATAAAATCACAATTATATTTAAATTGGGAGGTTTGTTAAAAAATACCATCGCTGTAAAGTGGTGTTTTATTGCAGTGGACAAATACCAAGTAACAGTAAACCAGTCTTTTATTTAAAGGATGAATATTGGTTAGTTACGGACCGGAAGAAAAAAAAATTGAACATTAATTCGAAATTGATTTTAATATTACATTTAAAATTAGTAAGGTCACGCAGATGTTAGTGTTTAAATGACTTGCGAGAGCAAAAATAATGGAACGGTATATTTTGCTCGAATCACTTTTAAAACTGCTGACAAATATCGAATAGACTCAACTGTCAAATATAGGAAAGAAAAAAATTATTACTATAAATATCAAATATATTTATATGAGTAAATATAAAATATATTTATATAAATAAATGTGAAATTTATTTCGATAATTAACATAAAATAAATTTCCATAAATAAATCTAAAATGTATTTCGATAAGTAAATATAAAATATATTTCCGTAAATAAATGTTTCTTATAAAACGTATTTCTCTAAATAAATTTGAAATATATTTCTATAAATTCATATAAAGTAGGTAGCCCCAAAAATTTCCTTAAAAAAGGGATAAATGATGAAACAAATGCTTAAAGCAATAAAAAGAAAATTTTATCGTCAAAGTTTTTGTGTTTATTAAAACGAAAGACCATTACATTCACTTACGTGCTAATACACTTGGAAAAGGCATGAATCCTCTTTTTCTCTCCCCCAAGCTACGGGCAACTAGCAGGATAGACCGGGTTCTATAGCCTTGGATAGCAACTGGTCTACCTCAGAAAGAAATGGCAACCTACCTACTGTGGGATAAAATCTGCTTCGTCAGTCATGTATTGAAAGATACATGATCGCCTACCCGTGATACACGCATGGCACATAATTGACTGATGTAAAAGCGTCGATTTTTGCAAATGCAGGTACCTATATTAAATTAAAAATGTATCATTAATTCTCTAACTTTTCCTCAACAAGTAAGGCTAAAGTACTTAAAATTCAACAAAATATTTGCTTAAAATATTTTCTTAAAATATTACTGGTCAGTTGACATATATAAAAAAATGTCTTCACGTTGTATTCGTCAAATAAATACTTTCAAATCTGTCCTAAACATCACGTTTTCAATAAATCACTCAACACGTGAAAAAAAAAACATTCCCTCCGTGTTAAAAATGTTTTTCTACGATATTTTAAACTAAAAGAAAGTAATATTTGTTTCATTTCAGATTAATTCAAATTTAAATCGGCTAATCTTCCTCAAATATCGTTTCAGAAGGGTACATTTTTTTTGTAAGAGAATCATGCTGTGTTGGCAGATTTCTCAATATGAATGAATTTATAGTTTTTACTGATAAGAAGAAAAAGAGACTAATCAATTTCAATTCGGTTTGAAATACACCAAAAGTATTTTGCTTATTTTAATCTAGTAGCTTGAATTTAAAACAAACTAAAGCTTCAAGAAAGATTTTTTTAAGTACATTTTAAACTTTGGTATCGTTTTTTTTTTTTTTTTTTTTTTTTGAGGTACCTAATATGAAGCATATATCCACAAATAGATGCTGAATATATAGACTATTTATATTTCTATAAATGTCAAATATACTTATCTGAATAAATTCATCCATTGAAATAAATAGAAAATAAGAATGTTCTGAGTTCAAGTCTAGTTGAAAGCAATTTCTTTGCTTCGAATTTAAGCAGTTTAAATGATTGGCAAAAATTTGATTGGTTTGGTTTGTTTTTTTTTTTTTTGTTTTTTGTTTTTTTTGTTACGGCATATCAACCTCAATGGGTTATTTAATGCCGACAAAATTTTTATTGCTGGTAATATTTTGTTTTATCAAAAATCTATTTCTGGGAATATTTTTCCTTGAAGAAATCTATAACTGGTAATATTTTTCTCAAAGAATGCATATCTGTTTGTATTACTAGTACTTTTTTTTTAAAGTATTGCTGATAGTAATTTTTTCTTCAAAAATTATTGCTGATAATATTTTTTTTTATTACAAAGTATTTCTGATATTAAAACCTATTTTTGCACAAGTTTGGGTGTCAGCTATTTGCCCATAGCTGGGACCCTAACAAGTGCTACCACCTCGGGTCAGGGTGTACCTGGGAACATCAGCAATTAAGAGGTGGTTCCACGCTCCCCAAAGCCTCCTGATCAGAGGCCTTGACGTTGGACGTAGTTTATTGTCTTACCCAGGACACGGATGTAGTGTATCGTCATACCCAGGACGCGGACGTAGTTTATCGTCATGCCCAGGATCGGCAAAAATTTGATCAAGATATCAGAAGACGAAGTACTGGACAAGAAAAATGAAGGGTGTGTGTGTGTGTGTGTGTGTGTGTGTGTGTGTGCCCCTCTGATTTTCGGGCAACCAATATCCGATCACATCTTTTAATCCGGGACAAACTATGAGCAAGCATCTGAATTTCATGTAAATACCAGACTAATTCTCCGGGAAGCTACAGGTGGCATTATGTGTGTCACACGATCAATTAATTGTTTACACCTGGTATTATTGGTGCACTGCATTGATTTAATAATAGTTTAATATAGGTCAATAATAGACGATAATGTTGTAGTCATACAATAGATGCATAATTAGTGGGGTATAGATGTATTATTGTATTATTACGTAACTACTGTTGCTTTATCCAAGCGGTTAATCCGGCATGGTTCGTTACGGAAAATCGGTGGTTATATACGAAGACACGTGGAGTAATGGATAGCGGCTCGAATTGAGGAATCGGAGAGCCGAGTTCGAATTCTAATCGAAGCCATTAGATTGACACGTGCTAATACGCTCTTCTCTCCCAACCACCACCAGCTATGGGTAAATAGTAGGGAGACAGAGTTGGATGGTTTACCGCAGAAAGAAATGACAACCTACTGCGGGAAAAAATCTGTTTTGTCAGTCATGTATCGAAAGATACATAATCGCCTAAGCACGTATCATGCATGGCACATAACTGATGAGTTATATATATCTACCACTGATCTTATATATATATATATATATATATATATATATATATATATATATATATATATATATATATATATATATATACTCTTAATGTGTGCTATATTTATGGGATAAAGTGCTCAATATCAGAGATAGAGCGTGTGTAAATATAAAAGTGAACATTGAAGTCAACACTTAGAGGCGACAGGCAGTTTCATGCTAGACTCAATCGTCAGGCCACAAGTCGCGTGACGATTGCGTCTATCATGAAACAGTCTGTCGCCTCTAAGTCTTGACTCCAATGTTCACTTTTATATATATATATATATATATATATATATATATATTTTAAGAGATTTTTATGTTTATACATTCTTGTTATAGATACAAATATTTCCGTAATTGCTCTGTTTATAATAAACTTAATAATACTCAAATATTTGTATCTCTAACAAGAATGTATAAACATAAAAATGTCTTAAAATAATTGTCAGACTTTGTCCATTTCAATATATATATATATATATATATATATATATATATATATATATATATATATAAATGCGTGTGTATGTGTTATGCACGCAAAAATACATATACAGGGTGTCCATAAAGTTCGTGTGCACATTAAAGCATTTATAGCTTTATTTGTATTTGCGATAGAAATAATCTGTAAAAAATGTTATAAAGTTTAATGTACCTAGTTTCAAATATAGCTAAAATAACTAATGTAATTTCAGTCATTACTGTAAATCAGTTGGCAAATGTTTTCCGTGAACTGCAAAATTGTATTACCCTTTGTATTGCTAATGATGGAGGAAATGTAAACTTAAATAAAATTTCAATAAAACCTTAAAAAAATATAGATTTACTTCTTTCTAATCCTTTTTACAGATTATTTCTATCGCAAATAAAAATAAAATTACAAATTTTTTAAAGTGCACACGAACTTTATGGACACCCTGTATATTATGAGTGCTTGCGTAACACTTTTCAACGTCATCAGAAGAGTTTTCTATGTAGATAGACAATTCCGCCATCTTTATGTATTCTGATGACATACTAGAACTATAATTTTCTGTTATTTTTTATCATGAAACTAAAATGCCATGAATTATTTATGTCTAAAATTATTTTTAATCTCCCAGATAGCAATTAACTCGATAATCAATGAGTGGAAAATGAGAATATGCTGCCAAATTAGAGATAAGAACCTGGTTTAATATCACAAATACGGAAGACGAAAGGTGATTCAACTTACGTATTGCTCCCACAGTGCAGGTTTCAAGATCACGTCTCATTCCAATTTACATCTTTACTTCGTCTCTCCACAGTCTTTTTAAGTATAAAAATGTCGCTATAAAGCGAAGCGAAAATGAGCAGAAAAATAATGAGAAATATGTCTATGTTTCTGGATGTTCTAATATCTCGAACAGAGCATGGGTTCAAGACATCTGTATACCTCAAACCAACATTCACCGGACAGTACCCCAATTTCAACTCCCATCATCCATACAGCATAAAGAAAGGGATTGTCCGCTGCTTCCAACACCGAGCAAAAGTCATAAGTGGCGACCAAGAGACATTAGATAAAGAATTGGTCAGTATAAGCAGTACCCTACAACGTAACAACTAGACTGGGTACATGGCATCAGCCCCAATAAACTGGGATAGACAAGAGGAGGACAACAACACTCAGAAAACAGTCTGCCTGCCTTATGTAAAGGGGTTATCAAAGAAAATACAGTCCATATAACATCAAGTCAACCGTCAAAAGCTGGACGACACTTCGCAGATATCTCTCCTGAGTAAGACTCCCCCATAGAGGAGAACATGACTAAAGACTGTGTGTACGCTATCCCGTGCAGCTGCGGAAAGAAATATAAAGGGAGACGAGTTGCCCCCTTAAGGTAAGGCCTCAAGAACAACAAAAAGTTGTAACATGAGGCGAAATGGAAAAATCAGTCGTTGCTGACCATATATGGAAAGAAAAGGGAAATCACCGCCCTCTGTTGGATCAGGTTGAAATCATAGACATAAAACGTCATTGGAAAATTCGTATACTGAAGGAATCAGTACATATGCTAGGCCACAAAAATTTTCCGAGCCGACCAAGCATAGAAATGAATACAAGAAGAAATATGTTTAATGAAATATGTGTATGTGTAATGAAAAAAAAAGAGGTAATAAAAATGCCAAAAATGCAGAAAATGTTCTTGAATAAACGATAAAACGCAATGATGCAAAATAATATATCCATTGTATGTGGGTTAGTTTCTATTCATTTCCTCATTTTTGTTTTTTGTTTGTTTGTTTTTTTGTTTTGTTTTTTAGAGAGGAGGTCACCACGTTTCGGCCGTGTACACTTTGGCCATAGTCAGGTGCCGGTCATGTTTTGGAGTGTTGTCAAATTTTGCTCTAAGCCAGAATATGCTTCCCCTCTTATACACGTCAACTTTGGTACATGCATTGCTCTGTTTTGTAATCGTTTTTTTCCTGACCTCTGCGATGAACCCATGACATTCTTAATATACCAAGGAAAATTGCTGGCGCGAAAAATAAGGACGAGAATTTTAATCCGAATCACTTCATAATACAAGAGAATTTCAGCAAGCACGTAAGATGGTCCAAATGAATCTCCAGTTGATCATTATTGTGTTGCCTCAGCGATTGAAAATGGTTATTATTGCCAGTTTAACAGCTGAAAAATATAGATCAATGAAATGAAACAAAAAACATGTAAAAATGGTTATCGATAAAAAAGGAAATAATAATAATAATAATAATAATGATAATAATATTCTTTTTGTATAAATAACAAAATATAAACAGGGTTATGGTTTATTCAAACAGAAAACCCAGTTGGTTATTCTTTTGTTGTGTCATTGTTTGAAGAAGGGCAAATTTTTATCGATTTCTCAAGAACTGTCCTACTGTCGATCCCCCGAAGGTCCAGTCGTGATGGATAGACGGACATATGGTGCTGACAGAGCTGTCAAACGGCCTCGTGCTGATGTGTGTTGAACAGAGGACAGAAACAAGACGTGGTCGGGCCACTCATCTTGTGCAAAGGCTTTAAGCTATGATTTTTATTTGAATAACGAGGACGGCACTCGCGGGAAACCTGCCACGACGTTTCCGTCTTCGCTTTGGGAATGTCTACAGACAAAAAAAGACTTTAAAAAAATGTCTTTTATGTAAACTATGCGTTATGAATGAATCGCGTGTAACTTTCAAAGAGATTTTGAGTAGCGACTGAAAAGATGGCAGTACAATCGATCGTGACATACTGATCTCAATCCTATCTAAGCCTTGTGATCAGGTTTATTGAAGATGCCCAAGTTCAAGGGAGGTTATTAAGATAAGGTCGATCACAGGTGCAATCTATTGTCAAGTGTACTTTGCAAGCTTATATATAAATTGTCATATATATATATATATATATATATATATATATATATATATATATATATATATATATATATAACTCCCAGTCAGCTTTAGTTTATATTAGAAAAATATTAAGCATATTTTCCCTCTGCGTAGTTTATGAGTATAGCTTAATCCCGCCAAAAGTTAAGGCACTTAGTGAGGATTGAATTCACTATGCTGTAACGATGATCTACTAAACTATGTTGGTATCCTTTGTTATATATATATATATATATATATATATATATATATAGTTAAGTAATGAAAATCTTGCTAATCCGTACGGATAATCCTAAGGAGGATGAAATCCGGAGAGCTCAATGTTAAGTCAGATTGAATAATTTAATTTAAAGAAAAAACAGACAGCTTTAAGGTTCCATTGTTATAATTTATTTCACCAGAGATCTTATTTTTCTCTGGATCTTCAGACTTCACTTTCAATATATATATATATATATATATATATATATATATATATATATTAATCGGTATCAGCTCATGCGAGGAAGTAAAGCCACTATGTCACAAGAGGTTACAGGGTGTGGAAGAATTAGGAGCAAAAAACATTATATTATGAGCGGAGAGGTGAAGAGAGTAATCAGAGGGACAGCAGATAGCTGTCAATTCATTGCATTTAAATTTTTGCAGATTAAAGTTAGCTAGAAAGCTTGGAGCCGGAAGGTAGTTTCACATGTGGGAAGTGCTTACTTTAATTTCCAAGTTTAGCTTATTCTGGCACATAAGCGTAGGGCACTCAGTGAGGATCGAACTCATTTCAATAGCAATGATCTGAAAGATATTAGCTTGTTAACCATTTCTCCACAGGGCAATACTATATTCTTCTATTCTCCTCGAACAGAAAATTCATTGTTTACCAGAGCACAACACAAAACCTTAAAGAGAAGAATTGTGATATATAGAATGTATTATCTGTCTATATTTTTGTGATGAGGTATTATGTACGCTATTTACATTATTCCGACTGTTATGGGAACCAGTAATAAGGAGTGCCAGAGAAAAGCGATCGATAATAACAACAAAAAAATTGCAATATGAGCTCTGGTAAAAAAAAAACATACAATGATAACAGCAGAAATGCAATATGAACACTGGTAAAAATGGTTGATGAAGACATTCGATTTATAATATCCAGAAATTCATACACAGATGTCCTCAAGGACACATGGCACAGTGGATAAAGGCGTTAGTGACAGGACCCAAAGAGTGTGAGTTCAACACGTGGTTAAGGCAGTGGAGAACTTTCAGGGGGGAATTAACAGGAGATAACAGACATCCGTTAGACATGGCACGTGGAACTAGAACAGTCTACCGCAGTGAGCGAAATAAAGGTTCGACATTCCGACCACCTGGAGAAGGCCAGAGCGTACAATGACCGAAACATGGCGACAAAGATGAGGAAAATAGTCCGAATAATGTTAATAGTGTAAAGTTTCGGCCTTTCAGTATCTGTCTATATTTCTGAGATGAGGTATTAACCTCATCTCAGAAATATAGACAGATACTGAAAGGCCGAAACTTTGTAATAAACATGGCGACAAAGATGAAGACAATAGTCCGAATAATGTTAATAGTGTACATAATACCTCATCTCAGAAATATAGACAGATACTGAAGGGCTAAATTTTCAAATTCATAAAACCTGTATTTCTAGATCAGATTTTGTACAGCTATAGCTTACCTCAATATTATATGGTTGTTGTTGTTGTTGTTGTTGGAGAATGACCAAAATTCAGAAAAATTCTATCTACATTGGTTTTGACCATACTGATGTATGGTTCAACCATTTTATGTTACGTTTGCGTTGTTTTAGCTTATTTTTTTTTATCTTTGTTGTTATTTCTTTCTATTAGGTTGGTGCAAAAATAATGTCGTTTTCTCACATATGTTACTATGTGAGAAAACGACATTATTTTTGCACCAACCTAATACATATTCTAATTGCACAGAGGAGTGTTTCGGTTAGCAAGGTCTGTTTTACTGTTTTTAAACCACAATTCTCCGTGATTTTCTCTCATACATTTATATCTGCTCGATGCGTATCCAAATGTAAACAAATGACGTCACACATTATGAAATGGACAAAGTCCGACAATTATTTTAAGACATTTTTTAATGTTTATGCGTTCTTTTTATAGATACAAATATTTAAGTAAATGCTCTGTTTATAATAAACAGTATTAAACAACATTTACCGGCCTGAATGTCCGAGAAATTGTCATAGAATATATCCGTCCTCCAACAGTAGCCGGAACCGTCATATAGCCTGACTTTTGCTAACTGAAACGCTTCTCTTGCTCAATCGTTAAAATCACGTCAGGCATATAGCAGCATCTACACGGTTAGGATAAAGGTTCGATTCCTGTCGGAGGACGCATATTTTCTATGAAAATTTCTCGGACATTCAGGCCGGTAAATGTTGTTAATATTGTTTATTATAAACCGAGCATTTACTTAAATATTTGTATCTATAAAAAGAACGCATAAACATAAAAAATGTCTTAAAATATATTTATATATTATATTTGGGGGAAAATGGATTCATGCCTTTTCTAAGGAAATTAGTGTGAAGTGAATGAAACAAAACCGATAGTTGAATATGGCACATCGACTTCGCTTTTCGCCACCTACGCCTCCATCAAGTATCTAGCCTTTCGTTAATTCTTGGCATGGGAGTTTTTAATGTCCCCGAATCTTTCCTACAAGAGAATTGGTTTTCTGTTCATTTTTTATTCTGGTTACTTCTTTTGTTCTTCCCTTTTAAGAATCGAGATTTTTTTTCAATTTGTCATTTGGGATTTTTTTTCACCCCTTCTCCCTCCTACGACTCCTCATCATTTTTTTGTACCATCTACGCTTCATTGTTTGACAGGAAAATATCTCATAGTTTCTTCATAATAAAACCTAGCATCCAAATAGCTTCAAGAGAATGTCAGCCGTTCTGAGACACACGACAATGCACAGCCATTGAAATATATTTGCTAGTAAGTCTAGTGGGATAATGTGAAATGTTTGTGAACAGAATATGGATTCGTTGAGTGCGAGATGGACAGATGAAGTGAAAAGCTCAAGGAGAAAAGGCCAATTCTTGTCTTTTACACATACATTAAACTAATATACACTATATATATATACATATACTAACATTATTTTCATAATGGTTTTATTTTATTTTTATTACTCTTCTAAGCTTTGTAAATATCATTGACAGATTTCGTAGAAAAATCCAATACGAGACAAATTGATACCAATAAAGAAAGTCTATCAGTCATCTGGTGAATCAAAAAGATACGGTTGCAGTCGGTTAATGTCTCGACTAGATCTCGAACTTAGTTTTGCCGATTTCGTATTTTTTTTTTTTTTTTTTTTCTGCACCGAGAAGTTTTAAAGCCACCTTATTCTGCCAAATAAAAATAAAAGGCTTACATTTAATAATAAATTATCTTGGCTCTTAAGCATTGGCACAATCTTCCGATTTTTGAAATGATAAATGAACTTTGCTTAATCTGGATACTGTAATCCCCTTTAAATGTTAAACTCTCTTATTAGGCCCTCTACACAATTTTGGAGGCAAAGATGGAAAGTAATGCTTTGCCTAGCACGTTCGGTACCAACATGTAGAGGCGTGTGTAGGCTAAAAACATAATAATGGAGATCCCCCAGACACTAAATAGTGTCCCTAGAAAGCGGATATTAGTCATAGCAAAAGAAAATGACGCTAAGATGCGAATTTCAAAAATAGGGAAGTTTATTAACGCCCTTTAACGCTGGACGTTTAAAAGATACAGAAGAAACGAAAAGAAAAAGAAATGTTTGTTGTCAGAGTCCTTCAATATTCACTGAAATGGGAAATAAAATTTGAGACATAATTCATGTACAGACAGCCACACATATATACAAGAATACACACATAAATCAGTCTGTCTATCTATCTATCTATCTATTTATCAATCTATCTATCTATGTATGTATCTTTCTTTGTTTTTTCTTCTATCCTTTCTTTTGTCCCCTTCCTTCCTTCCTCTTTCAAGCATAAACACAATTAGATACAAGATAAGTATAGTATAAAATGTAGAAAGATTGTGTTCAGAAAATCTTCCAAATGGAGTGGGGACCTGCATATCATTAAGATCAACACTCAAAATCATAGCTTTTACTTGGGTAAGAGTACTGACCACTCGCACCGCTGGGAAATATGCACTTATTTCAGTTACAACGTAACTTGTTATGAAATGAAAAATGTTGACACTGAATTTGTTGCAAAATTTTCCCACTCTATATTGATAAAATGATAGAAATTGAGTCACTTGAACCGCTTTTCATTCTCGAATTATTTAAAAGAAATAATGTTAACATGACCGCGCTTTCAGGGACAGGATGGAAGTAAAAGTGATTCCACGAAATGTACAAGACATGGTCTTCAGTACAATCCAGTTATTCAGAGATCAGATAGAATGAATACACGGATTAAGGGGGTCATATTGAAACAAGTAATATACCATTATTAAAGAGATAAGATAGAACGTATACACATATCATGACATCCTTTCGTAACAAACAATAGTTCATTACTGAAGGGGTCGATTAGAAAGCATACACATATTAGGCAACATATATTAACAAACACTATTCCATTACTATAGAGAAAGGATACAAAGCATAGACTGGTTATGGTATCATAACGTAACAAACAATCGTCAATGGACACAAAGATTCTGGCATTATATCGGAAGAAACTATAGTTCATTACTAGAGAGATAGGATAGAATCCATAGACAGATTATGGCATCGTATCGGGTCAAAAAATAGTCCATAAATAAAACGATCAACTAAAATATATACACAGATTGTGTGATCATATCGTATCATACAATCGTCTATTGCTAAAGTGATCGGATACACAGATTGTGTGATCATATCGTATCATACAATCGTCTATTGCTAAAGTGATCGGATATACAGATTGTGAGATCATATCGTATCATACAATCGTCTATTGCTAAAGTGATCGGATATACAGATTGTGAGATCATATCGTATCATACAATCGTCTATTGCTAAAGTGATCGGATATACAGATTGTGAGATCATATCGTATCATACAATCGTCTATTGCTAAAGTGATCGGATATACAGATTGTGAGATCATATCGTATCATACAATCGTCTATTGCTAAAGTGATCGGATATACAGATTGTGAGATCATATCGTATCATACAATCGTCTATTGCTAAAGTGATCGGATATACAGATTGTGAGATCATATCGTATCATACAATCGTCTATTGCTAAAGTGATCGGATATACAGATTGTGAGATCATATCGTATCATACAATCGTCTATTGCTAAAGTGATCGGATATACAGATTGTGAGATCATATCGTATCATACAATCGTCTATTGCTAAAGTGATCGGATATACAGATTGTGAGATCATATCGTATCATACAATCGTCTATTGCTAAAGTGATCGGATATACAGATTGTGTGATCATATCGTATCATACAATCGTCTATTGCTAAAGTGATCGGATATACAGATTGTGAGATCATATCGTATCATACAATCGTCTATTGCTAAAGTGATCGGATATACAGATTGTGTGATCATATCGTATCATACAATCGTCTATTGCTAAAGTGATCGGATATACAGATTGTGTGATCATATCGTATCATACAATCGTCTATTGCTAAAGTGATCGGATATACAGATTGTGAGATCATATCGTATCATACAATCGTCTATTGCTAAAGTGATCGGATATACAGATTGTGAGATCATATCGTATCATACAATCGTCTATTGCTAAAGTGATCGGATATACAGATTGTGAGATCATATCGTATCATACAATCGTCTATTGCTAAAGTGATCGGATATACAGATTGTGAGATCATATCGTATCATACAATCGTCTATTGCTAAAGTGATCGGATATACAGATTGTGAGATCATATCGTATCATACAATCGTCTATTGCTAAAGTGATCGGATATACAGATTGTGTGATCATATCGTATCATACAATCGTCTATTGCTAAAGTGATCGGATATACAGATTGTGAGATCATATCGTATCATACAATCGTCTATTGCTAAAGTGATCGGATATACAGATTGTGAGATCATATCGTATCATACAATCGTCTATTGCTAAAGTGATCGGATACACAGATTGTGAGATCATATCGTATCATACAATCGTCTATTGCTAAAGTGATCGGATATACAGATTGTGAGATCATATCGTATCATACAATCGTCTATTGCTAAAGTGATCGGATATACAGATTGTGAGATCATATCGTATCATACAATCGTCTATTGCTAAAGTGATCGGATATACAGATTGTGTGATCATATCGTATCATACAATCGTCTATTGCTAAAGTGATCGGATATACAGATTGTGAGATCATATCGTATCATACAATCGTCTATTGCTAAAGTGATCGGATATACAGATTGTGTGATCATATCGTATCATACAATCGTCTATTGCTAAAGTGATCGGATATACAGATTGTGAGATCATATCGTATCATACAATCGTCTATTGCTAAAGTGATCGGATATACAGATTGTGAGATCATATCGTATCATACAATCGTCTATTGCTAAAGTGATCGGATACACAGATTGTGAGATCATATCGTATCATACAATCGTCTATTGCTAAAGTGATCGGATATACAGATTGTGAGATCATATCGTATCATACAATCGTCTATTGCTAAAGTGATCGGATATACAGATTGTGAGATCATATCGTATCATACAATCGTCTATTGCTAAAGTGATCGGATACACAGATTGTGAGATCATATCGTATCATACAATCGTCTATTGCTAAAGTGATCGGATATACAGATTGTGTGATCATATCGTATCATACAATCGTCTATTGCTAAAGTGATCGGATATACAGATTGTGAGATCATATCGTATCATACAATCGTCTATTGCTAAAGTGATCGGATATACAGATTGTGTGATCATATCGTATCATACAATCGTCTATTGCTAAAGTGATCGGATATACAGATTGTGAGATCATATCGTATCATACAATCGTCTATTGCTAAAGTGATCGGATATACAGATTGTGAGATCATATCGTATCATACAATCGTCTATTGCTAAAGTGATCGGATATACAGATTGTGAGATCATATCGTATCATACAATCGTCTATTGCTAAAGTGATCGGATATACAGATTGTGAGATCATATCGTATCATACAATCGTCTATTGCTAAAGTGATCGGATATACAGATTGTGAGATCATATCGTATCATACAATCGTCTATTGCTAAAGTGATCGGATATACAGATTGTGAGATCATATCGTATCATACAATCGTCTATTGCTAAAGTGATCGGATATACAGATTGTGAGATCATATCGTATCATACAATCGTCTATTGCTAAAGTGATCGGATATACAGATTGTGAGATCATATCGTATCATACAATCGTCTATTGCTAAAGTGATCGGATATACAGATTGTGAGATCATATCGTATCATACAATCGTCTATTGCTAAAGTGATCGGATATACAGATTGTGTGATCATATCGTATCATACAATCGTCTATTGCTAAAGTGATCGGATATACAGATTGTGAGATCATATCGTATCATACAATCGTCTATTGCTAAAGTGATCGGATATACAGATTGTGAGATCATATCGTATCATACAATCGTCTATTGCTAAAGTGATCGGATATACAGATTGTGAGATCATATCGTATCATACAATCGTCTATTGCTAAAGTGATCGGATATACAGATTGTGAGATCATATCGTATCATACAATCGTCTATTGCTAAAGTGATCGGATATACAGATTGTGTGATCATATCGTATCATACAATCGTCTATTGCTAAAGTGATCGGATATACAGATTGTGAGATCATATCGTATCATACAATCGTCTATTGCTAAAGTGATCGGATATACAGATTGTGTGATCATATCGTATCATACAATCGTCTATTGCTAAAGTGATCGGATATACAGATTGTGAGATCATATCGTATCATACAATCGTCTATTGCTAAAGTGATCGGATACACAGATTGTGTGATCATATCGTATCATACAATCGTCTATTGCTAAAGTGATCGGATATACAGATTGTGAGATCATATCGTATCATACAATCGTCTATTGCTAAAGTGATCGGATATACAGATTGTGAGATCATATCGTATCATACAATCGTCTATTGCTAAAGTGATCGGATATACAGATTGTGTGATCATATCGTATCATACAATCGTCTATTGCTAAAGTGATCGGATATACAGATTGTGAGATCATATCGTATCATACAATCGTCTATTGCTAAAGTGATCGGATATACAGATTGTGAGATCATATCGTATCATACAATCGTCTATTGCTAAAGTGATCGGATATACAGATTGTGAGATCATATCGTATCATACAATCGTCTATTGCTAAAGTGATCGGATATACAGATTGTGAGATCATATCGTATCATACAATCGTCTATTGCTAAAGTGATCGGATATACAGATTGTGAGATCATATCGTATCATACAATCGTCTATTGCTAAAGTGATCGGATATACAGATTGTGTGATCATATCGTATCATACAATCGTCTATTGCTAAAGTGATCGGATATACAGATTGTGAGATCATATCGTATCATACAATCGTCTATTGCTAAAGTGATCGGATATACAGATTGTGAGATCATATCGTATCATACAATCGTCTATTGCTAAAGTGATCGGATATACAGATTGTGTGATCAATCGTATCATACAATCGTCTATTGCTAAAGTGATCGGATATACAGATTGTGAGATCATATCGTATCATACAATCGTCTATTGCTAAAGTGATCGGATATACAGATTGTGTGATCATATCGTATCATACAATCGTCTATTGCTAAAGTGATCGGATATACAGATTGTGAGATCATATCGTATCATACAATCGTCTATTGCTAAAGTGATCGGATATACAGATTGTGAGATCATATCGTATCATACAATCGTCTATTGCTAAAGTGATCGGATATACAGATTGTGAGATCATATCGTATCATACAATCGTCTATTGCTAAAGTGATCGGATATACAGATTGTGAGATCATATCGTATCATACAATCGTCTATTGCTAAAGTGATCGGATATACAGATTGTGTGATCATATCGTATCATACAATCGTCTATTGCTAAAGTGATCGGATATACAGATTGTGAGATCATATCGTATCATACAATCGTCTATTGCTAAAGTGATCGGATATACAGATTGTGAGATCATATCGTATCATACAATCGTCTATTGCTAAAGTGATCGGATATACAGATTGTGAGATCATATCGTATCATACAATCGTCTATTGCTAAAGTGATCGGATATACAGATTGTGTGATCATATCGTATCATACAATCGTCTATTGCTAAAGTGATCGGATATACAGATTGTGAGATCATATCGTATCATACAATCGTCTATTGCTAAAGTGATCGGATATACAGATTGTGAGATCATATCGTATCATACAATCGTCTATTGCTAAAGTGATCGGATATACAGATTGTGAGATCATATCGTATCATACAATCGTCTATTGCTAAAGTGATCGGATATACAGATTGTGAGATCATATCGTATCATACAATCGTCTATTGCTAAAGTGATCGGATATACAGATTGTGAGATCATATCGTATCATACAATCGTCTATTGCTAAAGTGATCGGATATACAGATTGTGAGATCATATCGTATCATACAATCGTCTATTGCTAAAGTGATCGGATATACAGATTGTGAGATCATATCGTATCATACAATCGTCTATTGCTAAAGTGATCGGATATACAGATTGTGAGATCATATCGTATCATACAATCGTCTATTGCTAAAGTGATCGGATATACAGATTGTGAGATCATATCGTATCATACAATCGTCTATTGCTAAAGTGATCGGATATACAGATTGTGAGATCATATCGTATCATACAATCGTCTATTGCTAAAGTGATCGGATATACAGATTGTGTGATCATATCGTATCATACAATCGTCTATTGCTAAAGTGATCGGATATACAGATTGTGAGATCATATCGTATCATACAATCGTCTATTGCTAAAGTGATCGGATATACAGATTGTGTGATCATATCGTATCATACAATCGTCTATTGCTAAAGTGATCGGATATACAGATTGTGAGATCATATCGTATCATACAATCGTCTATTGCTAAAGTGATCGGATATACAGATTGTGTGATCATATCGTATCATACAATCGTCTATTGCTAAAGTGATCGGATATACAGATTGTGAGATCATATCGTATCATACAATCGTCTATTGCTAAAGTGATCGGATATACAGATTGTGAGATCATATCGTATCATACAATCGTCTATTGCTAAAGTGATCGGATATACAGATTGTGAGATCATATCGTATCATACAATCGTCTATTGCTAAAGTGATCGGATATACAGATTGTGAGATCATATCGTATCATACAATCGTCTATTGCTAAAGTGATCGGATATACAGATTGTGAGATCATATCGTATCATACAATCGTCTATTGCTAAAGTGATCGGATATACAGATTGTGTGATCATATCGTATCATACAATCGTCTATTGCTAAAGTGATCGGATATACAGATTGTGAGATCATATCGTATCATACAATCGTCTATTGCTAAAGTGATCGGATATACAGATTGTGTGATCATATCGTATCATACAATCGTCTATTGCTAAAGTGATCGGATATACAGATTGTGAGATCATATCGTATCATACAATCGTCTATTGCTAAAGTGATCGGATATACAGATTGTGAGATCATATCGTATCATACAATCGTCTATTGCTAAAGTGATCGGATATACAGATTGTGAGATCATATCGTATCATACAATCGTCTATTGCTAAAGTGATCGGATATACAGATTGTGAGATCATATCGTATCATACAATCGTCTATTGCTAAAGTGATCGGATATACAGATTGTGAGATCATATCGTATCATACAATCGTCTATTGCTAAAGTGATCGGATATACAGATTGTGTGATCATATCGTATCATACAATCGTCTATTGCTAAAGTGATCGGATATACAGATTGTGAGATCATATCGTATCATACAATCGTCTATTGCTAAAGTGATCGGATATACAGATTGTGAGATCATATCGTATCATACAATCGTCTATTGCTAAAGTGATCGGATATACAGATTGTGAGATCATATCGTATCATACAATCGTCTATTGCTAAAGTGATCGGATATACAGATTGTGTGATCATATCGTATCATACAATCGTCTATTGCTAAAGTGATCGGATATACAGATTGTGAGATCATATCGTATCATACAATCGTCTATTGCTAAAGTGATCGGATATACAGATTGTGTGATCATATCGTATCATACAATCGTCTATTGCTAAAGTGATCGGATATACAGATTGTGAGATCATATCGTATCATACAATCGTCTATTGCTAAAGTGATCGGATATACAGATTGTGTGATCATATCGTATCATACAATCGTCTATTGCTAAAGTGATCGGATACACAGATTGTGAGATCATATCGTATCATACAATCGTCTATTGCTAAAGTGATCGGATATACAGATTGTGAGATCATATCGTATCATACAATCGTCTATTGCTAAAGTGATCGGATATACAGATTGTGAGATCATATCGTATCATACAATCGTCTATTGCTAAAGTGATCGGATATACAGATTGTGTGATCATATCGTATCATACAATCGTCTATTGCTAAAGTGATCGGATATACAGATTGTGAGATCATATCGTATCATACAATCGTCTATTGCTAAAGTGATCGGATATACAGATTGTGAGATCATATCGTATCATACAATCGTCTATTGCTAAAGTGATCGGATATACAGATTGTGTGATCATATCGTATCATACAATCGTCTATTGCTAAAGTGATCGGATATACAGATTGTGAGATCATATCGTATCATACAATCGTCTATTGCTAAAGTGATCGGATATACAGATTGTGTGATCATATCGTATCATACAATCGTCTATTGCTAAAGTGATCGGATATACAGATTGTGTGATCATATCGTATCATACAATCGTCTATTGCTAAAGTGATCGGATATACAGATTGTGTGATCATATTGGGACAAACAATACTCCATAAATAGTTAAATTTTTATATCTTACAGAAAATTAATTTTTTTGCTTGAGCTGAGCAAGAAGAAAAAGACAATTGTTTCATCAATGAATGATGTTCAATTCCCTAATGGAACCTATTTTTCTAAGACTTGTTGTTCTGAGGCTCTCCCCTTTTTACATAAGATGGACTCGTCCAAAGTATACTTATACTGACAGAGAGAATACCTGCTGTTGAGCTGCGCCTCGATACAGTCTTTGACTGTTTGCGACGGCTGTCGGACTCTCTGCATTCGTCCGGGTTCCTCTCTGCTATTGCAGAGAGGAACCCGGACGAAGCTTTGCCGAAGGGCAAGGTTTCGTCCGGGGAGGTAGACAGGGCCTGAACCCGTCTAGGCGGGTTCAAAGGCTATATTTTTGGCCGAGCCTACGGGCTCGGAGATACCCACATTAAACCGGCTTTGTGCCACATTCGGTCCCCGTGGGTGGATTGATAAATACTGAGCTACGTCTCGATACAGTCTTTGACTGTTTGCGACGGCTGTCGGACTCTCTGCATTAGCAGAGAGGAACCCGGACGAAGCTTTGCCGAAGGGCAAGGTTTCGTCCAGGGAGGTAGACAAGCCCTGAACCCGTCTAGGCGGTTTCAAGGGCTATATTTTTGGAGAAACCCACTTTAAACTCGGCCTTGTGCCACATATATTCCTCGTGGGTGGAATATCAAATACTGAGATACGTTGAGATACGTAGAGATACGTTGAGATAAGTGGAGATACGTTGAGATACGTTGAGACAGGTTGAGAGATACGGAGACAGGCACAGGGTGTTCTCAGAGAGTTATACAAGAGTCCAGAGAGAGAGAGATGATTACGGCTTTACTTACAGAGACTTGTACATATACTTTCTACTAACCCGCATTCCTGGACTACTAATCTTCACTTCAAGTCTGTATTCTTACGTTTAATACACTTATTTTTCTATCTCAATTACTGGCGTTGTTTATTTATTTGTGCAGGATTCCATTCACGGAATCCACAACACTTGTATACAACGTATTTGCAGTTAATTGTAAAACAGACTAAACTTCAACGATTTTCTAAAGTTTTTCTTGTTGAAAAGATGGCGCCGGCAATTTTTATATCAAACTAATAAATAAATTGATGCTTATATTTGAGGATGCATCTACCTCAGTTGTATAAAATGTGATTTTTCATCGGCAAAAAAAAATCGATCGAATTCAATAGGAATGATCCTTTATTTAGCCGCATAGTATGTACTTCGCCAGGGCTACAGACAGTTTTGAATTCAGTTTTTCTTAACCGGTTTCAACCCAAGGCTATAGAACCCAGTCTGTCCTGCTATTTACCCAAAGCTGGGTGGGTGGAAGAGAATAGATGAATTCCTACCTTTCCTCGTGTAAGTGAATGTAATAAACTCAACTGAAATTTGAACTCGGCTCTCCGATTCCTCAACTCGAGCCGCAATCCACTACTCCACCGTGCCTCAGCAGCAGTAAGCTTGATATAGTCATACACACGCACACAAATACACCCATATAGACGGCAGGCCTTCCAATTAGTGCACAGTTTGATACATAGCTATATTTGTCGGATTGAACTAATTACAGCAGTAAAGCTAGCTTTCTAAAAACTACTCCATGATAAGGCTACCGAGCTTAGCTTAGACTGGCGCAAAGTTGCAAAGATACGTATGAATAGCTAAAATAGATAGATAGATAGATAGATAGATAGATAGATAGATAGATAGATAGATAGATATGAACACTGAGATAGATAGATAGATAGATAGATAGATAGATAGATAGATAGATTATGACGAGTCTTAGATAGATAGATAGATAGATAGATAGATAGATAGATAGATAATGACTAGTCTTAGATAGATAGATAGATAGATAGATAGATAGATAGCCTGTGTACATGTTTGTCTGCAACGCCTAGTAAGGCATGAACTCATTACTCTTTTGAATGTGATACGATGCGAGGCTAGTTTGCTAATCCTGTTTCTACATTAAGCGACCAAAGATTAACGACACTGAACAAGGATTTTACGAATTGTGCACATGATGATGATGATCATGATCATGATCATGATCAGGATGATGATGGCTGAATAAAGGATATTATAAACTAAGTATGGTGTGGTGAGATTCTTTCTACAGTTTGATGATGATCAAAGAAAGTCATGTGAATGACTGTCATAACACTGACAATAACGCGCGTCACAGCGCGTCATACGAACCGAACTACTTTCATTGCTGCCCTTAGCAGAATTAAAACTAAGATGGCTGACGTCGTCAGGTCGCTGAGGAATCTGAATCAATATCCTTTCTGTTCGCTTCGCATTCAATTCTAGCGACGTCATCGGGAATTAATCAGTGCTTTGTGCCATTTGTAAAAGCGCTGGCTATGGCCCCTGTGTCATTGCGATGAGCATTGCTGAAGACATACAATAAAACGCATCCCTCCACCATAAAGCTGAGGAAAGGGATCGAAATACTGGAAGAACTCTTTCCTTAAACCATTTCAATAGAAGTGCACTTCTCCTGATATTAGATTTCCATGTTAATCCATGGCTAATAATTATATAAGCTTATTTAAAGGCGGTAAAGATTTTTGTTGGCACTGACCAAAGTGAACGAAATTCGAAGGAAAACCATGACTTAGAATTCTTTGTGCTGTTACTAAAAGTGATTGAAAGAACGCCTGTAGTTCTTCAGCGAAATACTGTTAAGCTCACACACCATTGTTAGTAAGTCAGACATTTACTGTCAACTTCATTTTTATGACCGTGTGTCAGACAAAAAAAAAACAACTGAAACGTTGTTATCAAATCAACTAAAATTTTTCGAATAATTGCAACGCGAAACGTCAGCGAGCAAAATGATAAAAATAACAAAAATAAGGATCTTCTTTTATAATCAGGGCTCTCCACAACATCCTAACCTTTGTAGCTCTTAGCAATGTTTGTTCCCTTACTATCAACCCCAGTCCCATTATACCCTCTATTTACATGATCTAGATGTTTCCCTCTGCTACCTTGCCTTCAATATGTTCTGGGAGTGTTAAATTTCCCAAGCCCTCTTTCCGACTTATGTTTCCCATAAATGTCAATATTCTCTTTCTTATTCTAAGTGCTCTTTTCCTTCCCATTTTCTTTGAAACTTGCTCGTTGCACACATATTCCGTACAAGCATCATTCTGTAGAACCACATCTCTGTTGCTCTAAGTCTCCTCACGTATGAGGAAATTGTCCAACTATTCACGATAATTCTCCTCCATCCAAATAGAACCTCCTCATTACAATAAAAAATGGAGGGTTAGGGTTCAAGGAGCCCAAATAGCCTAGTTTTATATCCGTGTTAATATTGGTTTACTCAAAAGTTCATATTATCTTATAAAATCAAATCCATTTTTACATTTGTTTAGTTACTGCATTGAACATACAGTTACAATGTTTTTTAAATATAAGCTAACTTTAGGATTTCATATTCCAAAAATTTTCTTTGCAAAGTATTGCTCTAAGAATTTTTTATTCTTAAAGATAATTCTTTAAAGACTGGGATAAAATGTAATCCAAAGTAATACGGCAGATTAGGGAAAATTTTCCGGATAGATTGTAAGAATATTTGCTTGGTTATCAAAGAAACAAACACGTAGTCAAGTGTTATTCTGGTGGAATATTACACCTAAATCGGGGCACATTGTCGATTGCTGCGTTCAGTTGAGGTAACTGAAAGCAATACTTGTTCGAATCAATCGGTTGTTTTTTCATGTAAGTGACTCTCTGCAATTCCAATCATATATATAGCATTATTTTGTTTTTTCGTACAATTAGTAGTGATTCATTTTGCTTACCACACAAACTTTTGCATTCCACATTGTTGTAAAGTTGATAGTTTCACAGAAAACACGATACCCAAGATGTAAAATGGATTTTTAAAAATGAGAAATGTTTCTTGAAGCTTTTTAGTTTTAATTTCAAGCTAATAGATTAAATTTAATATTTCCAATAAGCAAAATACTTTGACGTATTTTAAAATTAATATAAAATTAATTTAAATTGACTGGAAGGAGTTTTTTGTTACTAAAATAACTGATTAGCACCATTTTTAATCATCTTTCATCGCAAACCTCTTCCAAAAATAAAACATACAGTTCTGAAACTTTATTTGAGGAATATTAACTGATTTAATGTTTAATTAATCTGCTTTGAAATAAATATTACTTTAAGTTTAAAATATCGCAAAAATGCTGTCTATATTTCTGAGATGAGGTATTATGTACATTATTTACATTATTCGGACTATTGTCCTCATCTTTGTCGCGATGTTTATTACAACGTTTCGGCCTTTCAGTATCTGTTTATATTTCTGAGATGAGGTATTATGTACATTATTTACATTATTCGGACTATTGTCTTCATCTTTGTCGCCATATTTATTACAACGTTTCGGTCTTTCAGTATCTGTCTATATTTCTGAGATTAGGTATTATGTACACTATTTACATTATTCGGACTATTGTCCTCATCTTTGTTGCCATATTTATTACAACGTTTCGGCCGATCAGTATCTATCTATATTTCTGAGATGAGGTATTATGTACATTATTTACATTATTCGGACTATTGTCCTCATCTTTGTCGCCATGTTTATTACAACGTTTCGGCCTTTCAATATCTGTCTATATTTCTGAGATGAGGTATTATGTACACTATTTACATTATTTGGACTATAGTCTTCATCTTTGTCGCCATATTTATTACAACGTTTCGTTCTTTCAGTATCTGTCTATATTTCTGATATGAGGTATTATGTACACTATTTACATTATTCGGACTATTGTCCTCATCTTTGTTGCCATATTTATTACAACGTTTCGGTCTTTCAGTATCTGTCTATATTTCTGATATGAGGTATTATGTACACTATTTACATTATTCGGACTATTGTCCTCATCTTTGTTGCCATATTTATTACAACGTTTCGGCCGATCAGTATCTGTCTATATTTCTGAGATGAGGTATTATGTACATTATTTACATTATTCGGACTACTGTCCTCATCTTTGTTGCCATGTTTATTACAACGTTTCGGCCTTTAACCGAAGTTTCCACTGCCTTTACCGGATATTGAACTCACACTCTTTGTCCTATCACTGGATCTAACTAACGCCTTTATCTGTGCCTTGTGTCCTTGAGGACATTTGTGAATGAATTTCTGGGTATTATAAACCTGAAATATCTTATTTATAAAAGCAATTAAAAGACTTTCTAATTAAATAATGTCTTAGTTTTATTGCAATTCCTTTTATTTTATGATACAGAGCAGTGTTTTTTTAGGGAACTGGTGTTTCAGTTTTACAAGAAACAAAAACAATGATGATTTAAATTTTCCAAGCATTTCTGCTTTTAACTAATATAAACATTAATTGGAAAAAATTTAATTTCTCTAAATTTATTAAAACTAAATAAATGGTGGGCAACAGATGTAAATCAAAAATATTTTTAATAAGATTTTCTAAAAAAAGACAGTTCTAAAATAATGCCATTTATTTGTGAATAAATCCTGAAAGTTTCATTGTAATCCGACACTTATTTGATTTTTGCAAGAATTTTAAAATTAATGTTTTTTTTTTTCACCTCAAAAAAGACGTTAAAATTACTTATACTAATCTTTGGTCTTCCCGCTGACGAAAAAAAAAAAGATTTTTAAAAAAATTTCGAACGTTCTAAGAAAGATCAAAAAATATAATTTAATGATCAAAAAATCCTTCGTTTTTTGTTGTTGTTTTTTTTTTTTGTTGTTGTTGTTTTTTTTGTTGTTGTTGTTTTTTATTATTAATAACAAAGATTTTGACGATGAATTTTTGTTTTTATTAAGTTTGGGGCATTTTTTATCTTGATATGCTAATTCTATAGCAAATCAGTGGAAATACCTATTGTAAAGTATTAAGTTTTTCATCGCTCATCTAAATTTATTTCGAAAAATCGGAATATTTATTTATGTGGAAGCTACACATTAAAGCGACTAACATAACCAAATTTTCAACGAATGGCTTGGGTATTTTTAATATTTACGATATCTTCCGTATTGTATAAAACTCGTAATTCTCAAATAATGTCTTCCTTTGATCGCTATCAACCAATCGACATTCGATTTGACATTCGATTATTCATAGTCATATTTACCTAAACAAAACAAATTTTCATTTATACGTTTGAATCACATTTTTGATTTTTAAATAAAAAAGGCAAATCCATATTTTCAGAAAGGTGGGTTCGCCTGTCGTCCGGTTTAAACTCCTCCCCGGTCTTTTGAACAGGAGTAGAGGCTTATCTCTTTTTCCTGTTTAGAATTTGGTTTCCGGTTCCTTTGTAAATATTTCTCATTCTCTTTCACTTCCATTGGCCTCTTGCGTCTTAGTGGCATTATCGCCTTGCTTGGGGTGAAATGTTTATAAAATATCCGATTCAAACTCCAAACATTGAACAACCTTTTGGCCAAGTTTATAGGAGAAATTTGCACGACGATATTATGGCATTTCTTCTTGATTCTTTACTTTATGAATTCAAATAAGATCTTTATTACATTTTCTTAATTAAAACAGTAGATTGGCGTTTCATTTTTTTAATACTTATCAACATATCAAATAGATCACTATATAAAAAAAAAAAAAGAAATTACTTAGTAGGTCAAGTTCAAAGTGTCGTAATTAATTCATTATTAATTTTGATTAATCATTAATTGCTCATTCATTTGATCCTTTTTTAACGAAACAAATATCAAATAATAAAATTATCCTTATATAATTAGCTTGACTGTGGTATAAAATCAACATAACCTTCTCCCAAGTAAAAACGACCTTTTTACCACGAATATCAGAATTCTGTCTTTTTCATTAGACCTCCGCACAAATCTAGGGTTTATAATTTAAAAGTCTGGAAGCTAAACAAAAAATCAGCGCATTCTTCTCGCTGAGAAGAAACTCAGTTATGTTATATATTATAATAATAGACTCTCCCGTCAGTTTCGACGTATGAGGATCTTTTAATAACAGCTTAATTGATTCAGTTATGAAATTTTGTGCGATAATCTTAAGAAGGCACTTAAGACCCGCTAGTAATTTATAAAGGAGGCCACATATGGAGCAAGAGTGAGGATTGTCAGATGAGATCACTGTTAGATTGGCTGACATTTTAGTTCTTGCTTTCGTTTCTTGAAGATGATTCAGACAAGCAGATTGAAAACTGCCGAGTCCACTAAAACACGTTGATCTCCATTCTACCCGCTCCAAAGCTAAGCGCTGAAGTGTGTTATGTGGTATATTAACTGTTGACAAGTTGCTTATCAGCAACCAGTCTTTGTATCTAAGCCATGGGCGTCCTACATTCCTGTAGTCCTGATCTAATTGGCTGTACGTTAAGATCTTGGGTATCCTGTCATCAGACATTCTCAAGACATGGCCAGTCCACCGTAACTGAGACTGTATGAGAAAAGTCTCGATTCCTCCAATATTACACTTGTTAAACAGATCTACGTTAGATGTCATATCTTGACTCCACAGATTGCGCGCAGACAGCTTTTATGGAAAACATCCAGCTGGCGTATATGGTACCTGTATGGAGTCCACAACTCTGAGCCATACAAAAGGATGGCAAGTACAACAGCTCTGTAAACCCGAATTTTCATATCCGAATATTCGTTATATATATATATATATATATATATATATATTATGTGGGGAGTGTATGTTTGTGTGTAAAATGTGTGTGTGTATATATATATATATATATATATATATATATGCAATTTTTTATATATATTATTTATACATTATATATGCGCGGTACTTATTGGAAAGCGCTCAATATCAGTGATAGAGCTAACATATTTAGTTGGATTGATATGAGTTTGTGACCCTAGGTTTCACTCTCTTTGCGATCGTCAGATAAACTGATTAATTTTTAAATTTTGGATTTACAAATGGCTGCGTATATCGATGTTTTTATGGTAGTGGGAGGGAAAATTGTCGTCTGAACACCACTCATACGTACGCAGACATACATACATCCACGTTCACACATTGCAGTACACACAAACAAATATATATGAACAGTGTGGGACTGGGCGTAAATGCACACAAACGCCCAGTCCCACACTGTTCATTGAGTGCTTTCCAAATAATTTATTTGAAACGTGCACAATATCAGTGATAGAGCTAACATATTTACTTGGATTTATGTGAGTTTATGACCCTGCGTTTCACACTATTTGCGATCGTCAGACAAACGATAAGTTTTTTCTGACGATCGCCAATAGCGTGAAACCCAGGTTCACAAACTCACATATATATATATATATATATATATATATATAGATAGATAGATAGATAGATAGATAGATAGATACATTTGTTTGGTTGTGTGTGTATGTTTGTGTTTTGTAAGCGCATGGATACATAGGTGTTTGCTAAATATTACTTACCTGAAAAATTATTAGTGTTCTTTTTTAAAAAGAGACACTAAATACAAAAAAAATACAAACTTAAGAACTGATCACATTAAAATTTAAGTTCCTTGTGTTCCATCGAAAATCTTCTGTATCTACAGACACACCTATACACAGACATACACACACAAACACACACACAAAACACAAACAAACATACAAATATATATGGAGAGAGTGTTATGTGTTCAATACCTGGCCACAGCAGAAAGAACGAAGAAATTAGAGAGTTGAGTTACTAAAGGGAAATAACTGAAAATGAGATATACCAAAAAAGGCATGGCACGTGGAATTAGAACATATATATATATATATATATATATATATATATATATATATATATATATATATATATAATATAATATAATTATTTTTTAAAAATATGATTCCATCGCTACATAAGTGTTCTCATGTTTCAAAAATACAAGCTAAAAAACCAGCTCTATTTCATCCTCAAGCGAATTCTGGAGCTGGTTTTTTAGCTTCTATTTTTGAAACATGAGAACTCTTATGTATCGATGGAATCATGTTTTTTTTTAATTATAATTTAGGCTCTACTTATGTATTGAGCACACACACATATATATATATATATATTGAGGGATAAGTAATTTCCGTTTTTGGGGAACTTCAAAGAACAAATTATGAACCTGAAATGACATATATTATCCTGGCTACTAATCATTTGATAATAATGTGCACTAACATACCTTAGTTTTCGCACTGCAATGGCAGCGTACATCGTGAATTAAAGGAAAATGCTCCATGACAACGCAAGGCTGTATACAACAAAAAAAAAAACGGAGAAAAATTGGAATTCGGTCGATCTTTTCTGCCTCGTCCGCTATATTCATTTGATCTTAAACCAACTGATTATTGCCTTTTTCCAGCGCTACAAAACGCTTTGATTTGGGAAAACTTTCTCTGATGCAAACCAGATTCAAGAGATTATTGAAAGCTTTTTCACACTAACGTGTGTGAAATTTTAGTCAAAAGGTATCAATGTGTAGCCAGATAAGTGACAAGAATTAATTGAAAATAATGATGAGTATATAATGCAACAAAAGTATTTGTATAATATCTTGTAAAAAACAAACCTGATAAAAAAAATAAATGAAATTATTTATAATTAAACTATACATATACATGAAAACAATAAACAAAAACTAAAAATTCTTGAAGCTATATACATAAAACAGTTGAAACCTAACCTAAACAAAAGAAACTATGAAATATCTAGAAATATTCTTAAATGCCTATAATTGGTAACAGAAGCCATTGGTTTATACCAACGACTTCGCATACTTAATACTTCTCGTTTTCACTCTCGCCTGGTCATGTGTGACGTCATGAGCTGCGGTGCGATTTTCGCTTCCAGCGTCTTATATGCACGAGTTTGTCGTTGTTTGGAAATCTTCCATGTAAACAGAAACAGACTATCATCACTTTTTTGTCCGTGTATTGCTTAATATATTGTAATGTAATTGTCATCTTTGATAATGGCTTATGTAAGACGAAAGCTTAGATAGAATTTAAAAATATGTATCAATATTGTGATTTTCTTTCTTCGTTTAATGATAATGTTATTAAGCTTATCAGACGATATGAAAAGAATTTACATAAAATAAATAGACAACACTTTTCTATATTATTTAATGAAACATGCATCAATGAATATATATATATATATATATATATATATATATATATATATATATATATATATATATATATATATATATATAGGAATAAAAACACAAGAGGAAAAAAGCTATTCTTAGCCGACGCGTTTCGTCCTCTAAGATAATTTATCACGGCAAATGTAGGATTTATTTGTTGCACATGTTTCTGCACAAAAGCAAGGATGTCATTGGTTTATCTAGGTTTTGAAATCTGAGAACATTTATGAATATTCACCAGGAGGTTGAAAATTCAGTCAGTGAAAACATGTAGAGGACACAAAGTGCCATTATACAAAATCTAGTAAGGCAAAAATAAGCGAGTAATATTCAAGATATATATTTTATAAATGAATATTGTTTAAATTGTGATCAGATTGTTATGGATTGTGATGGACGTATGTCGCTGTACCTCTTCAAAAACGTGGTTATGGATTTAACCGTTTTCTGTTATTTTTTCAACATTTTTGTGGCCGTGTATGTTTGCTTAGGAAAGTATTAATTCTTTCCGAAAAGTTAACATTGGAAAAAAAACCTGGGCGTAGATTTATACTTTGATAAAAATCGATAGCTGCTCTCTCGAGAATTTGCAGTAAATTACTTTCTCTTTTGATAAATGTGGTATTTTTAAGCAAAGAATTGGGGTCGAATTTATTTTCGAATATGACTAGTGCATTCGAATATGACTAGTGCATTTGATAAATTGTTATGTAAAAGTTACCTTTTGTGTTCACAGATTAGTTTTTTTTAATTTCTGCATCTTTCCCAAATGTATTGAGAGGAACAGTTTCGGCAATTTATTTTATATATACCTGCTTCTGAATTATTATAGTTATGGGTGTTTTAGTTCTGATCATATCCATAATGGTTTTGAAAGAATATATATATATATGTGTGTGTGTGTGTATGAGTGTGTATAATGATATATATATATATATATATATATATATATATATATATATATATGCGAGTGTGTGTATGTATTAATATATATAAATATCATACTATATATATATATATATATATATATATATATATATATATATATATATATATATATATAATGTTACATTGTTAGGTAGTGAAAAGTTTGGTAATCCGTATGGATAATCCCAAGGAGGGTGTAATCCAGAGAGCTCAAAGTTAAACCAGAGCAAATATTAATTTAATTTAATTAGAAAACAGAGAAGCTTAAGGGTCCATTGATTATACTTAATTTCCCTAGGAAGGTGTTTTTCCTGGTTCATCAGATCCCATTACTAATGTCTAAAATGATATATATATATATATATATATATATATATATATGTATATATATATATATATATATATATATATATATATATATATATATATATATATATACAGGGTGTTTCAAAAAGAATACGCCAAAATCATCACGTGATGTGTCAATAACGAAAAAAAATTACAAATCTCTAGCATGAACACATGTGTTGTATATACATTCAAGTTTCATTTCATGTTTTATAAGTGCTCAATGTGGCCACCACCGGCAGCGCAGACAACATCAAGCCGATATGAGAATTCCTCCCAAACACGCTTCAGTATGTCACGGTCCACCGTGTTGATTGCAGCTGTTATTCGATCTTTCAAGTCATCGATACTTGCTGGAAGTGCTGGAACATAAACTTGGTCTTTAACATACCCCCACAAGAAAAAGTCACACACAGCGAGGTCCGGGGATCTGGCAGGCTAAGCACAGAGAGCAAGGTCTTTAGCACCTCTCCTCTCAATCCATCGCTGAGGTATGTTTTCATTCAGATGAGCTCTAACCCCGAGATGCCAATGGGGTGGTGCTCCATCTTGCTGAAAAATGAAGTCATTCGAATCTGCCTGCATTGTGACAATGGCGTTTGTTTTCACCAACTCAAGCACTGTTTTCGCGTGCTTGAGTTCGCGAAAACAAATGCCATTGTCGCAAAAACAAATGCCATTGTCACAAAAACAAATGCCTTCTGCTGAGGAGTTGCGATTTTAATTAATCTTCCCATAATTCAGCTGAACCAGAAGGAATCATATTTTTAAATAAATAATTATATATATATATATATATATATATATATATATATATATATATATATATATATATATAATTATTTATTCAAAAATATGATTCCTTCGCTTAAATAAATAATTATATTTAGGCTCTACTTTTGTTTCGAGCACTGTTTTTTTAAAATAATAACAAAAATAATAAAGAACTTTGGATTATGTACCTAACGAGTTCTTTCCTATTTTCTATATATTTATATTCTATATATTTACACACACACACACACACACACATATATATATATATATATATATATATATATATATATATATATATATATATACAGGAGAATTGAAAATACTTAAAATTTATCTATTAACTATAATTTATGCGATACATGGATATGGGATAAAAGCGTTTAGCATGAGGTTAGCCAGACAGGAATAGTGTCAACTCGTTTTATCAGGAATTCTTATGGTATGGAAGACATAGCGTCTTCAAATCCTTCCAAGGTCTTCGTTTGGTATAGTAGATTTGCTCCTTATCCAACCCCAAGGAAAAAGGATTCCTGGCTGGCATGAATTTCAACTCTTCTGGCCACTCATACATAAAATAGACAGTTACTTTTCAATCCCCATATATATATATATATATATATATATATATATATATATATATATATATATATATGTATGTATGTATGTATGTATGTATATATGTATCCAGATGTAAAAGAACGAAGAGTAAAGAGTTTTAATATAACACTACATTACATATATATATATAAGTATTGGATTGGTATATACGGAATAAATTCCAATAGTCAAAAAATACTATTCTTAAAAGAGTGCCTAATGCACAGTTAGGCAAATATAATTTATTCGAAAATTATAACATAAATATGTTATAAAATATCTACAAAAATAGCCATTTTGTTTCAACACTTTTGGTGTCTTATCAAGTGATGGTATTGGACACTCAACACCATCACTTGATAAGACACCAGAAGTGTTGAAACAAAATGGCTATTTTTATAGCGATTTTATAACATATGTATGTTATAATTTTCGAAGAAATAATACACACACACACACATACACATACACACACACACACACACATATATATATATATATATATATATATATATATATATATATATATAGTGGTCGTTGTATTCTTTTTGTTTATTTAGAGAAATTATAACTAATGATTAAGCAAAACGCTTAACATCTCGCGAGATTGCGCCTGCAGAAGATTTCTTTTGTAGCTGTTTGGCTATTGTGAAAGTATTTCTATGCAGAGATTAATATAACTAGAAATTCTTACGCCCAAATCAACTTAAATTCTTAACTTAGGTTTCAGACACGTCCGGCTTTTAAGCACACTAGTGATTGTTATTCATTGAATTTCAGTTCAAATGCAAATGTCTCTAAAGTTTTAAGCTTGTAGTTCACTGGCGTCGACAAACAGTTGTCGGAATTCATCATGAGTTGAAAGGAATCTCGTCATTGTGTTATCAGTGCCGATTCAGATTCGAAGAAGCTCTGCTTTTGAGTGGACTTAAAAATCGTTGTGCTGTTCAAACGTAAATTACGTATCTGTCTCTGCCCAGCCATCATGTCATTAAGAAGATCGTCGTCATGTGTCTTTCCCAATGCATTTGCAAATTGTGTTATCCACAGAGACATGACATATCTACAAATGCTACCTCCTCCATGCCGATGGATTTTCTACAGGCGTTGTATGAGAAAACGCTTTCCTGCCTCCTGGATCATCGTTAAATATTTTATCCTCACAGATGCAATTAACTGTCCACTCATCTGTAAAGTCATAACGAGTAACTCATAAAAAGTCGAGGTTTTTGTAAACAATATTAACCAATGTAATATTAATATTTTTAACTAATTTCTCACTATAAGCATTCACGAACTCCAATATTGTTTTTAAATGAGAGAAGGAGGTTAGTGAATATCTGTTGTTCATCTAGTTGTTCTATGTAACTTCATCACTCACCTGCGTGTAGCACTGCCAAAAATGCTGCAATCAAAGAGAACATTTTCAACACGTTCTTTTCTAATGACTTCGCCATTGAAGTCATATAAATTTCCAGGTTATTTATCAAATACGACGGTGAGATGAAAAGTTCATAGGATGTCCTCATGGTCAGCTTCTGAACAGGAATGATGCTAGAGCTGTGAAATCTTGCATGCATGAATTTCAACTCTTCTTATTAATAACTGCATTGTTTCTTTCCAGATTCTAGGGTGGGCTGAAAGGTTCATAGGCTGACTAGGAAGGAGTTATGCTAGAACTATGAAATCTTGCATGCATGAATTTCAACTCTTCTTATTAATAACTGCATTGTTTCTTTCCAGATTCTAGGGTGGGCTGAAAGGTTCATAGGCTGACTAGGAAGGAGTTATGCTAGAACTATGAAATCTTGCATGCATGAATTTCAACTCTTTTTATTAATTACTGCATTGTTTCTTTCCAGATTCTAGGGTGGGCTGAAAGGTTCATAGGCTGACTAGGAAGGAGTAATGCTAGAACTATGAAATCTTGCATGCATGAATTTCAACTCTTCTTATTAATAACTGCATTGTTTCTTTCCAGATTCTAGGGTGGGCTGAAAGGTTCATAGGCTGACTAGGAAGGAGTTATGCTAGAACTATGAAATCTTGCATGCATGAATTTCAACTCTTCTTATTAATTACTGCATTGTTTCTTTCCAGATTCTAGGGTGGGCTGAAAGGTTCATAGGCTGACTAGGAAGGAGTTATGCTAGAACTATGAAATCTTGCATGCATGAATTTCAACTCTTCTTATTAATTACTGCATTGTTTCTTTCCAGATTCTAGGGTGGGCTGAAAGGTTCATAGGCTGACTAGGAAGGAGTTATGCTAGAACTATGAAATCTTGCATGCATGAATTTCAACACTTCTTATTAATAACTGCATTGTTTCTTTCCAGATTCTAGGGTGGGCTGAAAGGTTCATAGGCTGACTAGGAAGGAATTATGCTAGAACTATGAAATCTTGCATGCATGAATTTCAACTCTTCTTATTAATTACTGCATTGTTTCTTTCGAAGTAAATTGATGTCTGACTGTTCAAAGAATACTTCAAAAGTAACTCGTAGCGACTTCTCTTGAAAATGGACAAAATTTGGCATCGCGGTGTTATTAAGTACCTACAGAAATATGCCCCCAAGGATAGTCATGTTTACATTGTTGCTATATTAAGGGATGATACTCCAGCTTTATCAAAAGTGTAAAAATGGGCAGCTGAATTTAGGAGGGGGAAACAGTGTCTTGACGATCACCCAAAGTCTGGAAATCCCGCAACTGTCCCCGTCAAGGAAAACATTGATCGTGTTCACGACATGGTGATCGATGGCAGGCGATTGATTATAAATCAAACAGCTAACGCTATTAGCATGTCCAGTTTGAGAGTTGAGAATAGTCTGTACAATGAACTTGGCATGACGAAGGTTTCTTCTCAGTGAGTAATACGTCTTTTGACTCTTGATCAAAAGCGCACCACAGAATAATCTGACATTGTTTGGGGCAGATCTAGCTTTCTAACCCAGGATGTGTGTTGTTGTTTTGTTTTTTTTACTTTGAGACAGAGATAGACAATCCATGCCGTGGAAACGTCCTTCCTCACCTGCCCCAAAGAAGGCCATGGTCGTTTCATCTGCAACGAAAGTGATGGCCTCAGTTTTTTTGTGGGGATGCAAAAGGCATTGTGTTTATTGACTATCTTCAAAAGGGTCACAGCATCAATGCAGAGTAATATGCCAACCTTACTGAGGCAGTTGCGAAATTCTGTCAAGACCAAACAGCCGGTAAACTGACGAAAGGGATCTTGTTTCATCAGGACAATACTCCAGCACACAAGCCCTTGTGGTTTCAATGATTGCTGTATGTGACTGTGGCTTTGAACTGATTGATCACCCTCCCTATTCTCCTGATTTGGCTCTATCTGATTATCATCTGTTCCCCAACAAGAAAAAAGACTTGGCAAGGAACAGCATCGCAGTGATTATGACGTCATATCTTCTGTTAATTTCCTCTTTGACCAAAACAGGATGGAAGCTTTTTCAGCAATAGGTTTCAAGCACTACAACACCGATGTAGGATGTGTATGTACCTCAAGAGTGATTATGTTGAAAAATAAACATCATTTGCTCACATTCCATGAGAATATCTTCGTCAGCATATGAAACTTTCGGCTGACCATCACTACATAAAAAAAAAACAAATTACTTAGTAGGTCAAGGTCAAAGTGTCGTAATTAATTCATTATTAGTTTTGATTAGTCATTAACTGCTGATTTATTTGATCCTTACTCGACGAAACAAATATCAAATAAATAAAAATTCTCCTTATATAATTATAACTATGACAACAAAAAAAACAAATCTGACGTAGGGTGGTAGAAGATATGTAAGAAAAACCTTTTTTTACCACGAAAATCAGAATCCGAGTGTCTTTTTCATTAAACCCTTATGAAAAGTAGGGTTCATAACATGAAAGTCTGGATGCCTAAAACTAATCTATTAGGTTGGTGCAAAAATAATGACGTAGTAATGTCGTTTTATGACGTATTTTTTAACGTCAAAAAACGACATGATTACGTCATTATTTTTGCACCAACCTAATATTTCTAAACTTTATAAAAATAAAAAAAAGACGCTTCTTTTTTATGACGTCAGATGAATTACATTGTCAATTTTTTTAAGTCCAGGATTGAAGTCAAGTAAAATTCTTAGTCACATTTTTTTTTAAAGAAAATCAAGTTTTTCTACACTGTGCACAGAAAAGATAGTGGAATGGCTTCTTTACAGTTTAGAATTCAAACTTTCTTCTCTTAAAATAGTTTCCAGCCAAGGAGAGAGAATCCCGTCTACCCTATTATGTAACACATTGCTGAAGAGAGCAGATGTGGATTTATGTATTACGTTGATGCAAAAATAATGTCGGTTTTTGACGTATTTTTTAACGTCAAAAACCGACATTATTTTTGCACCGACCTAATATTTCCCAAAGGCATTTTTGTGAAAGTAAACGCAACTGACGAGGCTTGAATTTGAATTCGAATTGCTGATTTCAAAACGAATTACGCATTTAAAGTTTTAGCGCTGAACTTGAGCAATTTATATTATTACCGCTTACCAAGTAGGGAAGATATGTTAAAGACTAATTTCTAATTGTATAAATTACGGCATTGTATCTTATATGTTTATTGGCGTCTCTGAATGTTCGAAACTTATACGTTTGTAAGTAGAGAAGCGCTTCTAATGTTAAAATTGTGAAAAATTTTAGAATTGTAAAATTGTAAATGTTTATATATTAAATACTTTAAGAAATTATTGTCTAGCATTTTTTCTATTGCTCTGAAAATCAATATCTGTATAGATAAAATCAATATCTATATAGATAAAATCAATATCTATATAGATTGGCATTTGCTGCAATCATTAACAAGACACTATTGCAGATTTGTAAGTTTAATCAGCTTCTACCTAAACGGATACTCGATTTTGATGTCCTGTGCCTGACTTAACTAAGTTGTGTAAAAATCTACATGCAAACATGTGTTCCTTCTATAGCGTGATGATTAACAAATTAGGTTTTCAAGATATTGTCACTGAATTCCTTTTATGATATGAGTTCTATTATTGTAGCCTTGTGTCAGAAATTGAAAGGTTCAAAAATGAAGGATTCCTGCCATATCTGGGTTGCTCGATACTCACTTTGCAGCTTTTAAAATCGCTTATGTGGTCTTGTGGGTTATTCCTTCTTTTCCATCCTTTAGCCTCTTTCTTCCACAGATGCCAGCCTCTCTATTGCCATGGCAAATATTCAGATGAGCTTCATTCTTTAGTTTCACCAGTGCAGACCTTTACAATTAGGACCCGTCTTGCTACTTCCAAGAAGCCGAATCAGTCTCATTTCCCCTGTGTTCCAAAAGTTCCTAAGAACAGACACTTTGTAGAACAAAATCCTGTGTGGTTGTTTCCTTGAAAAACCCAGTCTTAAGCCTTTCTAATCAAGGGTTAAGTGTTTATTCTCCTTATCCTCATAAAATCCACATCCTATCCGCTTCTATTCCCTTTATAACACACTTTCATTCATCTTTACCATTTTGACTGTAACCCTCTATTTTGAATGATTCTCAAATCTTATATTAATTGAAATCTCGTGAAAGATATTTACATACAAACATAGATCCCGGTGATTAGTAAGCTTGTCACGCAAACTAGTGACTTTCATCCTGACTGAGTGCTCCACAACTGTGATCATGTGCCATGAGTTATTAAATATATATACGCACATATAAGAATAAACCTTTCACTGGCGAGATCGGCGTGAATGCCCTCTTTTCGTTGTCAAAGCAAATTCTGAGATAAATTACCCGCTGCTGTCATTTCATTGAAATCAGTTACAAAATGAAATCTCAGAAGAAAAGTAAATAAGAAAACTGACGTCGACAGAGGAAGAACATTGATGACAACGTGTTCGTCGCCGACAGTGTCCGCTTGGTAGAACAAAGACGAGCGTTCTGGTGCCGAAGATGCCACTCCAAAAATCAATGGTCGCTGTGCAGACGACAATATCGTGCGAGCAATCCAAACATCTGCGCCTGGTTTGCCTACTGAAGGGTTTTTGAAGCTGCCTTTTGTGCAGAAATAAAGAAACCAAAAAAAAAAAAAAAAGAAAAAAGAAAAGGCACAGAAATTCACAAAAGAGAAAAGAAAAAAAAAAGTATTATCGAACATTGTTCCATGATTTTTCAGGAACTCTGACCTTGGTTCCATCGGCACATTGGCGCCTGTGTATTCTGATTGCAATCGGCGTCGATAAGTGGTAACAAACAGGCTATCACGTGACGTTGCGCTGAGTTGACAACATATACGGGTCTTCGTGAGATAGGGACGCTGTTACAGTTGCAGTTTCAGCGTGGAATATCGAGGAAATAAAAGACGGTTTGGACATTCATTGACGTTGTGAAACGTTACTATTGCATTGTACATTTGCGATTATTCTTTTTTATGTGGGCCAATCTAACATATAGGGCAGGTCGATTTTTGGAACCATAGTATTGCACTCAATTTGAACGTTGGGGTTTCAAAGGATAAATAACAACACAAAATTCGTTTTTCAAATCGTTACCGCTTTTTATAAGGAGATGAGTTTAAAGATAAAGTTTAGGTTCAAAATCTTAGCGTTGGAATTTAATTGCGGTGATCGGTGAAGACACAGCCTTATAAAATTTATAATTTACTGAAGCTTTAAAAGTTGTATATGGACAAGATGCATGGCACAATAACATTATTATTAGGGTGATGCAAAAATAATGACGTAATAATGTCGTTTTTTGACGTAACGTCAAAAAACGACATTATTACGTCATTATTTTTGCATCACCCTAATACTAAATCATTGTGCCATCAAATCGAAGGTTCATTTAATTCAAAGGGAAATTATCCTGAAGAATTTAGCTATATTATGACGTAATAGTATGTAGTGAAATAGTTTTAGTGTATTTTTCAATAAACAATGCAAATTTAAAACATTATGGCTTATAAGTTGTGACCAGCAGTATTATGGTGTTATACACACTTTTATATATTTTTTTGTTTTTGTTTTTATTAATTACGATCTAATAAAATATCTAACAAATCTTATTCATTCAGTAGTCATTTTTGTAATCTTTTACAATTTTCGGCACAGTTTTTAATTATCGAATAAATTAAAAAATACATATTTTTCTTGTGGTGATTCATAATTACAATTCTGGTTTTAATTTATTTTCCATTCAATTGTATCTAATACAAAAGATATTAACTTTATTTGGATTTATTTTTGAAATAGAAAAATTTTAATGTCTGTATGCAAAAAGCTGCGGAAATTAGGTTTTTCTGTGTATTTTTCAGGCGATCACTAAAACTAAATGCTCAAAAATTGGTAAAAACTATTAATCTAATTTTTGATATCATTACTTACCACATCAAACCCTAGCTTATGCACTGAGTGCAATATTGATTTTCTACAAAAATTGAAAAATCAACCTACCTTAATTTAATAATCCACCAACACACCGGGCTGTTATTCTGAAAATCTATTTTGTAGGCAACACTATTTTTGAATATTTTTTTAATACAGAATCCCGAAAAGGAAAGACGGTTACTCAAACCAGAACCATTAATCTCTATCTATAAAAGGCACGATGTGTGTGTGTTTGTAACAAATGCACGGCGCAATTTTCGACGGATTTGCACCAAAATTTACATGTACATGCTCCTAGTTAGCGGGAGGCCAAGACCGACTTTGCATTTCCCAACTCCCATCGATAATGGAAACAATCGATTTTTTCATGCTTCTACGCCAGTTTTCATGTAGTTTGCGAGCATTTTCTATTGGCCAGAGTGAGAGCTAATAGCTGGCTGCCACGAATAGGCAGGAAGATTCTATTGGCCAGCGTGAGAGCCAACAGCTGACTGACACGAATGTTAACTAGCATGCTAGCATGCAAAAAAAATCGATAGCTGCATTCGTCAAAGTATTTGTTGTTAACATTCTTTTTTCATTCGGTTTTTCCAGTTACGAGTCCTTTTTTTAAAGCTGATCGTTTTGTGTTCATTTTGTTTAGTTCTTTTTTCGTAACAGATTTAATGTTTAGTATAGAGCTTAGAAAAAATTTGCAGTGTGAGATAGGCAAGAAGTAAGACATGTAGAAACATCAGCACGGCAAAGGGCACTCCTTTAAAGGCAAGGAAGGGCAAAAATATTTTAAGTCAAGTGATACCGATTGCTGTATTTTTGAATCAAGCACGGGCAACGCCATGCTGCTAGTTAAAATATATTTTGCATCTGAATTTATTCTTACCGGAATTTTCATAAAACCACATTTGTCTTGCTGAAAACGATGCAAGTAATTTATTCATTTTAAAAAAATAATAATAATGTTGCTTTTATATTGTGTTATATTTAATTAGAAACAAAAAAAAGGGTACTGAAGTGTTATATAATTTCAGTCCTGCTGTATGTCAGTGAATGCTGAACAATAAAACCACAGATGAAGAAGAGACTTGAAGCGACAGAAGCGTGGTTCTACAGAAGGATGCTGAGAATACCATGAACTGAACACGTGAGCAACGACAAGCTTTTAAAGAAATTACAAGCTAAAGGACACTTTAATTAACATCAGAAAGAGAAAAAGCTGAGCACATAATAAGGAAAGACAACTTAGAAAATTTGATACTCATAGGATATATTAAAGGCAAGAGGGACAGAGGAAAACTCATGACACATAACTGAATGACTATGAACCCAGGCCAAGATGCCATCCAACTGCCGAAAATGTCCCTTTGATGGACTTTTGGGTTCTTTCTTAGGCGCAAATCGGTTCCGGTTTTTATCTTGTTTCTTTAGACGGAAGTGAGTACTGTTGGGTAAAAATTCTGGATTGTATTGCTTTTATTTATTTATTTATTTTGAATGTGTGAGTAAAAACGGAAGGTATGTGCAGAGCCTTGCGCAGTTAACGGAATTTTAGTTTAGTTTTAGAGGTATTCAGAGCATTAGCATGTGGCCAGTGGTAGAAATTAGTGTAGCATGAATCAAAAGAAGATCTGGCTTTATGAAGAATGTAATATATGTGAAGCGTCCACAGGCATTTTTGGTTTGATAAGTTAATGGCACATGCTTCGAAAGAGCGAAAAACAGGAGAAAGAGAGTTACTGAGGGGTTCGCCTGTTTTTATACTCTCCAGGCTGCTGCTGATAATATGTTAATTAAGGCAGTACACTAGTTAGGATGATACATTCGTCGTCGTTACAATTGGTTCCTCAAAACGGAAATTACTTATGACTCAATTTAATAATTGGTCGAAAAAGAGTAACAATTCCAACCCGTCTGACATATGATTGTCCATATTCAAGACGTTTCGGCCGTTATACGCTCCGGCCTTCTTCAAACTCTGTCTATATTTCTGAGATGAGGTATTGTAACTATTTACACTATTTACATTGTTCGTACTGTTGTGCTCATCTTTATTGCCATATTCACTACTTTTCGGCCGTTGTACGCTCCGGCCTTCTTCAGGCTCTGTCTATATTTCTGAGATGAGGTATTGTAACTATTTACACTATTTACATTGTTCGTACTGTTGTCCTCATCTTTATTACCATATTCGCGACGTTTCGACTGTTGTACGCCCACGCCTTCTTCAGGTTCTGTCTATATTTCTGAGATGAAGTATTGTAACTATTTACACTATTTACATTGTTCGTACTGTTGTCCTCATCTTTGCTGCCATATTCACGACGTTTCGGCCGTTATACGCTCTGGCCTTGGTTGATAGATCCCAAAAAAGACTTCACCCAAAGAGTTGCCAGTTCAATATCTGGACACAGCAGATGGAGCATAAAACTTGGAGAGTTGAGTTACTAAGGAGGATTAATTGAAATTGAGATATCCAAAGGCATGGCACGTGGAATTAGAACAATATACCCCGGTGGGCGTAGAAGAAGAAGGCCGGAGCGTAAAACGGCCAAAACATTGTGAATATGGAAATAAAGATGAGAGCAACAGTTCAAACAATGCAAATGATGTAAATAGTTACAGTACGTCATATCAGAGATATAGACAGATGTTGAAATAAAATATTCTACATTTCCTGCATGCCATGTTTTCGAATTTTCTAAAGAACAGAAAAAACAACAATTCACATCGACTAATCACCCATCTCTATCTCACTCAAAGACACATACTCTCTCTCTCTTTCTCTTTCTCTCTCTCTATCTCACTCAAAGACACATACTCTTTCTCTCTCTCTTTCTCTTTCTCTATCGCACTCAAAGACACATACTTTCTCTCTCTCTTTCTCTTTCTCTCTCTCTCTATCGCACTCAAAGACACATACTTCCTCTCTCTCTTTCTCTTTCTCTCTATCTCACTCAAAGACACATACTCTCTCTCTCTCTTTCTCTATCGCACTCAAAGACACATACTTTCTCTCTCTCTTTCTCTTTCTCTTTCTCTCTCTCTCTCTATCGCACTCAAAGACATACTTTCTCTCTCTCTTTCTCTTTCTCTCTCTATCGCACTCAAAGACACATACTTTCTCTCTCTCTTTCTCTTTCTCTCTCTCTATCGCACTCAAAGACACATACTCTCTCTCTCTATCTCACTCAAAGACACATACTCTCTCTCTTTCTCTTTCTCTATCTCACTCAAAGACACATACTCTCTCTCTCTTTCTCTTTCTCTCTATCGCACTCAGACACATACTTTCTCTCTCTCTTTCTCTTTCTCTCTCTCTCTATCGCACTCAAAGACACATACTCTCTCTCTCTTTCTCTCTCTCTCAATCTCACTCAAAGACACATACTCTCTCTCTTTCTCTTTCTCTCTCTCTATCTCACTCAAAGACACATACTCTCTCTCTCTTTCTCTTTCTCTCTATCGCACTCAAAGACACATATTTTCTCTCTCTCTTTCTCTCTCTCTCTATCGCATTCAAAGACACATACTCTCTCTCTCTTTTTCTCTCTCTCTCTATCGCACTCAAAGACACATACCCTCTCTCTTTCTCTTTCTCTCTCTCTATCTCACTCAAAGACACATACTCTCTCTCTCTTTCTCTCTCTCTCTCTCACTCAAAGACACATACTCTCTTTCTCTTTCTCTCTCTCTCTCTCTATCGCACTCTATGTAAGTCTCCAAATATCCCATGCTTAGGCTACCATTATCATACGATACCCTTACCTCCCAAATACTAGTAAATGTTGGCAACTCGACGCATAATCAATTATTATTATGTGGTAATATCGATTCGATACTCATGTATCAAATATATATGAAGTCTTTCCGAATTGTCTAACACGGAAAAATCTCTAAGGAAAATATAAATAAATAAACATTTACGGATATGAAAATAACGCAATGGAATCTCCTGTATCGAATACAAAAGTCTCATCAACTCTTCATGAAATTCTGACCATCTGTTAACGACAAAAACCAAATGACTGGACAATCCAATGTCCACGGCAGATAATTACTCTTTGAAAAGATCTTTATGTGCGCTAATGTATCGATTCTGTTTCTTCCTAACAACGACTACTGACTTCCAAGGATCGTTTTTCGGTACCGGAAGTTACTTTCTAAACCACATTATCCATTCTTGGCCGATGGTAGCAATCAATCTATTTTCATCATACACTCCGTCGCAACGATAGACTGATTACGTAGAAACCTTGATACTTTATTATTTGTTTCGTTGGGATGGATTTCGTTCGGAGAACCCAATCAGCAGAATTCGTCAAAGTTACTCCATGTTCGGGGTAGCCATAATAAAAGACGGTTGAACGTCAACCAATTCCTACATAACAGACAATGACTTGACCGTTGCTAAGACAACCACTGGCAATCAAGCGATACAGAGACTAGCGCACTTGTTAACATCCGGCCAGAATTGTAAGCAGGCCGGAAGTTGGCGCACTTAGCGGTTTTCAAAAATTGCGCTCGGGATTATTACAATGTTTAATTTATTGCATAGAAATCGAAGATGGATGAGTCATAGGCAATGAATTTTACATTTATGGATATTTACTCTTGGTTGAAAATGTTTTCTTTTTTTTTTTTTTTTGCTTTATTCTAAAGGATGATATAAAGACATTGATAATATATCAGAAAAACATATACACCTCTAAAAGTCTTGACGATTGGAGATTAACATTTGTCTTCTCTTCCGAAATAACACTAACTTCCCAGTGGAGTAAAAATGGCTGGATTTACATTCAATGTCTCTAAAATCAAACTGTTTACATTCCATCACCGCCGATCAGACCCCAAACTACTGCCTGTCGTGTTGAACGGATGTCCCTTCGAGCAGGCCCAGTGCCTCGAGAGAATATTGTGCCTCAAACTTACACCTGACTTGAATTCCTATATACATTCCATTTCTAAAGATGCAGGTAAAATGATCGGCTCTCTGTAACACTCCAGTAAGTACCTGATTCCTCATGCTATCCTTTACCTTTATAAGAGCAGAGATCAGGGCGAAAAAAGGAGTGCTGTTGTAGACTATACCGTTATCTTCCCCTCCTATCCCTATAAATTACCCCTTATCGTAGCCCTCTACCTCGAGTGGCCTCGAGCCTTGTACAGGGTGAACCTTACTGTAAAAAATAAAAATAACGCGCTTCGTGGCGCTTATAAGTAATGCTTCGGTAACTTGCTGTGACGCCTGCATTACTGAAGACTTGACTCCAAACGGATACTACTTTCCAAACCTCCCCACGAGGCAGGATGTGCCACAAGGCCGGTTTTTACGCGAGGGATTCCGAGCCCTCAGGCTCAAGCAAAAATTCCCCGTAGACCCAGCATACACGGGGTAGGGTTTGTCTACAAGACGAGACACTGCCCGTAGGCATAGCCTCGTCTAGGTTTTCTCTGTCTTCACGCAGAGAGTTCGACAAGTCAGCCGCGAGCCTGACAGCGAACTACCCAGCTCCATGACCCCTTTATTCTAAACTTTTCACATTCTTTGTTGACAATATCAGCATACGTGACAAAATTCTCGTCCTGCACATCCAACGAGAGATTTTGTCCCTAAAGATTTTCGTAAGTATGTGTACCGTGTCTTCAAACCCGATTCCACCTCATCGCCAATGGAATATGAAATGAATTAGTATGATTGTACAGGGCATGTCGAGACCTAGCTGTGAATGTCTGGTTTGTTGACTCCAAGAAATGTAGCTTACCCGAATATCTGCTATAGAGTATCGAGAGGCTAGTAAATGTTACGTCTGTGGGAAAGTGGGGTTATACGTGGAAAACATTTCATCATCCACAAGGCCGCGCAAACACTTTTAAAGTCAGTTATGGTGGAAAAGTAAGTACTGAGCAGCTTCAGCCCAGATGTGGCAGCAATGCTCCATTTTGGGTTTGATCTAGCTCTTGTAGCGATAAAACATGATAGAGGGGTCGGAAACTTTCTGGGGCAGTACAGGGAACTGACCCTTTTTCAAGCGTTTTTAGTAAATGGTCGAAGTCTAACGTTTAGTAATTGGCTGGTGTGAGGTTCCTGGCAAGAAACCTCATTAAAAATACAACTGGTCATCATCACTGGATGAAACTGATGATGAAATACTACTAGTTTGGTGTTGGGGGTATTGAATGTTACAAGCCAGTTCCTTCTCTATTGAGGATAGATCAGCTGCCAGGTCATCTAGATTTTTGGTAATGCTCATATAAACCATGGATTCGTCTGCAGATATATTTAATAGTGATCCCTTAATTTTTTTTTTTAGGTAGAACGTTAATATAGAACAGAAACAAGGGTAGGACCGAAGAAAGAGCGTTGAGGGACGGCCTGTATCGATCGCTGAGCGTTAGATGGGTGGTCATTGAGAACAACTTTCACGGACCCTATCCGGTAAGAAGGGCTTGATAATCCAGAAGACTTTCCCAGAAATGCCATAGCAGCTCCCATATGCCCTACCTTGTGAAGAAAGTGAAATAATGTGAAAAACTCCGTTACAGACATTGCTTCTCAATTCATGCTGATTTCGATTATTCATATATATATATATATATATATATATATATATATATATATATATATATATATATATATATATATATATATATATATATATATATATATATATTATGAAATGGACAAAGTCCGACAATTATTTAAGACATTTTTTTTTATGTTAATACGTTCTTTTTATAGATACAAATATTTAAGTAAATGCTGTTTATAATAAACAGTATTAAACAACATTTACCGACCTGAATGTCCGAGAAATTTTCATAGAAAATATTCGTCCTCCGACAGGAATGGAACCTGTATCCTATACGAAACCGTCATATAGCCTGATGTGCCTTAACCGTTAAAAACACTAAAATCAACCCTGCCAGCCGAACGCTCCTCTGTGGCCGAAACGGTTATGGTACGTCAGGCTATATGACGCTTCCGTATAGAACACAGGTTCGATTCCTGTCGGAGGACGAATATTTTCTATGAAAATTTTTCGGACATTCCGGCCGGTAAATATTATTAATACGATTTATTATAAACAGAGCATTTACTTAAATATTTTTATCTATAAAAAAAAACGTATAAACATAAAAAATGTCATATATATATATATATATATATATCTACAGATATACAAGTAGTGCTGCCTTGTGTCAAGAGACCGGCAGCTGGAAGACCCCATATCTAGTAAAAGGACTCTGTACCATGCCACACAAGCAGGAGAACTCATGGCTGTCAGACAATTTCTGCGGCCAAATCGCCCCTAAATCAAACTGTTTACATTCCATCACCGCCGATCAGACCCCAAACTACTGCCTGTCGTGTTGAACGGATGTCCCTTCGAGCAGGCCCAGTGCCTCGAGAGAATATTGTGCCTCAAACTTACACCTGACTTGAATTCCTATATACATTCCATTTCTAAAGATGCAGGTAAAATGATCGGCTCTCTGTAACACTCCAGTAAGTACCTGATTCCTCATGCTATCCTTTACCTTTATAAGAGCAGAGATCAGGGCGAAAAAAGGAGTGCTGTTGTAGACTATACCGTTATCTTCCCCTCCTATCCCTATAAATTACCCCTTATTCCAATAATTTCTGCAAACCCCCTTGATTATTATGTGTGGGGCGCAGTTGAACGAGAGATCAACAAAACTCCTCGTAACACCAAAGATGAATCAAGGATTATGCCAGCATTCATTAACTTAAACAAGGAGACTCTCCAGAAGAGTTGCAGGAGATTCCGAAATCTTCTGGAGGCTGTGGTTGAAAACAGTTGCTACTCAATTCATGCTGATTTCGATTATCATTCAATCTAGTGTCGTTTCAATCATTCAAATGGAGAAATGCTTGTCTACCATTGGTAATAAAATTCTGTTGCCTACGCCTGAACGTTGATAACTAACACTGGTAGTAGATACACAACGATCTCAACTACAATTCAGGCCCAAAACCTTTAAAAGCTTAATACGGTATAAATCCAAACAGGAACAATTATGGGAAGAAAATTTGTATTGCAACAGTATTTTAATTGACCCTTTCTGTCTAGATTTTACCTCCGTTCAAGCATCGATTTCTGGCTTTAAGTAACTATCTCACTTCCATGGTAGACCGGATTCATGTTACTCTTAATAACTGAGTTTAATTTTGACAACAAAAATAAAACATCCCTTTTTATCTTGTTTAAATAGACAACGAAACGAAATGTGATTTCCACGTTAGAATCTTTGAAAATAGTTGAAGCCTTAATTATAACAATATTAAAATTGGTTTAATGAAATAGTCTTTTAGTTTTCACAGATGAAAACGTTGTTGTTAGTGACCACATGTGCAGCGTTTAATTGAATAAAGTTGTTATTTCGTCAGGAATAAATGAATTATCCCTGAAGTATGTTTACTTAATTAATTAAGGAAAACGCGGATGATTTCTGTTCCTGGGCAAGTCAAAATGATCAGAACGTGAAACTATATGTAAAATTATGGCAGGCAGAAGACGATAAACGTATTGCAATATTCCTGTCCATTTTCCCTTATCTGACCTTGTGACGTACTAAACTATGATTAGCTGATATAATTAGAAGGTAAAATGTTAAAAAGAAAAGAAAAAAAAAAGGATGAAAGTAAAAATAAAGGAAATAAAGGTGATGATATTGCAGACAGAAAATAGAAGAAGAAAGTAGATGGAAAGAGAAGGTAGGAGATAAAAAAAAAAGATGGGAGCAGAAGAAAGGGAGTAGGAGGAGGAAACTAACTGAAAAGAAGAAGAAAATGAAACGAAGGAAAATGAAAACAAATCATAATGGCGACAAAGAAAAGATCGAAAGAGCAAAGATCTATTAGGTTGGTGCAAAAATAATGTCATTTTCTCACATAGTAACATGTTTTCATATAGACAAAAACAATTTACTCACGACAATGATGCAACTTCGTTTCGGTGTATTTAGTTGCACCTCGACTGGTAAGAACCAATATATATATATATATATATATATATATAATGAAATTGATTAGGTCCGACATTTATTTTCATATATTTTCTGTTTGTACGTTATTTTTATAGATATAATTTAAGTAAATACTCTGTTGTTATTTTTTCAATTAAACAGTATTAATTGTATTTACCGGCCTGAATGTTCGAGAAATTTCGTAGAAAATATGTGCTTCTCCGACAGGAATCGAACCTGTAATCCTAATGGTAACCATTATTTAATCTGATCTGCTGTTAACCATTCAGCCACAGAGAAGCGTCCAGTTAGCAAACTCCGAATTACTATTTATAAACAGAAACCCTCGACGATTTTTCTCAATCGACCATATCCGCTCACGAAACGTAACTTAACGTAAACAATGACAACATATTATGAAATGGATTAAGTCCAACAATTATCTTAATATATTTTCTGTTTATGTTTTCTGTTTTTTCATAATGTGTTGTCATTGTTTACGTAAAACCTACCAAGCGATCTTCAGTAAATAGATAACAGAACATGGTTTAGGAGAGATAACAAAAAGACAAAATTTATTAAGAGCTATAAAGGACGTAGATTTGTGGAGAGACGCCTTCACCAACGTCCTGAAAGGAAACAGTACAAAGAAGAAAGCTTGTTTCGCAAGTCCTTTCTCGTTGACAAATACTTCAATAATGTGACCTTGTGCCAAACTAGGCTAATATTATAAATAACTATTCCAGATGTTCTTTGCTTCTTTGTTTGTCTTGATCCACTGTCTACTGAACTGCCCTATTTAATACATTAGTTACCGGAAAAGTGCCTTCGCATTTACAATAAGGTTTTGATTAAGCGACATTGTCAGAGCAACGAATAACATTTGAATTCTTCTTAATGTAAAAGGAATTCTCGGAATTTCAAAGCAACTATTTACTTTACGGAACCTATTCGAAATTTTGTCTTTTCCTTATTCATTAATTAATGTTATGTATTGCTTCTATTAGTTGTGAATTTTGATTAAAATTACGATTTTTTTCTGACTCCTTCATTATCGATAACAGGCGTTTGACAAATGGAATGATTGACTGAATGGTGGAAAATACTTCATGCTATCAAAAGCTGATAATAGTAACAGAAATAAAAAAAATTCCACCTTATTTCCATAAACTCAACCTGGTTAAGAATACATCTGTGAAATACTAAAATGAAGAAAGAGTCACATTATATAGCTATTCTTATTGGACTTTTTCAAGGTTGACTAAAGAAGTAACAGCTTTTTACTGTCAATTTAACTTAAAAGGTAATTATGGGAAAGTTGTTTGTCCATATGTTAACACACCAATTCTCTTCCATGGCAACCATTGTTGCAAACCATTGATGAGAAATTTGGGTGGGGAAGATATCTAGCAATTGAACAGAGAACAACGAGAAATGGGCTCATGCCTTTTCTAAAGTATTAGTGCTAAATAAACAAAAACAACCACAGATCGAATTCGATCTCGCCTTACGAATTCCATTTCCGCTACCGAAAAGTTTTATGTTACATTTCAATTCATGATAGACTCTGGCGTTCTCACGCGTACTCACTAACACTCGCATGGTGGGGTAATGGATAGCGGTTTGGATTGAGGAATCGGAGAGGCAAGTTCGAATTCCAGTCGAATCCATTATATTCACTTAAGGGGTAATACCCTTGGGAAAGGTATGAATCCTCTTCTGCTCCCTCCAGCTATGAGTAAAATAGCAGGACAGACTGGGTTCTATAGCCTTGGATGGCAACTGGTCTAGGAGAAGAACAACTCTGAATTCAAAACCTGCGGAGGGTCGTTTGGAGACCTTGTGGCACATAGTGCACCAGGTCTCTGTATTCGGCCCTTCAAAAAGTGTGGATGGTCCTGCTCGAAACCTTCACCACTATAATCAAATCTCATGTCGGTGTCGGGCTGTCTATTTCCTAGGAACTGATCTGCTTGACCCTCATACATCGAATTCGACGGGAGAGTCGACTATATATACAAGTATAGGATTGGTGTATAGGGAATAAATTCCAATAACAAAAAATACTATTCTTAAAAGAGTGCTCAATACAGAGTAGTGCAAATATAACCCTTTATTCTACATTCAACACTATCACTTGATAAGATACCAGAAGTGTTGAAACAAAATGGCTATTTTTGTAGTGATTTTATAACATATTTATGTTATAATTTTTTAATAAATAATTATATATGTATATGTGTGTGTGTGCATGTAAAAAGTGTGTGTATATAATATATATATATATATATATATATATATATATATATATATATATATATATATATATTATTATTATTATTATTATTATTATTTATATATTATATGTGTGGTACTTATTAGAAAGCGCTCAATATCAGAGATAGAGCTAACATATTTGGTTGGATTGATGTGAGTTTGTGACCCTGGGTTTCATGCTTTTGCGATCGTCAGACAAATATATATATATATATATATATATAATCGCCGGCTACTCTCGTTTTCCAAGCAAACTTATCTGCTATGGCGGCTAACCAACCCCAGTCGCAGACACCTTTTCAAGCAGATTTATGTTTGTTCAACACCCATATAACCCAACTATGGTTTATACTGCAACTATGCTGAGCAGAAATTTGTTATAGTTGCTGAGGGTGATGGTGTGATCATCAGACTGAACCAGGCCAATATGTTCAGACCCTCGGTCACGATGACTTGTGAGTTCGTGCTAGCACAACCATTGACAGCTTCCAAACATTTCCGTTTACCCAATTTCACTAACAATTCTTATTAATATAAAACGTCATATTTAGTCGGTACATATGTTTGAGTTGAAATACCACTTTTTGTTTCTTTTAATTTTTACAGTGAAATTAATGTCAACCGGCCTAGAGATCGAGAAGTCTTATTAACGAAAATGTGTCTCCCGACAGAAATCAAACATGAATTCCTCATTTTCACTCGAAAAACACTGTTAGAAAAAATAAAAAGGACGTCTACTAAAACACGTGTAACCACTAACTATACAATTTTATAGCAATAAGAAATAATGCCTGACTAAAAATCAATTAACTGCTTAAAAATTAATGTCTGTGTGTGTTTTGTCCCACATTTCTTATCACTGCCTAAAAGTTAGGATTTAAAATGCTGATTTTCAAGGCAGACTGGATCTCATTGAAAGATTGACTTAACGTAATCATCTATCCCAATTTTTCTTTATTTGATCTTCTGCTGAACTAATTAAAGCCTAGCAAATATCTAGTCATGCGTGTGTGTGCGTGTTTGTAAGCTAGATAGTACCTATGAGAGATAGAGATAGAGAGTATGTGTGTGTGAATGTGAACAGCGTACGCGAACAGAATCATCGAAGGAGACAGCAGAAACTAAGGTAAGTAAACTGTTTTTATTGGTTAAATTCCAAGTATATATAGATCGAAACTCATAGATAATTATATGGATGTCAATTAATGCCAATTTTCTTTGGTAACGTAAGCGTTCATGGTTCGCTTTTCTTTATTATCTGTAAATTGCCATAACTCCTTGAGAAAGATAGTGAAGTGGTTTCCCGTTGCCTTCTCCATTATTTGTCTCTTTCTTCTAAACTGGATGTCACCCAAAGATTAGAGAAATCACTTTACCTTGCTATTTATCCTTTAACTCAGATGGAAAAGAAATGAATTCATACTTTTCCCAAGAGCATTAGTGCGATTTGAATACAACAAACTCGATTAAAATTATATATATCACGCGAACAAAAGCACGCACAAACACAATGAATACAAGAGAAAATTTACACCAGTGCTAAATGTGTATAAAAAGATTTTATATATATATATATATATATATATATATATATATATATATATATATATATATATATATATATATAAGCAGTAAATTGTTGACACCCGCTGAAGTCACGAGTGTAAGAAGGATAATAAAAATAATTATTTTTATTAGAAAAAATGTTATGCAGTGTATGGGTTGCATACATGGAGACTTCGCCACGGATATATATATATATATATATATATATATATATATATATATATATATATATATATATATCACGCGGACAAGAGCACACACAGACACAATTAATATAGTCGAAAATTTACACCAGTGCTAAATGTGTATAAAAAGAAATTTTTTTATATATATAAGCAGTAAATTGCTGACACCCGCTGAAAAGTGGGCGAATAGGCCCGTCTATGAAACTCTGGAGTCGGGATGCTGAAGGTAACATCAGTTAACTAAGTGACAAATTTTATTCAAATTAATCCCCTCTCTCTCTCTCTCTCTCTCCCTCTCTCTGTCTATATATATATATATATATATATATATATATATATATATTGTAATAAAAAGAAAGAACAGTAAGATATATAATCCCGTGTTCTTATTGATATTTTTATTTTTACAAAACAATGCTCAATGTAAATTTAAAGAGCATAAATATTATAAATTAACGGATTTAAAATATGGATTCTTTGCCTTGTTTCAAAAACCGAATCTAAAATCTTCAAATTTAATTATATAATTAAATTAAAAGTATTAGTTCTGTTTCATCTTCAAGCGAATTTTGGAATAACTTATTTTTAAAATTTACTGAGTTTTAAACGCACATACAATTCATATTTTTTTGTTTTTATTAACTATTATTGTATCTATTATGAGTTACGTTCGAAAAAGAGGTTAAATCTAGGTACTGTAAGGGTGCATTTTTCAATGAATTTTGACATCCGTTCATCGCATGTCGTCTGTTTTTCTTTATCAACGAGAAAAAAGTTTTTTGGCATTTCTATATATATAGCTAGATTACACCCTCACACATGTATCTATACATACATACATACATATATATATATATATATATATATATATATATATATATATATATATATATATATATATATATATATGTGTGTGTGTGTGTGTGTGTGTGTGTGTGTGTGTGTAAGGGTGTAATCTAGCTCATTATTGTTACTTGAGGTGAATAAATTTGGGGGACAAAATTTATATATATGTCTTTCTTGGCCTCACTGAACAACTCCATTGAATCAATATCTGCATCTATCGCAAGGAAAATTAGTGGATACGCGCCGCTGATGAGTCCCAGATAGGACGAAACGGCCGTCCAGTGCTTTCTACTTTCATCATTCTGTTGAAGATTATTCTAGATTCGACGAATTACTATATGATTAGCCTAAATCTCCAACATAATCACACACACACACACACACACACACACACACATATATATATATATATATATATATATATATATATAGCTTCACTGGATGTTGAAAACTTATTTACCAATGTCCCTGTTAGTGAAACTATTGACATAATTATAAGGAATATATGCAATAACTCATCTTTACCCCCACTTAAAATTAATCCGAATATATTACGGAAACTACTATTAGCTTGTACTACTGAAGTCCCTTTCTTCGATCATAATAACAATATATATATATACAACGTGATGGTGTCTTCAATGGTTCAGTACTGGGTCCGACATTTAGCAATTTCTGCATGTCGAACCTCGAAAATAAGATATTTATAGCTGTTAAAAAACCTTCTATCTAAGATATGTTGATGATATCCTTATTTTAGTTAAAAATACAGATGAAATACTTCAACTTCAAAAACGTTTCCAAAATAATTCTGTCCTTAAATTCACATATGAACTCAATACTAATAATAAAATTCCCTTTCTTGACATATTGATAAACACAAATAGTAACAAATTTACTATTTCGCCATACAAAAAACCTACAAGCATAAATTCATGTACACTTAACTACAAAAGCGAATGCCCATATTACTACAAAATAGCAATTATAAAGAATCTAATACATCGTGCAGAAACTAATTCATCCACAAAACAGATTTTTTACAGTGAACTAAAGAATATAAAACACTTATTAATAACGGCTTTCCAAAAGTTGATGAACAAATAAGATGCTTTCTTAGAAGTCTTAATACTAAGCAAATAGAACATAATACTGCTTCAACTAATCCCAAACATATTAATCTCCTATATCGTAGTCAAATGCATACTAATTATAAACAAGATGAAAATATACTAAAAAAATTAGTAAATACTAATATATCTACAACAGATCTTAGCCAAAAAATTAGGTTAATCATATACTACACTAAATCTAGTATATCCAACTTAACTATTCGCAATGATTCTTCTCCCCTCCCTGTTTGCAAAAAAACCAACATAGTTTACAAATTCAAGTGCCCTTAGGGAGATTGTGTCTCCAATGGATTAAATAATATTTATGTTGGTCACACAACAAACTCGCTTTCACGACGCTTGACTCTACATTTGAATGATAACTCTAACATTGTTAGGCATTTAAAACAACATGCCTGGCCGCGTACACAATTCCGGAAAATCCTCGTTGAAAACACAACTGTACATAAACATGAAAACTTTAAACAAAAACTAAAAATTCTTGAAGCTATATACATAAAACAGTTGAAACCTAACCTGAACAAAATAAACTACGAAATCTCCACAAATATTCTTAAATGCCTATAATTGATAACTGAAGCCATTGGTTTATACCAATGGCTTCTCATACTTAATATTCTCGTTTTCACTCTCGCATGGTCTTATCTGACATCACGAACTGCGATGCGATTTTCGCTTCCTTTTCTCGTATACATGAGTTTGTCGTCGCTTTGAAATTTTTTGTGCAGCAAAAACAGACTATCATTATTGTTTCGTCCGTGTATTGTTTGATATATTGAAATGTAATTGTCATCTTTGATAATGGCTTATGTAAGCCGAAAGTTTAGATCGGATTTAAACATGTATCAATATGCTGATTTCCTTTTGTCTTTCAATGATAATGTTATTAAACTTATCAGACAATATGAAAGGAACTTACTTAAAATAAA